>JAIGNY010004597.1:757500-795000 GCA_020152595.1 Chiridota heheva
GGCCTCTTACCATAAAGGGCCATCTTACCATCGTGGTGTTACGCACACGTCCTTAGTCTGGTAGTGGCTGATATTACGGGCGTCGTCGTATAAGCGGATGGAAGTATGCGAAGGACAGGGAACGTCGGGCAAGCGACTACAGCTAATTAAAAATACGAGGTTGTAGGCTAAAAGCCGCGCCTATACAAATGGTCTTTTACATTTTTGATCATTCAAAGGATGCCTTGTATGTTGAAGTTGTTCAAGTGATGCTGATGGTGTATAATGATACATCCATACCAGCACATTTCTGTTAGTCTATTTCCATGCCAAAGATCTGCTGGAAAAGCTAATCAGTTATACGAGACCATCTTAACAGCATTCGTTTTCATGCGTGTCTTCAAGGAGACAACATCATTGTCACAGTACCTGCAGACGACAGGACTTGATCTAATCAAAGCTCAATCTTTTGTGGTCGTGGCGACAAAAAATGTCAGGTGAAGAAGGAGAAATGACACCGGAGAAGAGGTTTGAGGCGATGGTGCACAATCAAGTCTTCGGCACCTTTTGTGAAGCCATAGAAGACAGTACGCCAAAAACATGGGCCTGTATCTTGATTTCGATGATATGGCATTACTAGATTCACGGAACGTCGGTGAATTTAGTCAGGAAGGTATCCCGATTACAGCAATGGGCCATATTACTGAGTGTTTGTCTCAATTCGATAACCAGATCATTCAAGCAAGCCGCCAAGAAAAGCTTACGAACCATCGAGATGGAATAGGCTAAAACACCGGCGACTTAATGACTATGAAATGATTTGAGCACAGAGACACGATATAAGGGGGCTTCACCCACCCAGTGGGCCTACCAAGACTTCGCCCTACTGATTTGACGCAATTTTAAGCAATGTTTTGCTACCAAAACCACCAAAAGCGCTTGGCTTTCGACGCCGTGGATTTTACATGAGTTTAAGCAATTTTGTGTTATTAAAAATATTAGAAACGCAGGACTTAGCAAGGCTTCGACTTTGGAATTGACACAATTTTGCTACCAAAATTATGAGAAACGTAGGGATTATTAAAGGTGTGGGTGGGAGTGGGGGCTTAACCTCTGGATTTAACACAATTTTCTGCTATCAAATTCACGTGAAATGTAAGGCTTTCGGGGGCTTCACCCCCTCGGCCCCTACCAAGACTTTGCCCATAGATTTGACACAATTTCAAGCAATGTTTTGTTACCAAAATTAACAAAACCGCAGGACTTCCGACGTCTTACGTGGGTTTGATACTAGTTTAAACAATTTTCTGTTATTAAAATCACTGAGAACCGCATGACTTCCGGAGCTTCGTCCCCTGGACTCTAGGGCTTACCCATAAATTTGAAACACTGATTTTAAGCAGTTTCAAGTTCTAAACAGTGCCATCTAAACGATGCATGCAATTTAGCTCTATTATGTCCCCAACATTGCAATCATACAGTTTTATGAGCATTTGGGGGAGGGGGAATACCCTTGCCACAAGTGAAACATGATCCACCACGCCACTCCTGATAACCGTATCAGAACAGCCTTCTGACGGTTTGCCGATTTATTTACATTCGCTTTTACCTTTTCAATCTAATTACTTTTCAAATTTACTTCTCACCGGCAGACCGAGAAGAAAGCATGACACAGGCAAAATCATTTCAATGGGGACCTCCTTCCCCTCTTTTTTCCATGGAAGGTAAAGGGAGGTAATTAAGATAGAGGCGCGACCAGTGAAGGGCACTATATTCAGATATTGATCATACATGTCATATAAAATTAAAATACACTCATTAGGACTAACAGTGATTTGAATTGTCACTAAAATCAAGGCAAGGGGGTATCTGTTTTGAATTAGGAATTTATGTTAATTTTGATGACACGATGTCCCAACGTAACGTAGGCGACATAATGAGCACAAAGCTCGAATTGCACGAAATGGGCAGTCCATGACCATGGGCTCGTTTAGATGTCCAAATTGTGATCAAGATGATGTAACATCAAACACTTCTGATTTCCACGGAGATTTTAGCATTCATGGTTTTAAAACTTACCAAAGTCAAAACAACTTTATATAGCTGGTCGATATAACAGTTATAGACAGATAAGATATCATGGAATTACTGAACTCCCAAGATGTATGAAAGGCGACAGTCTGACAGTATAAACTCCGTGGGGCGCGATGATTTTTAAGCTGCAGGCACAGGAGGGGCAGTTTTGTCTCATGGAGGAGGGGGTCAAGGCCTATAAACAGATAAATCAGATATAAATATATCACTTTATAACATTTTCTGGGGTAGAGCGATCTCACGAGGGTTTCCCGTGCCCCCTTTTAACACCGACACTGCTTAAACTGCGTAAAATGTAATAAAAACTAAGCATCAAAATGGATGGAAATTTAACCACTAATTTACATCATATGAATTGTAGGTATAATATGCGAATTGTACATTGGACATTATGTGTTGCATAAACTGATAAACAGATTATTCTTTTGTGAATTCATTGTGTTTTGATCATGATCAAACGAGATTTAAAGAACCGTTTATACTGTTGAACTGATGTTGCGGGAACATCAAGTGTCTGGGTACAGGTAGTGACAACGTTTGACAACTTAAAGGGCCACTAGACCGAAATGTGAAGGCGTAGTTTTAGGATATGGGTCCCCAATGCTTATCTAGCACTCACTGAACAGTGCAACAATAACTATTCAAGTGACCTTTGCCCTCACGTCGTCTGTGTGCTAAAAAGGCATGAAATTGATCGATCTGTTGTGGATGATATTTCTGTAAAATTCGCAAAAACTAGCGTCATCACTATTCGGTCTAGTGCTCCTTTAAACCTGTGTGAACAAATATTTGAATCAGCAATTTACGGCAGAATTCCATTATACAAATTTCATAATTCAAGTTGGTAATGTCTTTCGTCCATCGTTGGTATTTTTAATTGTAGGGTTTTTTGAGGTATATATGTTGACAAATATTACTATTATCCTGGTAATCATGATCGAAGAGGGGTAATGCATGCGTGGTTATAATTTATTCCCAAATGCCAGCGATATTCCTGTATATAGGTATGTAACTCCCTGAGCTGGTGATTCAAAATCCAATTGGATATGTGAGATTCGCCAATCCAAGTAGTATTCCTCTTCACACAAGTTCTGTTTGTATATACTGGCAGGCCGCATTTGGCCCACAAGTCACGTTTTTCATGGCCCTCATTTTTCCCCCAAAAAATTTGGTTCTGGCAGGTGGGCCAATCTGCATATTTTACACAACCAGACAACTGAACAGAATCAGGCGTACTTTGATTTGTTTATTAATTTGCTTTTCATTCATGTCCGATTTGCAAGCATAGACTTCACTCGGTTGTGCACATTATCTTCTTATGCATGGAGACACTGCAACCATGTTAATGAAGTTTATGTCATTTCTTAAACGTGTAGGAAATATAGAGGCAAAGTTTACAAGTTTTCCATTATCGTATCTTTAACGGAAACACTAAAACAATGTTTAGGAAATTTAAGTTATTTCTTAAACACGTAAGAAATAAACAAACCGAGTTTACAAAATATCCGTTGCCGGATAATGACGGAAACGCTCATTACATATTTAGGCAGTTTAAGTTAGTTCATAATGGTAAAGTAAATCTACAAATGGAGTTTATGAGCTTCCGTTATCGGATTCTTCACGGAAATGTTCGTACCATGTATATGAAATATAAGTTAATTCGTAAACATATAGTAAATCTACAAACGGAGTTTATGAACTTTCCGTTAGCGGATACTTCACGGAAATGTTCGTATCATGTTTATGAAATATAAGTTACAATGGAAATATAGCCCAAATTTCTTGTACATGCTTCCAGAATATACGCTCGCAGAAATTCCGCTTAAATATGCTGACAATGTTTAAGAAATTTAAGTTATTCTGTAAACATAGTGTACGAGAAGATGTTTACGATGTTTCTGCCAACGGAAATTTAACGGATATTCCGTAACATATCGTAAACGCATCGTGAAACTACTTAATATGTTTACAATCTTTCCGGTATACGGATTCGCATCATGAACATGAAACTTTCGTAAACATGGTATTTAAGATGCAACCGTTCGCCAGAAACTCCAAGTAAGCATGCATCAGTTAATGTTTCAGGTACCAGAAACAGCTATTTTGGTGCCGTGACCGATAACAAACACTTAGCATATCGGCGAACGAGAGGGGATATGATAGAAGTTTATAGATTAACATCAGGAATTTACGATACAGCGTTACCACCATCATTCCACGTCCAGAGCAACAACAGAACTAGAGGTCACTGCAAAAAAAAAAATGTTTCAAAATAGAGCAAACAAAATGATACGTCAAAATTTCTTCACAAATAGAGTGACGTTATCATATCATTCCTGGTTTGGTTTGGCTTGCCACCCCCCTACCCCCCTCCTTCTTCCTCTGACATATTATTCTGGCAACGCCCCTGGCGAAACTTAATATTGGATCCGGCAGTCCGCCGGGCCATTGTCATGACATAAATTGACATGCCCTCTCCCATCGTTTTTGTAAAGTTTACAAGGTGCTCCTATGTCATTTAATATTGGCAGATGGAAGAAAATAACACAAACATCAAGCAAAATACACCAAATTTCACTCGTGGAGCTTCTTTAATTTGTGTTTTGGAAAGAAAAAAAAAGCATACAATGGGGACTTCTTCCATCTGTCCACTCACGAGGTTAAGATTGGGTGTAAATTTGGGCAATCTGGTCTAATTTATACTGATATACCGAGTTTCATTTATTCTCACCAAGAAAATGATGGCCTCCTGAATAATTCTAAGGGCCCTTTATTTGCTTTTCATATTATTTTGGACAATAAATATATTCCGATTCATGGCCAATACAATTGGCTAATCTAATTATGATCTACAAATCTAAATCCTTCCTACTTCAAGTCTTAATATGAACTATAAATTTACCAATTTTTGTAGATCGTAATATCGGCTTAATACAAATGTATTATTTTCCGAATTTTGGAACAAAATACCTTGCATTTTTGAAGTTTTAAATTACGACAGTTGGAAAATGCCCCCTCAGATCCTGTGCCCTCAGACTCAAACATCATTCGCCGTTCCTGCATCTCTGCCCGATTAAGAGCAGTGCTCCGACCGCTCCTTACCCCGTACAGTCATGAAAATAACATAAAATAACCATATTGTTTTTAAAAGTATTTTCAGAAGTACTTTGTCTTTTTGCGAACTGTGACAAAAAAATGAACGTATAATTATACCTCTTCAGTATCATGTTCCGGTACTCGACGAAACGTTCTAGGGGTCACACCCCACCCCCTTAAGTTACGCCCCTGCCCACGCGTGTTCACATCTAATTTTTATCAAATTCATTACGTAATTACTGTTATTTAATTCGTGTTTTTTTTTGCATTTCAGAAAATCATCGTCAGAAAACAAAGGCTTTATTGGGTGGAATGTGAGCAAAAGAAGAGCAAGATTGATCGCCGAGCTGCTGCCAATCCAGTTATCTGGTTATCAGACATGTCGAGAGACGATCATACATGCAGGTTGAAAATAATTCGCGAACTTCCCGGAGTCAACCAAATTGAAAACTATAAGAAAAAGCCAAGTATTACTTTTATTTGACAAGTGTGGTGTCAGAAAGGGACGTAAACGGTTGTTGGCATTCCTATGAAATGACATCTTATTAAATCGGTTAGTTCTCCAAAGTGCTACACACTGTATTGATCATATGTACCATTACCATTATAAAGGTCTGTGAACGTCTACTGATATATGACTGAGACATAATTATAGCATTTAAGACAAACTTGAAAAGTTTGTTTAGATAGTTAAACAGTCTTCGTATTTTGGAATTGGTGTTCCCGATATTGTTCATCAAAGTTTGAGGATTATAACGCTCCCGATATGGCTCATCAAAGTTTGGAATTATCATTACGTAAACAGGAATGAGCTACCGTGGCTCTGAAGGGACATTTCGAGTTCAAAAGTTTACGAGTTTCTCGTCACGATTTCACGAGTTCACGAGTTTCTTTGTCATTAATTCACGAGTTTCCGACTCCACGAGTTTTTCGTCACGAATTTACGAGTTCACGAGTTTTTCGTCACGAATTTACGACTTCACGAATTTTTCGTCACGAATTCACGAGATCACGACCTTTTATCACGATTTTTTGCGTTTTCGTCACGACTTCACGAGTTTTGTCACGAACTCACGATTTAACGAGTTCACGAGTTTTTTGCACGAAATCACGACATAACGAGTTCACGTGTTTTTCATCACGAATTCAGGAGTTCACTTTCCTTCTTAGGCCTACATGCAATATACATATACTAGGAAACTGTATATACCGAGTCGCGCTTCAGGTGGTAGCACGAAAATAATTATCTTCCCCATTGAAGCTTACGATGAAAGAGTCAAGTTCGGTATCCTTTTTGTGCCAGAATGTTATGGATTTGGGATCTTTTGTGATATTTTCCAAAAAGTACCATCTAATATCTCTCGGATGAGGGTACTCTCAATAGGGGGAAACCAGAGGTTTTGACCCTTTTTTTTTTTAGGCTGAAGTAAAGAGGTGTTATACACCCTCAACAAATATTTTTTTTTTCATTTTTTTTTTTAGGCCAGCGTATTCGTTAATTTTGTTGCCGTGGACATTTACAAGTCAATACCATGGTAATGTACATAGCCCTAACATTATGCTACCAAATTGCAAGTGGTTTCACACAATGTAAGCCTAAGTTACACTAACGTTACTGTAGCCTGGCCAGGCAACACAATGACCCATGATTGCCACGGAGACGCTTTTGGAAAGCAATCAATCGCTACATACATGTCTGAATAAAATAAGACTTGATAAGCAACTTATTCTTGTCCCTAAATAAAAGTGAAATTATTGCTCATATTTGCCAGCGTTTACGTCTGTCAGTTAAGAATAAACTAACGGTGTAGCCTACTGTAGATACGGCGTTAGCTAGCTTTAGACTGTTCAACAACAACTGGCACAATTAAGACAGAACATTATTTTAGGTTTACCGATATTGTTGAAGACATCTACTAGTTTTAATAATTTATTCCTTATCAGAAAGCTTGTTTGCGTAGAATTTTTCTTAAAACATACTTATCAATTAGGCCTAAGTTAATATGTGCGATACATGCCTGTCTACAATCTAACGCTGCGCTAAGGTATTGTCGTCCTGCATGTACTGTAAAAAGAAATCGTTGGTTTTGTCTTCTTGTTAGAAATAGAATGAACGTTAATCTTGCTTAGAAAGACAATTTATGATTAAAACTAATATAAACATAATTAATTTTCAAAAGTAAAGAATTTCATTTTTTTTTTTTAGGTTAAATTTGCAATTTGTTAATTTTGTATTGACTTTTATGTACCGACATATCTACTGCCCTCTCTCGGAACCAGTATTGGTAGAGGACGAACCAAAAAGTATCACGTACTGAGGTATAGGAAATTCGACTCTCAGCCTTCGGCCTATACGTAGTATACGTCAAATGACGTCACGCTTTCTGGTCATGTTCCCAATTGTTACAAGGAAAGATCGAACAAAATATAATTTTGTTGAATGCAAAAATTTATAAATTTTCTAGATATTTTTTTTGTATTCTTTGTTTTGCCAAGTACGGTGGAAGATATTTTACATGTTTTATAGAAGCAAGTTGGTACATAGGGCTATCGAAACTGAAATATGTGCCGTTTATTTGGGAGGTGATTCAGCTGTAACTTGCCTTTCAAAGATTTGGTGATCGGCTGTTATCAATTTTCAATCAAAATGGATTGCTGCCGAGAAAATGCATGCATGAGTTGCATTTGTGAATATTTCACAACAATTGTGAGGGTTTTTGGCATAATGATCGCAGTTGGTATGTTTGATTTATAGCCTATATCATAACTTTTTACGTATACTAGTTACGCGAGATATTTTGTATTGAAAGTTCCAACATTTATACAATTTACCAGGGGCTAACGTTAGTTATTCTTCAGAGGGTCTACCTTTCAGTAATTTTTAAGTCCTTAAAGTGGTCCTGCCATGCCTCCCCCGAAAATTGAGATTTAACCTGATATGTTTTTCATATCCCTAAATTCAATAATCCGTCAAGAAATGGGCAGTTCTAGAAAATATCCATATGGCATAATCCCCCTCCCAAGCTGGAAAATCCTGAGCTTGGGGGTTTCCGCAGCTGGGAAATCCTAGGAGGAGGGGGTTCTGGAGCTTGGAAATCCTGAGGGGCTCTGGAGCTGGGAAATCCTGGGGAGGGGTGTGTTCATGCAGCTAGGAAATCTAAGGGGGTTGGAATCTGGGAATTCCTGGGGGTATGGTTTTTTTTTAGAAGTGCCCAATCCTAGAAATAAGTCCCTTTTCCTAATGAAAAAGAACTTTATTGCTTGCTCTAAAAAGAATTGAAAGGGATTTGTGATGTCATAACAGTTTGCTCGTCATTTCAGGGACTGCTGATCGTAAACAATGCATGACACACATGCTAACCATGTACAAATAGCATCTGATTACAAAAGTTTTTCGGGCTGTTCAGATCTTAATTTGTCATTTACAAGTTCAAGCTGTGATAAAATAAATAAATGAAGAACATTCTCATAATAAAGGGATGTTATTCCTTTTCAATTTGAACTGCTTGCAGACGAGAAAGAAGGATATCAGGCTTACAACCTTTACATGGTCCTACAGTACTACGAATGCATAGTTAGCATGGAATCCTTACTGTTTCACAAGTTATATTTGTTAAACACAATCAAATTAAAGTATTTGCAACAACGCTTCCTCTTTTTTTACGTCTAATGGAAATTTAAAGTTTTATTTAACAATGTTCAAATCTCTGTTGTTTGATGTTTGTCAACAGGCCTATGTGGACTGAATAGTTCATTCATGCAATTCCGTTTGCATTTTTCACTTGAATTGAAAGTTTTGAAGAAATTGTGAAAAATTTGCTAGTTCAATTTTAAGTTTGATATGCTAAAAGGGACGGCTTGGCATATGGACACAATAATTACAATTCAGTTCTAACTTATCGATTTTTCTTCCTTCGATCATATTCCACACTATATATAAAATAAGTCATATAAGCTTATATGTGATTAAGTGGCTCACTCGGTTACGGCATTGTGTTTTGAGAGAGGTTATGAGTTCAAATATCAACAAGACTTATTCTATTTTTTTTCTTCCTCTGTTTCTCTCATTGCAATTTGTATTACTCGTGAAAAGTAAATATTTCATATTAGAGAGCAATGCGGTCAAGCTACAGTACTATTTAAATGGAACAGAACAGGGGTATAACAATCTGGCGTGAGCTGAATGACATACCCGGTAAGGCCCTGAAAACTTGCTTCATGTCAAGTGCACAAAACACGTCCAGAATCATCTCGTTTTGTTGTCCTTTGGCATTGATAAACGTCTTTTAGCTTCAGAATTTATATTACTTAATCCTCCCAACTACACAAAGCTGCGGGCTATTGATTAATATGTACTTGAAATATATATTTACATTTAAGAAACAAAGGAAGGTAATAATTGACACAAGTCGCGAAACTTTAATGGCGTACACACACAAAATGTGTCAGCGATGCATTGTTTACTTACACCAGTCTCTGTAGTGACGTCATCAATGAAGCCCATTTCTGATTTTTTTTTGTCAAGGTGATGAAAAACTCATTCTTCTTTTACCATTTTCTCACAAACGGTGAGGTGTAGAGCAGAAAAAAATCATATTTTTGCAAATCAAATATTCAAAATATCATATTTATCAGTTAGTCTCGATCCCCATGGCAGGACCACTTTAATGATTAGACGTATACGGCCTGTCATGTTTAAAGTTACGTATGGTTTGCTTGACAATATGGCATTCCAGTTGTTCTTACTTACAAAATCGTGTTAAATCCAGCTAGGCTATAATTTTTATCAATCATTCCCAAAGCTGAAAGTGAAACTTGATGTGAGAATACATGCCACAAAAATAGATTTGATTAGTTATATGTCAAAAAATTTAAAATAGGCTGTAAACAAACAGCTATCTCAAGTAGTAGTATAGGAATATGGGTATTTTAGAGCATTTGAAATTAAAAGATCTTCATTTAATTCTTTGCTTCAGTTTTCTTCATTATCAACTTCACACTCACATCCGAATGGATTTGCTTACATAGCATATCTAACAAGTTTGGTGTACATTACAAATACACACGAACCCAAAGATTTAGTTATCTTTTGTTCTAACTTAGCTTCATATCTTATGTATAACTTTATAATATTTACATTGTTTAATTTTTCAATCTCCTCAATGGTATAGCATTTTCCAAAGTTTTTTTTTGAATTTCCACTGGCTATTACAGCAGCTAATCTATTTCTTTTCATTTCGAAACTGTTCTTTCAAGCTGACTTCATTTGAACTTTGTTCATTAGAGGGGGTCAGGTCTTTCAGAGAACTGCACTGCAAAGGTCCTTCTTGTTCATGAAGCATGCCTATCATTTCTTCCATTTCTTCCATATATTAGATAAAATCTTTTATTTTTTGTAGCTTCTTTAAATATGTTCCAGAAATGTAAAGATAATACAATAAAAGCCCAATAAAGAGGATCATTGCTATAGTACTAATCGTATTCAATAGAATAAAAATATTATTTTTATTTCGGTGTCACCTCAACTACGCCACTAAATATCGTGTCGATTCAATTCAATTCACCACCCCCTCCCCTCTCCAATATGAAAATCCTGGCTATGCCACCGCCCTCATTTATGCTGTGAGAATTAGGGGTAGATCTCGAAGTGGTTTAGTCAGATTTGATGGATATCAATCACAAAGATATTATTTTTTCACTGAAAATGGGGAGAGACACAACCATTTGATGTATGTACTAATAGGTTGGTTTCATGCAAATTTGTTGGTGATGCTGGTTCTGTTTGTTATAAAATTAAAACATACATAAGTTGGGAGACAGAAAAAAAATTTAATAAAAAAGTATTTTTAAATTATATATATATATATATATATATATATATATATATATATATATATATATATATATATATATATATATATATATATATATATATATATATATATATATATATATATAGATATATATATATATATATATGTATATATATATATATATATATATATATATATATATATATATATATATATATATATATATATATATATATATATATATATATATATATATATATATATATATATATATATATATATATATATATATATATATATATATATATATATATATATATGCCCCTGTACAGCAGGGGCATATATATATATATATATATATATATATATATATATATATATATATATATATATATATATATATATATATATATATATATATATATATATATATATATATATATATATATATATGCCCCTGTACAGCAGGGCATATATATATATATATATATATATATATATATATATATATATATATATATATATATATATATATATATATATATATATATATATATATATATATATATATATATATATATATATATATATATATATATATATATATATATATATATATATATATATATATATATATATATATATATATATATATATATATATGTACATATATATATATATATATATATATATGTACATATATATATATATATATATATATATATATATATATATATATATATATATATATATATATATATATATATATATATATATATATATATATATATATACATATACATATACACATATATATATATATATATATATATATACATACATACATACATACATACGGGCATACGTACGTTCATACGTACGTACATACGTACGGAACAAAACCCTAGAGCTGTAGGGAACAAGACCATAGAACTGAACGGAGTGCCCCAAATTTTGAAATAGTCTATCCCCAGTTGGAGAATATTGGAGCATGTAATACCACTGTAAATGTTGAAACTTTCAGGTTAGAAAAAAATGATGTTATTAACAAGGAAATAGAAAAGAAAGTAGCGTGAATTATTGTATAAAAATACAACAAATTCATAAATATCTTAGAATATACAGAAACAATTGTTGAAATAGCAGGCATTGCAAGCGGTACTACAGGAATTGCCTCTTGCTGCAGTAATTACAGCTCCTATATTTATTATTGCAGAAGGATTTGCAATAGGCTGTGCATTACATCGTTATTTACAAATTAAAAATCTCGCAAGCTTCTGAAAAAAAGCTAAAAACATGAGGAGATAAGAGTAATGGCTAGCCACATTGAACATGCATTAGAAGATGGTGTCAAGAATAGTTTGTATTGATAATCAATGAATTGGAACAATTTTCTAGAATGAAAGATGCAGTACGGCAAAATGACATCTGAAAATGAAGCTCATTTGAAAGAAAAGTTTACAAAAGAATTTGAAGAAAATAAAGAATGATATGTCAAAAATTTAGTAGCTTGAACAGTTTGAAGAGATTTAAAAATAAAAAGCACCGAACAATCATTCAAAAACTTACGACTTAAAAGTTCCAAGCTTTTTGTGACATTACATTTTTCCAAAACAACAATTACAACTTTATATTAGAAGTGACTTTGCTTAAAACCAGTAACACAGTAACACTTCTACATGACACTAGTGATTATCCTAATATTACTTTGTACTTTTATCCCTAAAACTGCAGTCTGTTCAACACTCCATAGAAGCTGTTCCATAAACAATTTGACAGATTTTTCCCAACACAAAAGAGTTATTATTAAGGGCAGAATGAAATGACATTTGAACTTGAAGTAAAGTTCATCCTGTGAAATGATGCATATAATTAGAAATGGTATTGTGCCATCAGTACAATCAAGCAATTAAAATATAGTTAATCAGATAACTCACACATAGGGGATAAAGCTTTGGTCATAGAATGCTGATACTGTGAGTTGACAAGTAGCCAGTGGGAACATTTCAAAGAGGCAAAAAAAGCTGGCATGACAATCTTCTTCAGTAACCAATGATAAGGGCCCCACAAAACCCAAATCAATGGTGCGATTAACCTCAAGACACAGGAGACTAGATTGGACTTAAACAGACATATGGTTTCATGACCCAGATATAAGATCAGCATGTCTGTAAGAAATTCCTGTAAGTTCCATGCACATGAAACAGCTTCTATTTTCAAAATGGATTTCTATTGTATACTCCGTTTTTGGTACTTAATAGACTCTGTACCAGAATAGCTAACAGAATTTTTGCTTGCTATTCTGGTACACAGTTTATTAAGTCCCTAAAAAGGAGTATAACGGTAATGTGAAGGCTTTATTACTGTACTGGTCCATTTTGACAATAGAAATCCATTTTCAAAATAGAAGCTGTTATGAGTTGAATCTCTGACACTGAAAAATTACTACCTCTCTTCTTCAACTAAAGTTCTTCTCCAGGGAGGGGTTTTGCTAATTTTGATAGTAGTGTAATGTATTTATTTTATCTTCACATATAAATCTTTTATAATCAAAAGGACTTAGTGAAACTTTGGTCATTTCTATTGTAAAAATATTATGATCATAAGATCTAATTTGTTTTTGTTTATTAGAAAATTGTTTTGTTTCTAAGATGCAAGCTTCAAACATTTCATGAGTAAAATCATTTTACCACAACTTTTTTAACTCCTTTAGCCTTCTTAATGTTTGCTGCTCTACCTAAGGTGCAAACTGAATACATGTTTCTAATTTCTCAAGTATTGGAACTCCATTCATTTCATCTTTCATTCTACCCAATACTTTTTTGTTGTCTTCTGAGAATAGGAAGTGTCCACGAGGATAATCATTAGTGTCATATATATAACCTTGTGGGTCATCTAAATTGGTAGAGAGCATGTCTTTATATGCATCCTCTGTATAAACATTCGTTATAAAACTATCAGTATCTGTATAAAGTAGTTCTCAACTTGTCTTCTCTCCTGGAGAGGTGGGATATTGTTTTTTATATACATCATATTGTTTTTTATATACATCATATTGTTTTTTATATACATCATATTGTTTTTCATATACATCATATTGTTTTTATATATATCATATTGTTTTTATGTACATCATATTGTTTTTTAGCTCCACCCATACACAGAGTGTATGAGTGGAGATTATCAAATTGTACGTGACCTCTCATATGTGCCTGTACTAAGTTTTGCTTAAAAATGCATCTCCTCCTAGGTTTTTACAGTTTTGCTCTTGAGATTCTGGCTCAAGCGAAATTATTGTATCGAAATTTAAGCTTGTATTCGGTTAAGAGATGTTTCATGTATTTTTTTAATTAGAGCTCTCGAAAGGTTTTAACAAAGTATTAGATTTCATGCATAATTTCGCTAAAAATAGCTCTATCCTATTCGCGTTTCGTACCGGTACCGCTCCGGGCCATGGTATTGGTCAGTTGGTATACACGCATGTTTATTAGTTACTTGTATGGACATATATGTTTAATCATATCGCACTATTTTCCAATCAGAATTCGGACATTCTGCTATGAATATTCAAATTCTCGTAATCTTATTCAGGTCACGCTGTATCGGAATGGATTACCGATTTGTATAATAGGTTATGACATAGCCTAGAAGATAACGTGTGAAGTTGTTGTTTGATCATTTTCGCTTGTCGTATAACAAGTCTCAAGTGTCAGTAAGGTTTGTGCTACATTGCATCGCGGGGCTAGAGCGTTATACTAGGGAGTTGCCATTTAGATACTTAAATCCACTAACGTTAAGGATAAAGTTTTGTTGGGTTGGTGAACGCAGCGGCATTGCGTAAGCCGTAATTTGCCGTATGGGCAGCAGATTGCCAGAAATAAAAGTTTGTTTCCAAACCTATAAGTTTTCGTGGACACGTGGAAGAATCATCGCTGGGTACGGTAGTATTCAATGGGGCATCCCAGGGCTGCTAATAAGGCTGTGACGTTTAACCGTTTAGGAAATCATGCTACGTGTAAACGAATGTTAATTCAATTTTTATGTTTGCTTTTTCAAGTTCGCATAAATTTACGAAACCATCTAACCAACCTTATCATTTCAATCTTTACCCGCTATGTCATTGCCTTCACATTTTTCACCCGGGGCCATATGCATATCACTAATTATTTCCACGGTACTTGGGATGGGATGCATGGAATGTAGCTAGCTTGTGCTCATGAGGAAGGCGCTAGGCCCAGGCTAGCACTTATTAACATAACCCGTCAAATACACACAAGAAATTTCCGCCTATATCCATTTATTATCAAATCACAATACACATCACCCAACCACTGATCGGTGTAAAAGTAAATTCTACCCCCCAGTAAATTTTGGCCCCCCGGCTCTTATTTCCTAGGAAATGTGGGCCCCCAGACAATTAAGTCGTAGCCATCCAGTAAATTTGTTCCCCCCTCATAGTAAAAACAGTCCGCTAGGAAATTTTGGCCCGTCTCTTCTTTCCTATGAAATATGGAGACAACAACTTAATTCTTTTCCAATCTACCTATTCTTAAAGTTGGCCCAGAAGAATTTGCGTTAAAGGTTAGAAACACCCAAGTCATGAATCAAACCACGGTAGCGATGCAAAGAAATCAAAATTTATACGCATCGATGTCCTTTGGCCTACTACAAACTGACAAAACGATATATAAATACAACATTTATAGGCCTACCCTCTGTGTTCCCCGCCATTATGAGGAATACTCCCACAATGGGGGGTATTCCCCCTCTCTACCTTATTTAACAATTTTCAAAAAATTGGCAAACTGTATATATAAATGGCAATTTTTCCATTTTATAAAGGTTTTGAATTTGTAATACTTTTTCAGGCTTAACTTTATTTGACCCATATCTATTTCTTAGTGGGGGTTATGTTTCTTTATATGTTGGTGTAGTAATATTTATACATATGTTTCTATGGTTATCTCTAATTAATTCAGTTGTAAAATGAGAATACAAAGATCACAAAATACCACAACATAATGACCTTAGTGAACATAATGAGCTTAATAAACATAATGACCATAATGAATATAATGAACATAATGACCTAATGAACATAATGACCATAATGAATATAATGAACATATTCACCTTAATGAACATAATGACCATAATGAATATAATGAACATAATGACCTTAATGAACATAATGACCTTAATGAATATAATGAACATAATGATCTAATGAATATAATGAACATAATGACCTTAATGAACATAATGACCTTAATGAATATAATGACCTTAATGAATATAATGAACATAATGACCATAATGAATATAATGAACATAATGACCTTAAGGAACATAATGACCTTAATGAACATAATGACCATAATGAACATAATGACCTTAATGAACATAATGACCATAATGAATATAATGAACATAATGACCTTAATGAACATAATGACCTTAATGAACATAATGACCTTCAACATTCCTATCATCAATATATCAATAATCTTATTCTTTTAAATTTCACTTAATAATTCTATATTTTCTGAACATTTATAAACATTCACTGTGATATTATTTTCATCAGACCGCATAGTAACTGCACACCGCTGAAGTGAAAACAATGCAATCAGCTGTGTTTGTTTATATATCATATGCAATACTAGCATGTTATGATGGTAGGCCCAAATTTCAACCACTTCTGTCACAAATTTGCCTTTCAGACAACTTATGAAGATTGGTTCGGGATATGTGGTGTCACTTTTTTGAGTTTTCAGTAAAAAAATCTCACTGTTTTTGGTAAATTTGAAATTTCTGCTACTGACCTCAAATTTCAACCATGGTGTGTTAAACATGCCTACCCAGCAGGTGTAGCAGTAAAATGTACAATGTCCAATTGTGTCTGTAAAAATTGATATAAACTTCAATTAATTTTACTCTTAATTGCACAATCAACTAACAAAGCATTTAATTAGTAAAAATGGAGTTTAGCTAACAATTTGCAATCATAAATATTTTGTCTAAATATATTATTATTAATTATATTATATTATTCACCAATCAAGTGAATACTTAATCAGTTATTTAAAGCAATTAATATAAAGATGCAGAAATGTGGCAATTAAATGATCACTGAGACTGAAAAGTGAGTACATATTTTTTTTTAGGTCTCCCAAAAAATAAATCTAGTATGTTATGGTATAACAATTTTCTGGTTAATATGAATATTCAGGTAACCTTTGCCCTCACATCATCTGTGGCAATGGAGGCATGAAGTTTATTGATCTTTTGTGGATAATATATCTGTGAAATTTGCAAAAACGAACACCCTTATGTTTCGGTCTGGTGCTCCTTTAATAATTAGGAAGCAAATGGAATTTCCAGAAAGTACAAGAGAGTATAAATTTTGCCTTACAGCTCAGTGATTCTAGTTACTTTCTGATTATGATTTTCTGTTCAAGTTAGTCTCCAAACCATCCCAATTTAATCATAGCAAAACATCCAGCATGGCCTTTAGGGAAGAATTAACCTTAATTAACAAACAAACAGGAGCGACCAAGACAGGTCTTTGGTCGTGTTCTCATTGATCCTTGTATCATGATCCCTTGTTGATGATTGTAGAAAACAAATATTGTGGTGTTACTGGAGTTGGAGTCAGCAATCAAACCCACTGCAGGTGATCTGATTATAGGGCATGAGTGAGCCTCAAGTCAGAATATGGGTCATTTAAATAACAGAGCAGGTTAACTACTGTTCATGTAAAATAGACAAGTCATAACACAAATATAACTTCACGGATCTGCAGTCGCACATATTTTTGAGAATATCATCGGTGGATCTGATAGCCGGATCATGATCCTACCCTTGACTAGGATCAAGATCAAGTGACTGTGATCAGATGTGGTGAGCTTTCTTACAGTGAAAATCAGTGAATCTAATGGCCTGCAGTGGATCTGACTGCGAGCTCACGCTCAAGTAAGAATGCTATGCATATGCCTTAAAGGTGTTCAAAGAAAGTCATGTCTGGTTATTTCTTACTGAAACTGAAGATAATGTAGCTGTCACTCAATTATTGTTTATTAAACCTAGGAACCTGCAGACCCTAGCAGACCCCTAGCTTGATTTAAAAAGGGGCAGTGTGTTAGATTTGTTGAGGTGCACATTAATGATTTTTTGGTGTGGGGTCCAGAGGTAACCCCTTTAAGACTTTAGGGGGACAACTGACCTCTGTAGCACTTATATCTTTCTTGACATAATAAGAAGTTCATTACATGGAAATGAAGAACACTGTGAAAGATGTTTAATTTTCCATTTTTTGTAAATTTCATGCAAATTAATGAGGTATTTTAAAATGGCCACCACTCAAATAGTAGGTACACAACTTTTTATAAAACGTTAATGGATAGAACAATTTACATGAAAGTTTGCACACCTGCTAAGATGTATACAACACAAAATCAGACCTGTTTGATGTACTGGTTGGAAGGAAATGATTAATGATTTTTTCCTTCAATTTTTGAACAAAAAAGTGGTACCCAATTAAATATTTATAGTCACGTATCTCCTAACTAAGACAGATAAATTACTGCTTTTAGTACAAATTAAAGAGCATTTTGCATTGAATTATAGTGCCAAATTCCATAAGAATTGGAAGAAAAATGAAAGAGAGGTTAAAATTTTGAAATAGCACATTTTACAAAAATGTTGTTTCGAGAAATAAGTTTAAATGATATAAATGTCGAAAAAACTAAGGTATAACATTTTTAATGATATTCTTGTAATAAAAACTATATTTTTCCTGAATTTGACAAAAGTTGACTTTTTAAGGGAGCGTTTAAAAGTAATCAAAAAATTTCAATTATCAAGTGCAATATATCATTGGAAAGAGAAAGAAATTAACTTTTAAATGGTTTCAAGAGAAAAAAAGCTATTTTCCATGCCAAAATCAGTAATTTTAGGTCAGTTCTTCCCTTAAGCCCCTGCTAGACTAGACTCACAAGGACCAGTCATTAGCCAAACAGGACAATTTCTTACAATGCTATTATTTTGTGTTCTGTATCCATGTAAGGTATTTCATTTATAAAGTTTGATTAATAAGATTTTTAAGTTTTTAAAGATTTTTTTTAATTAGTTTTTTTGTCTTTTACATTTTTGTTGTGATAAGGGGCTGGGCAGACCAAAGGGGGTCAGGCAGGCCAACGGAAGGGGCGAGGTGAGCCGCCCCTCTGAAACAGGTAAGCTAGGACACAGGGACCAGAGGGAGAGAGGAAATACTACACTGATCATAGCTCCTGATGAGAATTTTTCACTACAGTTAATTTTTAGGTGAAAATTACTGTATGTGAATATATATGCTGGTCCATAGCGGTGATTTTCTAAACAGTGCCCTTAGAGGGGGAGGAAGGGGGAGGAGGGAGGGGGGTGGGGAGGTGGTATAATGATCTTGGTCTTTCATTTGCTCTCTATGCATGTATTTGCATGGACTCTATTCAAAATTGATAACAAAATAACACTTTTAGGGCACTCTCATGATTGAAACCATATCCTCAGTCATGGATCATGGGAAAATCATTTAACATACTAATGATATCACTTTCCAATGATTTTTGATTGGCTTGTCAGTCTATATGCTAATATTTAAACCAATCAAAAGGATTTAATTGTAGTGTATATTTCTTTCTACATTAAGATGATAACCAGCCTTTAATATTTGCAGCAGATAGTGTTGCAGCTCTTGAGCAAGAAATGTCATGTTTAAGTTACTGTATCTGTCCCCATCCAGTAATAAGATTGCATGACATAAAACATATCTTCCATATGGATGTGTACAGGCATTAAAGGAATATTCCAGTGAATTTTCATATTCATATATATGATAGAGGACTATTAAAGAAACAATTTAGTGTAAAAAACATGTTGATATCTTTTCCATTTTAGACTCATTGCATTTCAAAGATTGCGTGATTGTGTTGAAAATTAACCTCACATTTTACAGTGTGATTTCATAAAGGCAAATCCAAGACAGTTGTGTATTTCTTTAAAAATCAATTGCCCTTTCTAAATTATTGAAAGCATATTTTGTTTATTTATTGAGGTGGGGTATAACATGTAATATACACGTAATAAGAACGTGATTTGCGTATCTGCTCATGAACAAAGAAAAACATGTTTTTTGTTTGATAGAAATACACAAGAATTGTCTTGGATCTGCCTTTATGACATCACATTTTACACTGCAAGGTCATTTTTTTAACACACTTGTGCAATCTTTGACAATTCATGTAAATATTCCTTTAACATCAACTAAATTGTTTGAAAATCATGAAAGAAGCACAAGAATATTATCATTATCATTTTTATTTAAGAATGAACCATTTTATAGATTTTTGAAATTTTAAGCAATCAATATGCAAATCATATGCAAATGTTTAATGTATAATAGGGTGACCAGCAACCTTGGTAATTTATTTTGTAGATGCTTTGTTTTAGATATCATAATTGTTTGAAAAGGTGAAGCACATGCTGACTGAAAGCTTAGGAGTCTTGACCATTTCTTAATTAAATTCTAGAAGGAATAGAATTTCCCATTATTTTTTGTGACTGAGATTTAGGAGAAAAAAATATATAATAAAGACAAAACATACAAAAAGATTTTGAGATTTCTGCCAGTCATGCTGTACATAACTTAAATTGAAAATTGATCCAAGTTTGATCAGCAATAACTCAAAACTAAAAAGGAGTTATTATGCATTTGATTGCATTCCCTCTATCAGCAGATTACTGCACTGTATATCATTCTGTACCAAATGCAAGGCGGTAATGATAGACCGTATGAAATGATTGTTCTTGGATGATGGTAATGATAGACCGTGTGAAGCAATTGTTCATATATACATATATATATTGCCAGAGGGAATAAATTGATTGTAATGTAATAAGCGGCGGCACACTGCAGAACAAAATACCAATCAGCTTTATGCGGTTTATCCTTTCATTTATTTTCCAAAGTGGTTTTTCTTTCTCCCGTTAAATTGAGCACAACTTTTGATTTATTTCCCTGTGCAAAAAATTGGCACAGAAAGAACTTGACCTTTTGAAGGAAGAAAAGAAATATTTTGTTTGATAATGGAATGGGAGACTGGCTTGAGAGTGCAGCAGTTTGAAGATACAATAAGCTGACAGAGTAGATCGAGTGCAGTGCAACGCAGACTTTTTCGCAGAATTTTGGATGATGCATGTCAATTGGGATAGTCAGAATTTGTGGAATTTTTTGAGAACAATTGGAATAGGGGGATAATAGGGCTATTTAGTGCCTGAAAAAAAATTCATGAACTTTAATACATTGATTGACCAAGGGTATATACAATGACAATAATGCAACTGCAGGGTTAGTGGTTGACAGTGGTGGAACAAAGGGATGGGGGATTCACCTCGATGCATATGCTGTCCCCCTTTAAACCTCCCCATTAACTACTTTACAAAAAGGTGAAATTGATTGGGAAATGTTATCATGCAATTGACAGTGTTTCCCCATATGGAACAGCTCCTCATCCCCCCCCCCCCTTACCCACACTTCCT
This sequence comes from Chiridota heheva, assembly GCA_020152595.1. Taxonomy (NCBI): domain Eukaryota; kingdom Metazoa; phylum Echinodermata; class Holothuroidea; order Apodida; family Chiridotidae; genus Chiridota; species Chiridota heheva. Next base: position 779,061 of record JAIGNY010004597.1, read on the forward strand.
CAACAATATTCTGGTAGAAGGTCCACCTTTCTCTTGGGGAATGGATGGTCATGGCTGCTCCCTAACTTGGTGCTCTAAGGAGAATACAGTACATGAGTACATGTGATGTAGATCATCATGGGTTCAATTAATACTTTTCACACATTTTTTTTTTTTTTTTTTTGTGGGGGGGGGGGTACACATATATACCAAACAGGGACTAATACTACATTAGTTTTTTAGCATTTATATGCTGTAGTTATTGTTGCTCAATGCTGTACTGACTTGACAAATCAAGGTATATCAAACATGTTGCATCATGCACTCCCAATGCAGCATATTGAGCTATACATACATACATGTGTACCAGGAAACTTTTGTAGATTATTTTACTGGTATTAAGATATACTCATAAATATTATTTTTCTACTTGTCCTTGTTTTACTTTGAGCATCTTTATTGCCATACATATGGCAAGTTTCTTTGTAAACATAATGTAACCATGGATTTCTTGAAAGGGACACACAAAAAAAAAAACCTGGAGTAGTGCAACTGTTTGCAGTGTTTCAGAGATCTAAATTGCAGTAGTTAAGGAACACTGTCACATGATGGAAACACTTGTTGATCATGCAGATACCTGACAACTTACAAAAACATTAAAAGGTATAAAGAAATAAATAAAAAGAAAAAAATATAACTTTCCATCCAAAGTTGGTCAATTTCAAGGTTGGAAAATTTTGTGAACGGCGCAAACCTTGTTCATGGGAACGCCTTTCATCTCAGCGGGAACAAATCATGAAAAAGAAAGCTCATGTGAAAACAGTTTTGACGCGTTGTGGCTCGCGCTAACATGTGAGCTGTTTGTTACACAAACAGGTAAAGGGAGCAGCAGCCATATTTTCTTTATGTTTGTGGGAACATTTGCAAGGTATTTCAACCCTGGTTAATTTGAAAAAAAATCTGTGATTTTTTAGGCAAATTGCTCAATTGATAGGTAATAATGCTGTAAGCTTAACTCTGGGTGAGGTGTAATATATGTATGAAGAAAGACTACAGGATCATATATGTCTAAGGTCTTAATAGGTCTCTGGACATTAGCTATTTCTATATAAGTTGAAAACATATTAAAAGAAGAGCAGAGCAGTTTTTGAATTTTGAGAAAAGCAATTCTAGTTTTTCAATGGCGTGATCAAATTTTGATCATGTGAAATTTGTGATGACCGGGCGAACAGCTCAAAATCTTAATTTAATGTCTTTATATTTCGGTCTTAAATCTTAGTCCTTACTGGTAAATGATGGGAAAGTGTAGTCCTGTGGGGGTTTTATTGGGGGTGAAGGTCAAGACCCCAAAACTTTGAAGTTGGAATGTTAATGTGCTACACCTCTTGAAAGACTTACCTTGCTCCTTATTTGTGAAAAAAATAAAATAAAATAGTTTGGTCACACAATGAGAAAGCCACATCCAGTGTTGTTCTTAAATAGAACCCGCAAGGGAAATACAAAAGAGGAAGACCCTGGCAGTGGTGGCGCCAGGGGTTCGATATTGGGGGGCACAAACCTTTTCAGCATGGGGTCCAAAAGCAAAGTCCTGGTGGGGGTCTGGGGGGAAAAGCCCCCAAGAAACCTCACATTTTCCAAGTTTTAGATGCTCCAAAAAGACAAATTTGCACCTCAATCTGTATATGGTATGATCTAATACAGCAGCATATAATTTTACAATGATACAGACTCCCCCCCCCCCCTTCATTTTAAAAGGGTCAAAATAGCCATTTTGGAGGAAAAATTAAATAAATTTTGGACATTGGGGGGAGGGCACATTCCCCCATGCCCCTACATGTCCCTCTGCCCCTTCATGCCCCCTGTCGGCGCCTCTGGACCCCGCACAACATGGAGATGTTTGTTTCTATTAAAGATAAACTTGCTTGACCACTGAACTAATCCTTTAAATGATTCTGTTAGGAGACTTATTGGAAAGTGATTTACCCAATAATGTATTCTTAATCATTTATATGTTTCATCTTAAATTGCCATCTACTGTATAGGTAATATTTTTCAAAACTTGTTATTTTATTTGGCAGGTTTCTGGGTGATGGGCATCAGTGTCATGAGCCTTCACCCATTTGGGATATACCTCATGTGAGTTATTTTTTTATCATGTTTGTATCATCTAACAGCAATGTTCAACAAATCATATGTCTGGCTGCCTGGGACAACCAAAAATCTTATCTGGGCAACCATACCCTTTACTCCACTTTCCAGGATGGACAACTTTGTTTTCAGCAAAATTTCATGTAGCAATAGCTTTCCTTAGGAAAAATGGTCCATCAATCATTCACAATTAATGCACAGCTATTTTTATCACCAGTTTACAAACAAATTTCTCCCACCAAGACACTTAACATGGATGAGTAATTTCAATCACAAAAGTGATTACTCAGCAATGGTTTTGTAATCTTATACACACAAATAGCCTTGGGCTACTTGATTGTAGTATGCAAGGGAATGGCAGATAAACAATCATTGTTTGGAGTGGAAACCCAATACACTGAACAGGAAGCCTGGTTGGTAATTGTCATGCCTGAGTTTTCAGGATTAATTCAGGTGCTGGGTGTGGGTAGGCTTAATTAGAAACTTTTCAGCATGTGCATTGCATGTACATACAAAAAATTTCCATGGGCAACTTTATGTGCAGTATTTTCATGACGACCACACATTCAGATACTACTGCCTGGCAGGAAAGCTGATTTTTGGTTGATTTGTTGATCCTTGTCTGACAGGAAGGGGAGAAGCAATTTGTTCGCTATCATTCCAAGTATTTGCCAAATTTTGTACCAAAATAAAATGAAATTGGCCCAAATGTGACAAAAATAAGAAATTCCTTGGACGAAAACACTCCTGTCCCTTTAAAAAATGTTAGGAGTTTCTGCTATATATATATATATATATATGTTTTAGTGTGTTACTTTTATTTTTAATACTTAAATATTTTGGGGGTATGGGATGTGGAGTGGGGGTTGGGGAGTGGAGGAAAAGAATTGATATAAATCTGCTAGGTGTCACTGCTTTCATTTAAACTCAATTGCACTCCTTCTCTTCACAGCTTTGCAGCAGTTGTTCTATCTATACTTGAAGGTCTGTTCCTGTTTGAAACCTGCATAACAGGCTGCTGCAGGTAACTGTTTGGATGTTATTTTTTCTTGGGGAAGGATTTTTATTGTATTTTTACAAGTTAGAAGTTTTGAACTGAAATCATATCGTGAGGTTGAAGCTGGTTAAATGCCAAGTTAATGACTTGAGTCACTGTCTTGGACCTGAGTCTGATTCGAGTCACATTTTATTTGACTTGTGACTTGACTTGACTTGCAAACAAATGACTTGTGACTTGACTTGACTTGCAAACACATGACTTGTGACTTGACTTGACTTGCCAGCAAGCATCTTGTGACTTTACTTGAAAAAGTATTACTTGGTTATGACAGGTAACATGTTTTCAAATTAAGTCAGTGATACCCTTTCACCACTGTTCAGGCTCCCAATCACAACACACAAGTTTTAACCCTGAAATGATATTCACTATATCTGTTGAAAAACTTGTGCTGTATGTATGGCAATGTATCATACCCAGTTCTTTCTTGCCCATATATTATGGTTTCAATTTAGCCAATGATATAAATCATAGGTGTAGGAACAGGAGAGGCCTGGGGGCATGTGCCCCCAACTTTTGACAAAAAATGACAAAAGTGCCCTTTTTGAAAATGAAAAGTGCCCCTCAATTACTGTCAAAGGTGCAAGAACTGGTGGGATGTGTGCAGACCTTTTGTAATAATATGGCAAAAGTGCCCTATTTACTTTACTGTTTTTGGTTCACTTGTTTTATCTACAGACATGTATGTGACTTGGGAAGTGCCTCCTTAGAGGTTGTGCCATCCCCCACTTGTTGAAAGCTTCCTACACCCCTGGTAAAAGTGGTTGCATTCTCCAATCACAACACAATTTCCTTACGAAAAAAAGTGTGAAAAGCTGCATGCCAATATTGTGCCCTGACATCTACACATTGTTACTTGCAGCGCCCTCACTCAATATTTCTTAAACAGTGTACATGCTGTATCACACTTTAACCATTCCCGAAATAAACTCTGTACGTACGTACATATGTACGTACGTTTGTATGGAGTGTGGGGGCAGTGATGCGTGAATTTTTGGTGGCTTTGAGATGTTCGACTTTCCAATAGGTGCAAAATCAGAACATCGCTGATGTAAGGGCGCGAATCTTTCATGGTGTCTGTAATCGCACAACATGTGGAAGAAGAAAACAATTCCCCCTTTAAGACATGCGAAAACCTGGAACAAATTCTTGCAGGGTTTTCTCATGTTTCTGACACATGTTACAAAATTAGACCTTCTGAATTGATAACTTTGGCAAAGTGTGGAAAGGTCTGCCACAAGTCACTCACAACCTGTGGCAAAAAATGGTGAGGCAAAAGTGGTATGGTTTACACTTTTTCACATTAATCATGTGTCATCGCATGTTTTCCACACATTTTCACCTGTAAAATTGCAGCAAATGAGCAAATTGCAGTAAATATATATGTATATATATATATATATATATATATATATATATATATATATATATATATGTATATATATATATATATATATATATATATATATATATATATATATATATATATATATATATATATATATATATATATATTATATGTATATATATATATATTTGTATATATATATATATATATATATATATATATATATATATATATATATATATATATATATATATATATATATATATATATATATGTATATATATATATATGTATATATATTTGTATATATATATATACACCTCTTATATGGAAGTGCTCCCCCTCCCCCAGGTCTTTTTTATGCATGCCCAACATGTAAGCATCAGAAATCTTGTGTAAGTTTCAATTCAGCACTCACTATAGGCATCCAACATGCTTGTGCAAGCCTGCAAACACATTTTTTGAGATTATCACACACTCACATTACGCTCATTTCTGCTATAATTGGAGTTCTTTTTTGAACTGGAAACTATACAGTAGCGCAAAAGATATTATTTGAAAATTTGCTTCAATGCATTTTGATTTATTTGTTTCCCTTCTCCAAGGTTGTCGGCTTGTTGTGAAATCTTTATGTAGCTTAATTGCATTTTAATTACACCATGTATTGTGTGAATAGTCTCTTATTGCAATCATCACATGTATGTACTATTGGAAATTATACATTATGGACAGGTGGCAACAACTTCAACTCAATTTGCAAAAAAATCTATAAACCATGAAATCACAAAAAAATCATCAAAATCTGCTGAAAGTCAGTTAAAAATTGATTATTTTACAGCATTTTGACTTTTTAGATCTGAATTATTATAAAAAAGTATGCAAATTTTAGTTTAATTTTCTGACATTATTTTTGTTTCTTTTTGTTTTTGGTTCTTCTACTAACGATATTTGAATTGGAGCAGTTGAATATGACCGATAGGTTTTGAATCTCCATCAAAACAAAATTTAGCGGGAGAATTTTCAGTGAATAATTTAAGGACAGAATTTCAAAGAATTACATGCCTTCTCTTTCATACATCACAACTTTGCTTACATTAAAATTCTTCAAACTATGATTAGCCATAAATATGTGTGCTTTTGACATACTATAATTTAAATATTACTCCATTTAGAATTAAATGCTGTGGAGAATCTCTACCTGTTCATATTTTAATTTTAATTTATGCAGACAATTTATTACAAACTAAGAATCTACTTCAAATTCCTATAACCTATCATTGATACCGAGACTTATTTGAGCAATAAGAAAATAATTATCGAAATCCTAACGCAGATTTTTAGGCCTAACACACACATAGATTTTTAAGCCTAACACACACAGAAGTTTCTAACCCTAATGCAGATTTTTAGGCCTAATACACACAGAAGTTTCTAAGCCTAATGCAGATTTTTAAGCCTAACACACTCAGAAGTTTCTAACCCTAATGCAAATTTTGAAGTATAACCTTGAATTTTAAGATGCTTTTGTAAGCCTAACACTGTTTTCTTAAGCCTAGAGGAAGAAAAAGAAGATAAGGAAATGTTTTGATGTAGCATATGTATTTAAAGATTTGTGCATTCTTTGTAATATTAGGATAAGCTCTTTAAATTTTTTTTTTTAATACTTTGACAATTTTTGTTGGTATTAATTGTATAGAATGGTATTATATTTAATAGCCAGCTTTACTTAAAGATATACTGAGCATTATTTGGTATTCAGGGCACTAGTTTTGGATGACAAATTATTACAGTGGCATGTTTTCAGGAATGTTGCTTAATATGTTGTATCTTTTATTAATGTATATTACAAATAATGATCTATCTCCTAGCTGCATTTTGTGTGCATTCGAACCTGTGAATCCTTGTATGACAGAAATTGAGTCAGCAGCAGGCCCCCTTTATGGTTCCTATTGACAAGGGACACTATCAACAATTGTCAGAATGAAATTGGGCAAAGCGCAGGTCCCCCTAAAAGTTGCAGTCCCCTTCCAATAGGTCACTGCCAACTCTTAGATTAAAATTGAGCGAAGCATATGCCCTGTTTGTGGGCCCCGTTGAACGAGTTACTAGTGGATCAACTCTTGTCAGACTGACAATCTTTTCATAGCTATTTTGTGACCCATTAGCTATTTTGAGACCCATTAGCTATTTTGAGACCCATTAAGTATTTTGTGACCCATCAGCTATTTTGAACCATTAGCTATTTTGTGACCCATTACCAGATATTTTGTGACCTATTTACTATTTTGTGGTGGCCATAACTTTCTCTGACCAATCATCTGTTTATCAAGTCACTACAAATAAATTTCCCTATTCAGAAAATAAGAAAAATAAATTTGGACCCTCAATTAAGTTAATTTTTTTTTGGGTACAGAGATGGCGGATTCTGCTGGAAGGTTTGGAAAGTGGTCAGTTTCCTTGACAACTGGAAGAGGACAATTCTGTACTTGCTGCTCGCCATCCCTTGTTTCATCGTCAAGGCGGAGAATGGCACAGAAGATAAAACAACTGTCGTTATAATTGCAGGTAAGAACTGGAACTTCAGTTTGTTTTATTCCCTTAATGCCATTCCGACAGTGGGAAGATGACAGCTTGTATTGAACAATGCATCACTGCGATCTTTACCATGTAAGTTGAACTAGGGATAAAATAAATCAACCAATATGGGTCTTCAAAGTCTGTGGGCCTTGTACATTTTTTTTTGCAATTTTCCACAATATTTGATGTTCCGTAACTTTTGATCCTTCGGCCAGATTTTGCTAAAGATTGACATTTGGCTGTTTTTGGTGACAATAATTTTGAACATATTCTGAGATGTTGGTGTACATTCCATTGGGAGTGATCTGACATGAAATGGCCCATTGGTGAATTAGGTTCATTACTGCACATTGCCGTTTATAGTGGTGATTAGCTTGCTGTTATTTACTGAAGATCAGCTGCAGATAATGATGATCGACTGCAGCTAATGATTATAATTAGCTGCAGGTAATGATGATTTGCCTCCTATGAAGGGATTTGACTAAAATGGTGATGATCGATTGCAGGTAATGATGATCAAATGCAGGTGAGAGTGATTTGCCACCATGAAGGGGAGTACATGTAGCTACATGAAATTGTGATAAACTGCCATATTGATGATCGACTGCAGGTAATGATGATCAATTGCAGGTAAGAGTGATTTGTTGCAGGTAATGTAGCTGCATGAAAGGGTGGTTGTTGTCTTCAGGTATTATGATTTGCTACTGGTAATGGTAAATTAGCACTGGTAGCTAGATGTAGCTAGCTGTATTTAATAGTGATCACCTGATCAATTATCAGCTGCAGGTAATAAGCATGGGTTGCTGCTAATTGCAATTTGCTGCGCTCTATAACTTTTGACATCAAGTAGTACATGTAGTACTTCTAATAGTCAATATCTCATGGTCCACAAATCTCTGCAGCTTGGAATAATGCTAACTAATCCACTGCAATTACTGTATAATTGTTTATATTTTTGATTGTATTTCTGCAACAAAGAATTAAAGAAGACCGAGAAATTTTGTATATGTGGGAAACATTTTGTTTTTCTTTTGCACTGAGGAAATACAGTAGAGGTCCCACTGTCATTCCTTTTGGAGAAGGCTTTTCGACTTATTCGCCTCTGAGCCCATTGTGAGAGGCTTTATATGAAATTAGGATTATTCCAGGGGTCAAGCATGGGCATGTTATATGATTGAATACAAATTATTTTGACTTGATTTGAAAACAAATAACTTGCAACTTGACTTAACTTTCGAACAAATGACTTGTGGCGGCTTGATTTGAAGAAATTTGACTTGCGAGATTTTCACAAAATATTTTACCCAATTTTCACCCAATTTTCACCCAATATGTCTTAAATAGTGTACACGCTGTGTCATACTTGAACCATTCCCAAAATAAAATCTGCGCTTACGTACGTACAGTGTATGTATAATTGTAGACTGAATGTATTGAGTGTTTAGACAGTGATACATGAATTTTCGTTTGCCTTGAAATGTTAGGTTTTCTAATATGCGAAAATCAGAACATCGCTGATGTAAGGGCGCGAATCTTTCATGTGGGCTTTGAAGAAATCATTTAATTGTTTTATACAACATACTGGAAAATGAGCCCCTTGTACCTTTTACTAAAGGCTTACTTATGCAATACAAGTTTTAAACAGACCGCACGTAGGACTACTGCTTTTGAAAATACAGTATCAAAGATGCAACGGTGAATGTTATAAAAAAGACTGGATGAAATGTTAGAGAAACAATGCTTCTGTTTGCTTGTAAGCTCTAGTTGCAATCTTGGAGCTGCAAAACTGGGGAGGTGAAGGATTGAGATAGTACGGTAGGATAGTGGACAGTGGGGCATTAAGAGTGTTATGACAATGTGATAAGAAGTAAAAATTACTAAATAAAAAGAAGAAAATAAGAATCGAAGAACCACAGAGAATTTTTTATCATTTATGTTGTATTAATGTTGATTTATTAAAAAACAGAAAAGTAGGCCATATACGCAGTACAAATTTTCACGGTGTTTTGTTCAAGATTGTAGTTAAGCAGACGTGGCGAAAGTATCAAGAGTAATTACTTTGTTTAGGATGATTGCATAATAGGCCTTAGATTGATTATCAATCATTATACGATGTTTTTATTCATTCATCAGTTAGTAGCGTACAAGACCTGTAAAACTCTAGCTTTGCCACTTCTGTAACATATTTTTGTTCCTCCCCACCCCCCATCCCCCACAATATTTGGAAGAAATTGCTCTAGGTACTTAATTCTCCAAAGACAAGACAGTCTGCATGCACTTTTGTCATTTCAACAACCTCCACCCCAACCCGAACTTTGTGGTTAATGGGAATCGCATCCCTAAAGTTGAACACACAAGGTTCCTGGGTCTAACTCTAGACCCCAAGCTCACCTACAAACAACACATCACCAACCTGAAACTAAAATGCAACAGCTCCCTCAACATCCTCCGACTCCTCTCCAACACCACTTGGGGAGTGAACCGCTATGCCCTCCTCAAAATTTTCAGGCTTACCATTCGTGCCAAGCTTGACTATGGCGATATTGTCTACTGTGTTGCTCACAATTTATACCTCAACCACATCAACACCATCCAAAATGAAGCCCTCAGGCTTTGTCTAGGAGCCTACAGGACCTCCCCAGTTACCAACCTTCATGTTGAAGCCAATGAACTCCCTTTCTACTTAGATGTAGAAAGCTTAGCATCTCCTGTGCTTTTAGAGTCCTCACCAACACCCAGAATCCTGTTTACAACTTCATTAGGTACCCCAATTTCTCCTCCCTCTTTGATAGGACTAAAACCCTATCTCCTCCCTTCAGCTTACGCATTAAATCAGACCTCTTCCATCTCGGCATCAAGCCCGCCACTCTCGGCACCTACTCCTGGCCCACTTTTCCTCCTTGGGCCACCCCCCTCCCCTCTGTCCACCTGGGCCTCTCCACTCATCACAAAACTCAAACCCACCCTAACCTCTTCATCAATCTCCACAACCAAATCAAAGACCAACTCTCAAATTACACCTCCATCTATACTGATGGCTTTAAGGAAGGCAACAAGACAGCTGCTGTTGCCATCATCCAAGACATCACCCTCAGTAGCAGACTTCCTGACCACTCATCCATCTTTTCTGCCGAGGCTAAGGCCATTCTCCTCGCCCTCAACTTTATTGAGTACTCTCCTCTCAGCCACTTTGCCATTTTCTCCGACTCAAAGGCTGTTCTTACTTCATTACTCAATCTTTAATGGGATAACCTTACTTGCCACCTCCTCCTCCGGAAACTCTTTTCTCCCACCCTCTGCAGGAAAAGGGTTCTTTCTTTCTGGATACCCAGCCATGTTGGCATCCCTGGCAATGACAGGGCTGATGCAGCCGCTAAGCTTGCCTTCAACCTCCTCTCTACCCCTTTTCCCAAAACCCTCTCTGACATCAAACCGCTTATCGCTTCCCTTGTTCGTGACTGCTGGCAAACCTCATGGAACTCCCAAATTGATAACAAACTCTATGTCATCCAGCCCACAATCCCGATCAAATCCACCATCAACAACCTCTCTCGTATCGACAATGTTTATATTACCCGTCTTAAAATTGGTCACACCCACCTCACTCACTCCCACCTCCATATTGGTTCCCCCCAACCCCTCTGTAACAATTGCCACTGCATCCTCACTATCCATCACATTCTCCTTGCTTGCCCCCTGTACAACCCTCCCAAAGCTTTCCTCGCTCCCCACAACTCATTTGCTGAGTTCTTTCAAAAAAATCCTCCAGATAAAATTATCTCCTTCCTTCATCATGCTTCCCTCTACAACCATATTTAATTCTCCTCTTCCACCCCCTCCCTACTTTGTTTTGTTTCACCCATGCACCTCTTCTCTCGATTACAGCTTTCTGACTTTTGTTCTTGAATTTCTCTCATTCTCTCCCTGTTTTTTTTCCTTCCGACCTCTAAAATGATCTGACCTCTCAGGCACAATTTGACCCTTGTTGTCGTGGTGCCGTTAAGACCTTATCAAACAAACAAACAAACTAGGTACTTAAACGAAATATACTAACAGATTATCAATTGTTCACTTCGGTGAGTAATTTGTTTTTTAGTCTTTATGATTTTCTTCTATGTTGATAATGTCTTGTGTCGTAAACGCTTAATTAGAAATTACAGATAATCAAAGTATCTAAAATATACCAAAAGGAGAGTTTGAGGCAAGACTGCTTAAATAGATTAAACGTTTTATAAAAAATGAAATTAGCCTAGGAGAGATTTTATTTGTATTTGATCAACATCATATTTTGGCAATATGTGGCGTTGCAGTATCACACGAGTCTTAAAAAGAAATCATGTCTATGGTTTTCTTAATGAGCTTACCTTTATTTATAAAAGAGATGCAACATTTCTCACCTAACATTCAATGTGAAGTTGGGACAAGAACTAAATTTGCTTTTTGTGGGTTCCCTTTGAAAAAATTATGTTTGTGCAATAGAAAGCTCTTTCTTGTTAATGGATTAGTTCAGTGGTCTTGCAAGCTTATATCATATGAAAGAGGACTTTCAAAGAAACAAAATGATTTTTGAATGCTTTCTCCTTCATTTTGTTTCTTTTAAAGTCCTCTTTTATGAAAGATGGATGATCCCTAAAATAAGCCTTTAACATATTTTAAACCAAATTGGCAACTGTTGCCTCTCCACGACCAGAGACCCGAATGATTCTCGTTCTATGTAATTTAAGTGCATGAATATATTTTTTGATTAGTGAGGAGTACTTAAACTGTTCATGCAGATTGGCAACTGTTGCCTCTCCACGACCAGAGACCTAAACGATTTACGTTCCATGTAATTTAAGTTCATGCAGATTGGCAGCTGTTGCCTTTCCAAGTCTAGAGACCTGAATGATTTTTGTTCCATGTTATTTAAGTGCATGTATATATTTTTTTAATCAGTGAGGAGCACTTAAACTGTTCATGCAGATTGGCAACTGTTGCCTCTCTAAGACCAGAGACCTGAACAATTCTCGTTCCATGTAATTTAAGCTCATACAGATTGGCAAGTGTTGCCTCTCCAAGTCTAGAGACCCGAATAATTTTCGTTCCATGTTATTTAAGTGCGTCTATATATTTTTTGATTAGTGAGGAGCTCTTAAACTGTTCATGCAGATTGGCAACTGTTGCCTCTCCAAGTCCAGAGACCCGAATGATTCTCGTTTTATGTAATTTAAGGGCATGTATATATTTTTGTATTTGTGAGGAGCACTTAAACTGTTCATGCAGATTGGCAACTGTTGCCTCTCCAAGTCCAGAGACCTGAACGATTCTCGTTCCATGTAATTTAAGTTCATGCAGATTGGCAACTGTTGCCGCTCCACGACCAGAGACCTGAACGATTCTCGTTCCATGTAATTTAAGTTCATGCAGATTGGCAACTGTTGCCTCTCCACGACCAGAGACCTGAACGATTCTCGTTCCATGTAATTTAAGTTCATGCAGATTGGCAACTGTTGCCTCTCCACGACCAGAGATCTGAACGATTCTCGTTCCATGTATTTAAAGTTCATGCAGATTGGCAACTGTTGCCGCTCCACGACCAGAGACCCGAACGATTTTCGTTCCATGTAATGTATATATTTTTTGATTAGTGAGGAGCACTTAAACTGTTCATGCAGATTGGCAACTGTTGCCTCTCCAAGTCCAGACCTGAACGATTCTCGTTCCATGTAATTTAAGTTCATGCGATTCGTTCCATGTAATTTAAGTTCATGCAGATTGGCAACTGTTGCCTCTCCACGACCAGAGACCTGCAGATTGGCAACGATTCTCATTCCAGAGACCTGAACGATTCTCGTTCCATGTAATTTAAGTTCATGCAGATTGGCAACTGTTGCCGCTCCACGACCAGAGACCTGAACGATTCTCATTCCATGTAATTTAAGTTCATGCAGATTGGCAAGTTCTCCACGACCAGAGACCTGAACGATTCTCATTCCATGTAATTTAAGTTTGCAGATTGGCAACTGTTGCCTCTCCACGACCAGAGACCTGAACGATTTCGTTCCATGTAATTTAAGTTCATGCAGATTCTGTTGCCTCTCCACGACCAGAGATCTGAACGATTCTCGTTCCATGTATTTAAAGTTCATGCAGATTGGCAACTGTTGCCGCTCCACGACCAGAGACTTCAACGATTCTTGTTCCATATAATTTAAGTGCATGTATATATTTTTCAATTAGTGAGAAGCACTTAAACTGTTCATGCAGTGAATTATAATAATTGTGTGTTTATCTTAAAGTGTAATTGGTCCCCAAAACAGTGAGTCACAACTTATATGATATGAAGTAAAGCTAGACATGTGTTTATTGCATTTGAATATTAAAAATGACATCCTAACTTTTCAGGGAATGTTTTTACTTTTGCTGCTGTAATGTCTGATTAATGTACAAATTAGGTTCAATAACATTCTGTTGGAATGTGAGAACTTATTATCTTGAAGTCTCTATAATATTTGAATGCAGTTTTTCTCGGGTTTTATAGTTCTGGAAACCTTTGGTATATGAATCGTGAAATGAACCATAAAATATCAGTGGCATAGGTTATTATTGGAAAAGGGCTATACGCAGATGTGTATAGGAAGGGGAGTGGAGGTCGGATTTCACCTTCTGGTTGGGAGGTAAACTTGGGAAATTGTTAATATAAAATAGAAAAATTGAAGGAAACTTATGGTCAAATTATTAGAAATTTTGGTTAAATTATTGGAAATTTGTGTAATTTTAACCAAAATTTTGGTAACATTTCTTGATATTGAAGACACATTCCTGAAAATTGAACAAAATTGCCCGAAAATGTAAAAAAACCCTCCTGAATGCGATACTGATAGTCATTTCTAAGTATTACCTAATTCATTTTCAACAACACCTGTATTAGAAAAGAATGAAGTAGCAAAAAAGAATCCATTGCTTTTGTCAGAGATCTGAGCTCCTTTAATTCATTGTTCGAAAAATGTGGCTCAATCTTCAAAACTAAGCAATGCATGCACCTAATCAACTACTGTAACTTGTCGAATTTAGGAAAGAATTGAAGACTTGATGAGCTTAGGCTTCAAAAAGCGAGCTCATTATGAGCTAGTGATGAGTTTAAAAAGTAGCTCTCAATTGGAGCCTTTACGAGCTCGTAAATTTTACCAAAATCAGCTCGTAATAAAAGCGAGCTCGTAAATAGTTTTTTTGCCAAAACTACAATCTTGGGACAAAATTCCTTGAGAGACTTAGTATTCAATTGTGTTTTTGGTTAAATCAGTTGTCAAAATTGCTTCTTTATTTCTTGTGTAAGATATATCTATTGGGTTATTGTAGACCATGGGGAATATCTATTTATAGATGACGTTAACAGCATGATTTTAATACAATTCCACCTCTTTGCCCTCCTCCACACTGCCAAACATCCCCTGCCTTCCCCATTCAATGTTGGCATATATATGTATATATATATATATATGTATATATATATATATATATATATATATATATATATATATATATATATATATATATATATATATATATATATATATATATATATATATATATATATATATATATATATATATATATATATATATATATATATATATATATATATATATATATATATATATATATAAATATATTTATATATATGTATGTATTGATATATATGTATATATATATAATGTATATATATACATATACATATATATATAAGTTGATTATTGTTATTTATTTTTTCTTCACTAACTTCCCATACCTTGCAAGTAGCCTGCCCACGTCTTAGATATATCTTCACATACTATTATCATTAACATTATTACTATTATTATTATTATTATCATTATTATTATTATTATTATTATTAATGTTACCATCACTATTATCATTAGAAGTGTAATCATTATTGTTATTACCACTATTCTTACTATTATCATTATTTTTATTATTATTACTATGATAACTAAAATTGTACTATATATGAACTTTTGTATGCATACATTCGTACATCCATGATTTTTATCAGCATGAATGGGGATATTTTGCACTTTAATTTTGCCAAAATGTGAGTAACTTGTGAAATGCACAGCGATTCCACAGCAGTAAATAGTGAAAGTTGGAACTAACAGTAGGCCATAATGTAAGGCTATAAATCACACTCAATCAAGGCCTGTTTTACAAGCTGTTAATTCGACCAAAAAACACATGGTCAAAATACTTGAATCGTCACAATCAGTACATTTACATGTAAAAATTACCTGATGACTGAAATAAATTTTGCAAGAAAGAAAAAATATTGCAAAATAAACGAACAGAAAAAGGTTTTAACAGAGCTTAAATTCTGCGTGCTTTGCAAAATATGGCGACCATTTCGAGAGGACTAATATGATCAGAACTTTCGGGGTGGTGGCATAGTTTGGAAATGTTTTACGGCAAGGTATCATAGTAGATTTTCACAATGAACTTAGCAAGTATGGCAAAAAAGTTAACGATGTTGAGTTTAAATGACATAGAAAGGAAGTGATCTGTTTTTTCTAAATTGAATTTCCAGGCACATTTTTGATAAAAATGATGATTTTTATTGTAGATGTAAACAATTTTTGGATTTGGAAAGCAAATTTCCAGAGTCTATTTGGGCAATGGAGTCATTACTTTTGCCATACTGGTTGTGCGATTTTTTTTTTACTTACTAGTGGGAAAACTGAAAACTGCATTAAAAAAGTACCATTTGAAGCGTATTAAAACAAAGAGTGATACAAAATCAATAAGGCCTAAATATGCATCATTATTGCTAATCAATTTTAATGTATTATTTATCATTT
>JAIGNY010004597.1:800000-1112500 GCA_020152595.1 Chiridota heheva
TGCAAGCAGTGACAGCGCTATGAGGAGGAGGGGCATGGATTTCCTCCCACATGATTGCTTTGCCCCCTAGAAAATGTTGTAAAGTGACATATTTCGTCCAATTTAAAGTCTTTTGCCCCCATTAAACAAAATTGTCCTTCTTTTTTCTTCCTCTCCCCTCCCTCCCCCCTCCTCTTACCAAATGTCTGGAGCCACACTGATTGCAAGATTTACAAGCTCTTTGCAACTTAAGGAGGTAATCTCATCTCAGAAAAATTGTGTCACTTATAAATTTGATACATACTAGTAACGTTGCTTTCGCGGCGGTAATTTATTGGCTTGTCGGTGGTTGTGTAGAAATTTGGATCAATCAGAAATGTTGGATTGTATGTGTATTTTTATCATTACGTTAACATGATATCTGGCCTTAAAAGCATCTCATAAATTCTAGGATCTTTGTTGGCAGCACTGTGCTCCAATAGGTAGCACAGAAATAATTATTTGCCCTGCTGAAAACTATGATAAAAGCATTAAGTTCATGGTCTTTTTCTTGCCACAAAGATGAAGTTTGGGAAATTATTGTGATGTATATTGAAAAGCCCAATTTGATATCTTTTGGATGAGGGTACTTTTAATTAGGATTCATGAGTGATTATAGTGTCTTTGTTGGCCCAAAGACTCAAGAGTCAAAAGGCAAATAATAAATACCCTGATCTGATAAAACCTTTTTCAAAATGTCTGCATAATAAAACAGTTTTATTTTCTGGAGGACGGTTATTCTAACCAACTTCTGTATTCACTGTGATGAGACGCATTCCTATTCATATCAAACATTCCATGTCTTATGTTTGTTTCTTTGTAAAATGAAAACCGTTCAAAAGTGGTTGTATGGTCTCTTTCATGAGGGTTTTCATTTTCACCCTCGGATTGGTCCTCACCTCAATTACTCCCGTGCCACCTATCACTTCATATCACTGGACATGTCTTTCATTATCACTCTCTTCTCTCTTTACTTTCATGCTTCTGACCAGGCGGTGCTGCTTCATTTCTTGGTGCTTTGTACCTCTTGCTCTCGCTCTACCCCAAACCCAGGGAGGAGCGCCCGACCCCTGAGGATCTTGGGGTCGATCGAGACAAATACTTCCATCTTAACATCTAATGGTGCATCTTTTGTCGATGTTAAGCTAGGCTTCCATGTCAAAATGTTCACCGTGGCTTTCATTTGAATAGATATCATCCAGAGGCGTGTTTAGCTTGTAGTTTTTTGGAGCTTTAGTCCCTTCAGAAAACATCTTATTAAAATGCTCTCATCTTTGTATTTTGGTCCAGAATTGAAGTTTTTTGGTTGAAATTTGAAAGTTTTTGCTTGAAACTTGAAGGTTTTTAGCCCTAAATAATAAACATGTATTGTCTTCCAAAATGAAGGAGTTTGGTTTACAATTGAATATTTTTTTGGTCCACTTATTAATTATTTTTTGGTCCAAAATTGAAGATAATTGGTCCAAAATTGAAGATATTTGGTTCAAAATTAAAGATGTTTGGTCCAAAATTGAAGATTCTTAGTGTAAAATTAACAAAATATAAATGCTAACATCTCTGTTTTCTATAATTCATTTGATATTTGTTCAGAAATTATATTTATTGCTTTGAATTTTTTTCATTTTTTTGTTTGTTTTGGGAGTGGGGGTTATGGCACTTTTGGGAGGGTTTAGCCCCAATACCCCCTAAACACGTCACTGATATCATCTGTCGAACTGAAATTGATATGTCATCTTGATGTCGCATCTTGCCATGTGTCTTATGTAAATCATATGTCATTGTTGTTGTGCATAGATTGTTGTCATTTTGTACATAAAAGATTGAAGGATTAGTTCAGGGGTCAAGCAAGTCTATCTTAAGTGAAAGAGGATTTCGAAAGAAACAAATTAGTGAAGAAAGCATTCAAAAATATTATTCCTTTAAGGAGATATGTAAGTTTAAAGTTTGGTATCATTTATGTAGAAATGACTGAAATCAGACTAGTTGTGATGTCATAGCCTCAGATTCCTCAAAATTGTTATGTATTTTGATATTTTGTCCTGCGATTTTGTGGTTTAAAAACCAAGGGATATATTAAAAAGGTAATAAAATGTAATCTAGGAAGGCTAATCATAATATACCACCTGAAGGAAGTTTGAGGAAAAATGATTTAAATGGAGAAAAACATAAAAAAAAAAAATTAGCAATTGTTAAGAATGTGAAGGTGAAGTGCCAACTTTACATAGTGGACTTATTACTTCTTCTTCTTCTTGGTTCTCTCCTTCGTTTACAGTGGACGAGCGTCTCGAATAATTTGTAGTTGTTTGTGGATACGCTTGTGAAATAAAACCAATCCTTGATAGACACACTTTCCCACAAGTATCGCATACTGTACTGTGACTGACGCCAGTCATTTCTACAGAGATAAGACAGGAGCTTTAAACTTGAATATCTCCTTAACGGAATAAGATTTTTGAACGCTTTCTTCACCATTTTGTTTCTTTTGAGGTCCTCTTTTGTATTAAGATGGACATACGTGACCACTGAACTAATCCTTTAACATTAGTTTGTAGATTTATTGATACAAACAAGATAATTGAACTGACTATTTATATTTGAGAACTGTCTGTGCATAAATTAGTAGATTTACATTTCAGTTTGGTTGATGTTCTACTAGTTTGAATTTTTTGTGTCGACCAGTTTTAGAGAATAGTAGAGTATCATGTTTTTGCGTCATGATGTTATGCCCAAGTATGAAATGATGAACACTGTGATATCTGTGGTAGTGTCATATCTCAATGGTAACAAGTAACGGTACGTAATGTTTAGAACTTTTTAATGTTGCATACATGCATGTATGATGTCATGACATGATGTGTTATGCCCAAGTATAAAATGATGAGCATTGTGATATCTGTGGTATTGTCATACAATATCTCAATGGTAACATGTTACAGTACGTAATGTTCAGAACTTTTTAATGTTGCATACATGCATGTATGATGTCATGACATGATGTTATGCCCAAGTATGAAATGATGAACATTGTGATATCTATGGTATTGTCATATCTCAATGGTAACATGTTACAGTACGTAATGTTCAGAACTTTTTAATGTTGCATACATGCATGTATGATGTCATGTCATGATGTGATGCCCAAGTATGAAATGATGAACATTGTGATATCTGTGGTATTGTCATATCTCAATGGTAACATGTTACAGTACGTAATGTTCAGAACTTTTTAATGTTGCATACATGCATGTATGATGTCATGACTTCCTCAAACAATTAAATCATACAATTCACCTTGAATGGGAAAGCCATAATATGCAGGTCTTGGCCGTGTAGCATTTTTTATATCGGTTGAAAGAAGTTTATTAAAATCTGAGGAGATTGATCGGTTTTTGAAATTTGGAAAAAAAACTCTTGGTTTTTGAGTTACAGTAATTGGCTGATCAAATTTTGATCAGTGTTTAAATAATGTTAGTTTTTGAGTTAAGGCTTAAAGTTTGATCGGTTTAAAATTTATGCAAAATTTGTGATGTATGACTGGGTGAACAGCTCAAAATCTTTAAAGTTGTTTCCAAAATTTGAATCACTGAAAATCATGCAAAAATCTATTCTTGCTAGAATTTTATTGGGAGCATGGCAACGTCTAAAAATCTTTTGGTCAGAATTTGCTGCACCACTGTACAGAATTATGATATACATTTGCAAAACAAAGGTCGTACCAAAGAAACTACCATTGTCCCCTGGAATACAGCACAAAATTTGCATATTATATGCAAATTGATGCCTTAGATTTTGAAATAGTGTAAAATAGCTTTTTTATGAAATTGTTTGTTACTTTGATGGTTTTGAATGCATTTAAGCTAATGTTGCCTCTACACATTCATGTACCTTTGAACAACACATCCATGTACCTTTGAACAACACATCCGTGTACCTTTGAACAACACATCCATGTACCTTTGAACAACACATACATGTACCTTTGAACAACACATCCATGTACCTTTGAACAACACATCCATGTACCTTTGAACAACACATCCATGTACCTTTGAACAACACATCCATGTACCTTTGAACAACACATCCATGTACCTTTGAACAACACATCCATGTACCTTTGAACAACACATCCATGTACCTTTGAACAACATCCATCCATGTATCCATGTTGAACAACACATCCATGTACCTTTGAACAACACATTCATGTACCTTTGAACAACACATCCATGTACCTTTGAACAACACATCCATGTACCTTTGAAGTACACGCATTAAATAATATTATGCTTGATTTATTTGACTTATCACGCTGTTGCAGTAATTTCACAGAGCACACATTTCCTCACTTTGTTTGCAAAGTTTAAGGAAGTCCTTTTTTCAGGGATAAAAATTCCCCTTTCTAATATTGTTAATTCTTATAGACTTACTTCCATACTTTTTCTTCCCATCTGCAATGGGGTAAAAACACTTTTAGAAATGGCCTTTGACACAGGGTTTGTGACCCCTTCCCCACCCCTGTCATGAAAAACAAATTGTGATTATTGGGCTCCTTGTTAACAACTAAAAAACAGTTTGGTTGCCAGATTGATTAATTGACTTAATGTAGAGGAAAGAATAGAAGATTCTGATGAATTTCACATTATCTGACATCCCATGACCAATCTTAAAGTACTTGTACCCCCTAACTTTGAATTTTTCTGTCCCCCCCCCCCTTACAACATGATGTGCATACTAGGGCATTATGGCATCTGTGTTGAAATTTTAATGAAAACCATGTGGCAAACAGTGTAGATTGGTGTGAATACCACACAAGGTGTTTTTTTTATAATCTCACCGAATGTTTAACAATGCATTAACTTGCATGCAATGATTGCATATCTTTACCAATCTAAACACATTCATTTAGTGTCAGTTGTGGCACACTTCTTTTACATAAATGTATTGTAGAGGAGATAAATATATTTTTCTGCTTTTTAAAAAATTATGTGATATAAAATAAATGCAACATTCCTTGAGGAGCACCAAAGCTACCATATTTACTGTAGTATGTGTTACTTTGACATTCCTTGAGGAGCATCAAAGCTACCATATATAGTATGTGTTACTTGGAAACTTAAATATTAAAGGATTAGTTTAGTGGTCAAGTATGTCCATCTTATATGAAAGATGACTTCAAAAGAAACAAAATGGTGAAAAAAGCATTCAAAAATCTTATTCCGTTAAGGAGATATTTAAGTTTAAAGTTTGATATTATTTCTGTAGAAACGACTGAAATCAAACTAGTCGTGATGTCACAACCTCAGATTTCTCAAAGTCTTTTGGTATTTTAAAGAAAGTTTATTTAATGTTTTCACTATTTAAATTATTTTCCCTCAAACTTTCTTCAGGTGGTATATTATAAATACCCTTCCTAGATTCAGTTTTACTACTTATTTGACATATTCTATGGTTTTTAAGCCACAAAATCGCAGGGCAAAATATGATAGAATACATAAAGATTTTGAGGAATTTGAGGTTATGACATCACAACTAGTCTGATTTCAGTCATCTCTACACATGATACTAAACTTTAAACTTAAATATCTCCTTAATGGAATAAGAGTTTTGAAAGCTTTTTTCACCATTTTTGTTTCTATTGAAGTCCTTTTTTATATAAGATAAACATGCTTGACCACTGAACTAATCCTTTAAAGTTAGTCAATTTGTTGTACAAATCTATACATTTTCTGTTTAAGCATATTTCATAAATATATCAAAACGTTGTTATACTCAACATTATTTTGCACTGCGCTTTTAGCGGCATGCACTGTCAGCACTATGCTGTAGTTACAAATAGGGCTAATGCACTCAGAGCACTGTCTCTTCCATTAACCGTATGCACTCTGAAGCGCTGTAATGAACTGTGCACTACTTGCATATTATGCAGTGCACTATGCTGTGATGTTGCACTGCCTGTTGCCATGGGCGGCTTGGTATTGGGGTGCACTTGCCCCTAAAAAAAAATATATTTTTTAACATTGTTTTTAGTATTGAATTCTATGGATAATTAAAAAAGGTCATGGTTTGCCCTTCCAACTAAAATCTCCTACAGCCATCCATGCCTGTAACATTTTTCATGCATTGTTTTCATGATGTTCTTCATTGGGGGCTTATGCAGCACTATAATGCAGGGGTGTAGCCAGCCTTTTGGATCGGGAGGGTCTTGAACACACACAAAAAGACGAAGGCATAAACCTTTTTCCAAAATTTTGTCAGAATAGTGGTCTTTAGACAATTTGGAGGCAAAAAAAAAAGATTATTGCCTCAAAAGCTGTAATTTTAGCAGACTTTGTACACCTTTTAGCAAACTTTTTGGACCTTTTGATCTATTAGGGAGCAGTGGGGGGGGGAGGGGAGAAAGGGGGAGTTCGTATAACCAGTTGACCCTTGACTACACCCATGTAATGATGTTGCACTAGCTGCTCTTAGCATTACTGTTTGTACACTCATCATGATGCACTGCCTGTATTTACTCAATAGGATGATTAATTGCTCCTATGATTTAGCAAAAACAAATTTGCATAATTTATTTTAAGAAGGCTAAAAATTTAGCTTGTTCTAAAATGGTCCATTTTGATGAAACTTGCTATTTTCATGGGTTATAGCATATTTTCATGGGTTATAGCACATTTTCATGGGTTGTAGCACATTTTCATGGGTTATAGCATATTTTCATGGGTTATAGCACATTTTCATGGGTTATAGCACATTTTCATGGGTTATAGCACATTTTCATGGGGTATAACACATTTTCTTCAGATTAAGCTCAAGTTATTGCTACCTGTCCATGGATCTTTAAAATCTATTAAAGAATAAAAAGCTCAAACTGCTAACGTTTAAATGGAAAAAGCCTGGCACTTAATTGCTACATAGAGTTTAATGAAGTAAGTTTACTATCCGTTGATTAATTTTAATCTTTTGCTTTATTCTTGGACATAAATTTCATTTCCAACACAACAAAATTATCAAGAATATTTTCAGGTATAATAATATAAGCAATTATTATACCATCAATGAATCTTGCAAATTTCAATTATTTTAATAACGGAATGAAGTTGTTATATAAGAAATACATTTTGCCAAAATTGTATCGCTGAACTAGGATTTTACCATTTGAATGATGAATGATCCATGGAGTATATTGAAATGTGTAATTTATGGTTGTGCAGTCTTTAAATTTTGTGATGCATGAATGGGTGGACAACACAAACTCTGGATATAATTTATTAAGTCTTTACCAGGGACCCTTGCACAAAAAAGGCAAGAGGCACCAGCGGTGTAGCCAGTGTTAAAAAAGGGTCCGAGAAGGTCCTAGACCCCCACCCATGATAAAGTGTTTAATTTTAAACCACTTCTGAGGGCAATTTTTTTTTTTTTAAACAAAACATTTATACAAAACAAAAATAATCACAATTTTTAAAGAAAAAAATCTTCAAAAAAGTGTGGGGAGGGGGTCCAGGAACATCCATTTCCCCTAGGTCACTTTTTGTGTTGCCACTTGAGTGATAAAAATTGGGTATGCATGCACCTGAATGTGAAAAGATTCACTTCTTGCCCCTATGAAATAGAAGGCACTTATTTTCCCCCAGACCCCCTCCCCCATTCCCCTCCTGTGGCTATGCCACTGAGGGGTCGAAACCCAAGAAGAGAGCACTTTTTGTGCTGCCACTTGAGTGATAAATTATTGGATATGCATGCACCTGAAAGTGAAGAGATACACTTCTTGCCCTATGAAATGGAAGGCACTTTTTCCCCATTGCCCCACCACTTTGTTCCTACAAATTTTCCTCTCATATATGAAAAAAGAAACTCCATGGGAATATTCCTTTAATTTGAAGACTTGAAAAAACAGAGGTTTTGTTACATTTGCCTATTTTATGTCCAGTGGCTCACAATGTCTTTGTGGGCTAGTATAGTACCAGCTCACATAATACAGTTCAAATAACACACGATATATACGCAGCCCCAAGCATGGACACTTATTAAGAAGATACTGGGGTCTAGAAAGCCCTCAGAACAAATTATTATGTTGAATACGGTTTTAATAATGTGTGAAAATATAAAGAGCTTTAAAATCATCAATTTTTAGTTTTGGGGGCTATTTTCATGGTCGTTGATAGATTGTGACATTTGTTAACTTGCATTATTACATTTACATGACAAATTTCAGATTGTGGGTGCAATGGGTCAGGTGGTCCATATTATTACTATAATGAAAGCAATGTTTAATTTGTCGAGGCCAAAAGATAATCTGAAATTTCAAATTTGTATGAAATCTTACTGTAGTTTTGATAAAATTAGGATTTTAGAAAGCTAAAAAAATCATGAAGGTGCTGAATCAATATGTATGTTTTTTCTAATATTATTTTTGTCTCTTGATTTTTTGGTTGCTATACAAAGGCAGTATTAGTTGCAGTGGCTGCTTAATCAGTTACTCAAATATACAAACTGGTTTTGAATCAATCTCACCTTCACTTAAGTGCACTTTGTATAATCATTCTTAAGAAATTTATTTGTAAACTTTAATATATGTCTGATTCCAAATCCAGATCATATTTTCAAACTAGATATTTTTTTATTCTTTTTGGAAAAATTATTGATTACAATTGTTCTTTTTGCTGTATATATGTATTCTAGTTCATTTCTTCTATTCATATGTTTGAATTATTTATCACTTTCTTAAACTGCCAAAGATAAGAGATGAATATTTATTTTAAAAAACAACAACACAGTTTGTCTTCTGAAAAGACTTTCTGATCATTTATGATTATCATAAAAGTGTTATGAAGTATTTTTATTATCATGACCCTTGCATTAAATCCCGTAATGCACGGCCTTCAGTATTTGGTTTAGTTCATTTTTACAACAGGTGAATTTCCAAAAAAAATGTATGTAAACTTTTCTCATTTTTCATTTTTTTATATATTTTTTAATGCATTTTAAACAATCTTAACACAGAAATTGGATAAACTTATTATACATTTTTGACATTGTGTTTATATATGCATATTTAATGCACGGTTTAAAGGACTTTGCACTTATAAATGTTTTGGTGAATTTTATTGAAATACTTCCTGAGATTTTGTCACTTTTTATGCTGAGTGCATTAAGATATCAGTCTCTTTACAGTTTTTTTTTTTTTTTTACACCTTAATTTGATTGGGCTGGATTTTGCCTACAAAATGCAGGAGGTAAGAAAGGGAGGGGGGGGGGGGGTGGGGACAAAGTTACAAAATTATATTTGTGTATTATGTATCCAAAGTGGGAGGTGGCAAAATCCTGCTAAGATATACAAAAAATGATCATACAAAAGATATGATTTGAAGGATTTTTTTTTTTTTTTTTTTTTTTTTGGGGATGGAGTGGGAAGGGCATATTCCAACCTATGGTTCTCTGTCATATAAGGTATACTTGTATGACCCCTGAACTAATCCTTTGGTTCTCTGTCATATAAGGTATACTTGTATGACCCCTGAACTAATCCTTTGGTTCGCTGTCATATAAGGTATACTTGTATGACCCCTGAACTATTCCTTTTAAAATTCTATTTTATTATGAAAACAATTTATGACTTTTCCATGTTTTTTTATTGTTTGAAATGAAGTTTTATGTATAATCAAAAATACCAAACTGTACACTAGTTATTCTAAAGTTTTAGTAATTTATTGGTTTGTATATACCAACATGTAAGAGTGATTATATGTTACTGTAAAGAGTGATTATATGTCACTGTAAAGAGTGATTATATGTCACTGTAAAGAGTGATTATATGTCACTGTAAAGAGTGATTATATGTCACTGTAAAGAGTGATTATATGTCACTGTAAAGAGTGATTATATGTCACTGTTAAGAGTGATTATATGTCACTGTAAAGAGTGATTATATGTCACTGTAAAGAGTGATTATATGTTAATATACAGTAAATATGTTTCAAGTGTCATGTCTATGGAATATAAAAACATGAATGTGTCTATTAAGTGATTTTGAAGTTTCAAAAAGTAATGTAGTAAAGTGGAGAATATAGGAATGGCAAAAATTTCCTATAATATAAAAAAATATATGTATAAATATTAAAAAGTTCATTTGGTGCTAGAAATTTGGGCATATTGTTGTTTGTGAAAATATTATTTTGGGATTCATGTCATTTCTGTTAATGTTGCCACTGTTGTACTGTGTACACCTTATTTTCTACATTCGCAAAATATTTTTTCTGAAAAACTTATGAGGTAAATAATAAGTAATAGATAATAAGTATACATACATACATCTGCACGAAATAGTTTGTGACACTTTGTGTGTGTTTGTAGTATTTTCATATTTTAATTTGTGTTTTACTTACAATTTAGACAGAAAAATACATAATGGTTTAAAAAATAATAATATGAAGAAATTGATTTTGCAAGATTCTTTGATTGCATGTAGAGCATCATTGTTCAGAGTTGATTTATATTGTAGTTGGGTGTGTATCTTGTCTTAAGAGTCTCAGTGTGTGTTGTTGTGGATAACAGGTGTGATGTATGTATTTGTTGTTGTTGAATTGTGAGTGGTTGTAAGATGTTGGACATAGGCGATCCAAATTGGAACCTTCCTACCAATGGGACCCCTTCCCCCACCACCATTTTTGATCCTCTCCTTCCCACATCACACCAACTACTACTATAACATATGACCTCCTTTTTTTTTATCCCTCCTACAACCCACTTTCTCCTTCCTAGTTCCTACCTATTTTTCCTCAGATAGGCCCTATATAATTTAATCCCTTTGGCACAATTTGACCATCACTGTCATACTGTATATGATGCTATTAAACCTCAACCAACCATTTGACCAACCCTTTTAATGGAATGTTTTAAAATTATTTTTAGCACTTTTTAAAGTAAAAAATTTAAGAGTTAGGACCCTGGTTTTCCCCTTACCCACTCCACACCCCCTACCTTTTCAAAATCTGGATACAACCATACTATAAGTGTTTGTCATGCTTGACATTATATGACATAAATAATAAAACAGTCATGCATGAAATTTTATCAAAACATGTCTTAATTTGACAGAGAAAGCAGCTGCCAGGCTTGTTACAGACGTGGCAAAATCAACATTTCTGGCGGTTATAACTGCCATGGGAAAATTGGGAATTCATAGGGAAAGAAATTTTGTTCTTCTTCAGATATCTTGAATAAGGAATTCAACAGAGTATGTGGTAAATAACATCCTCCATATAATGGTGCGATGAACAGTACGCACAGTGCAGTAAATTGGGAAAGAGGGAAGCATATAAAGATGTAATTACTACATTAATGTTTTTCTGTCATGATTTTTCGTGGTAAGATTTTCGACACCTTTGTACTCAGAACTGGGAAATTTTACAATTAATTTCAACTCTGGAACATTAAAACTTTTGTACATTTATATTGATACTAAATGTCTACGCATACATGTGCATTGGTGTAGACAGACTATTTTCTGTTATCTGTTACACAACTTTAAGGAGCACTTGGCTGAAATATGAGATTGTTTTATTCTGGAGTTCCATGCCGGGATGGTTTTAATAACCTTTGATATGGATATTCAAATAAGCTGTAATCTTTCAGTAAGTTTCTTATACTGTATATTCCCTAATAAAGGCCCTGGGAAAGAGGAAGGGGGCGTTACACTTTCAAAAAGGGGGAATTTATTTGGGGTTAAATTCTAAACGTACTTACAGAACTGCGGGTAAAATAGAATACAAATGCGGAACTAGTATATAAAGTGGCTGAAATGCATCAATTTGGCTTTCTAAACCATGCAAATTATTTCTGAGTACGATTGATCATTTTCATGAAAAATGCAAAGAATCAGTGTAAAAGTAAAGGGATGGTACTGTCAATATGGTTAAGCCCACCACTCCCAGGGTATTTTGCCTTAAGCCAGAACTGGAGCTTCATCTTAGTTCTTACTGTAAGAAATTTTAAAAGTATGTCGTCACCTGCCTTTTCGAAATGACCGCAACTAGTTCATAACTACGTTGAATTTCACCTCTGTTGAAAAATTTTGTATTAACATATTATCACCGTTTTGGGTGCCCCATCATTGACTCCACCTCCCTAGTGCGTTTTCAAAAAAGTGCTGGTAGAGTAAGGGTTTATCAACCTGCAACAAGTGTGCCAACTCAAAAATATATGCAGCATGGGTGGATGGCCCATTGGGTCACTGAGGCGGAACGAGCCCCACTCTGCTGCTTAGAAGACAGAGCTCTAGGACCTTCAATAATCAGCCTGTGCTTAACCCTTACTCTACCACATGGTGATATTATTGCCGTTTTGGGTGCCCCATCTTTGACCCTGACTCCCAGGTGCATTTTCAAAAAAAGTGCTGGTAGAGTAAGGGTTAATCAACCCACGACAAGTGTGCCAATTCAAAAATATATGGTGGGCGGCCCACTGGGTCTCTTAAGCAGAACGAGCCCAACTCTGCTGCTCAGAGGACAAAGGACCCTTCAATAATCAGCCTGTGCTTAACCCTTATTCTACCACACGGCGATATTATTACCATTTTGGGTGCCTTATCTTTGACCCCACCTCCCAAGCGCATTTTCAAAAAAGTTCTGGTGGGGTAAGGGTTAATATTACGATATTAACAATCAATTTTTGTGTGACTTTTATTTACAATTGTCACCGCAAATAGAATAAAAACATGAGGGGTGTTTATTGAGGAATATATGGCATATACTAAATTAATTTTTTATTGACACCTTTATTAAAATTAAAACCACTGCTATTGTATTTCAAAATTCCCATGAATTTGTAAAAGATATCACTACCCTCACATTGCAGGTGAGAATGCCTTTAACGGTTTTAGTTTGTATTTGGGTGTATGGTGTCAGATTGTATGAATGGTGTTCTTGATATGGGCTGTGTTTTGTTTGTGTAAAGTACTGTACGTGTATGTGCAAAGAACTTTTAAAATTATCATTATAAGTGAGTTGGGGGAAGTCCTAGGATGAGTCACGTATCGGTCAGGGGGTAAGAATCTCCAAAATTTCTTGATGATGAGAAATTGCACTGGTAAATTAGGTTTCCATCAAATATTGCAGATCTTTGGGAAATCTCCTGTTAAGCTATTTACCCTCGGAGTCAAAAATCGTTGACTCTGGACGTCTCACAATAAGGGCAAGAGGGTGAAATTGCCTCCAAAGATTGCTAATTGCTTTTTTTTTTGTACAAACATGCTTGAAATTACATGTATTTAAAAGGATGTTCATTCCCTCCCCCTCCCCCCATCATGTTTTGTCCCTCCAACTAAAATCTCTCACAGCCGCCTATGGAGGTGTAGGCCTGGCCTGTAGACTAGATGCACTTAATTATCCATACTGTGTACATTTGCTTAAAATCATGCAGATATCCCCACTTTCCTCCTTGCTATGAGAATGGCACTGCAGTTTTATATACCTGTTACATTTATTGTTTAGAGATTAATAATCTATCCACTCAATATCTATATTTTCTGTGCATGATTGACATTAAAGGTCAATGGTGGCCAAGTGTTTTTGGACTAAACCACCAAAAATAGCCAAAAACGGCAGTTGGGGAATTAAAGGAGATGAACACAACATGTGAGGTGCTGGGCCTACTAGCTGCATATCTCGCTATATTGCATCCCTGTATGATCAATATGTCCGCCTGTAAGTTTCTGTTCTGTTTTTTTAAAACATGTGCAGTCTGAATTTTTAAGTGAAAGTTTACTTAAGATCAACTGGAACTTTATATAGGATGTAATTGAAGTTAACATGAAAACACATGATGACTGTATTGTGATAGCCTGCATGTTTAGCAAGACTTGGTACAGGACCATATAGGCCAACTGACATTGAATGTTTTGTATTATACATGTATGTTATTGTTGATGGTGTATGTTGTAGAAAGTGGCGTAACGAATACAATGTCAAAAGAACAAATATGTTTTTTGCTCAATTTTTTAAAGACTTATTTTCTATTCTCTTTCAGGTTAATGGTATATACAGAATTGTCTTTACCTGATGAAAAACAGTTAATATGGTTAATAAAATTTATAAAAGCTTTATTTTACTGTATGAAAAAGTTATTCATTTGATTTTTTTGAAGGGGGGCAGTCTGTCCACTTATCATTTTTCAGGCAGTAAAAATGTCTTAAAATATGGCCAGTAACATGAGAAACAGACCTGCTTAATTAGGACATTTAAACCTGCCAGAGTATGAAGAAAGGGTGAAGAAAGGGGGAGGGGGGAGGGCACTTCCATACTAAGCTATCCTGTAGTTGTAACTGTATACAGAAGTGTTTCATTCCATGTCTCAATTTGTGGATATTTTCATCTAGATTTTGGATTTTATTTAGGCTGAATTTTACCATATTGTTATTTTTTACATTTTTTTGCATATTTTGTTGTTTTCATTAGTTTCCTCAATTGTTAATTTGTTGTTGTTGTTGTTGCTGGTTTGTGTGGTATACTACAGTAACTGTATCCTATTACACACTTTGCTGCTGTTGTTGTAAGCTAGGCTAGGCCTTACAGTTGTTGTAAGCTAGGCTTTGGTATTGTTGTGTTAGGCTTTGATAATTTTTGAATTTAAGTGTATAGGCTTATGTGTCCAGTGTAGGCTAGTGTATTGTGTGTTGAAGCTAAGGTGTTTCTTTAGGTATTGTTGGGCCTCTTGTTCCTCTTTTAGGTTGTTGCTTCTGGTTTTCTGCTTCTGTTCAATTATATTGTATGATCATGGAGAGTTTGATTTGCTGTGATAGCTGTAATATGTGGATTGATTTCCAGGAGTCCGGTGTGACGTAGTTTTGATGAAGCTTTGGTTGATAGTTTTGTATTTGTCTGTTCAAAGTGTACAAGGTTAAAGGCTTTGAAGTTGAGACTCTTTGGTTGTAGTTATATTGTTGAAAAGATTGATGCTATAATGTGCAGACTGAGTTTTGTGGCTTAGATGTGGGTAGTCAGACATGTGATGTTGATAGTTCTTTGGGTGAAGAATTTGCTAGGGGTTCTGTTCAGGTAGATAGTCTTGGATCAGATTCTGTTAACAAGCCTGATGTAGGGTTGTCTATAGTTGATGATTGTACAGGTATCATTGGTCGTGAGGTTCTTGATTCATCTGGTTCGTTGCCTGTGGATTCTGTTGGGGATAAGGTGTTATGGATAGGGGATTGAGATAAGGTGTTGTGGATAGGGGATTGAGATAAGGTGTTGTGGATAAGGGATTGAGATAAGGTGTTGTGGATAGGGGATTCAGATAAGGTGTTGTGGATAGGGGATTCAGATAAGGTGTTATGGATAGGGGATTCACTTGTAAGGTTTGTTACACAAGAGTTTTGCAGAGTAGATCATAGTAGAAGGATTAGTGTGTGTCTTCCAGGGGCTGGGGTTGATGGTGTGTCTTCCAGGGGCGAGGGTTGATGATGTGGCTTCCAGGGGCTAGGGTTGATGATGTGTCTTCCAGGGGCAAGGGTTGATGATGTGTCTTCCAGGGGCTAGGGTTGATAATGTGTCTTCCAGGGGCGAGGGTTGATGACGTGTCTTCCAGGTGCTAGGGTTGATGATGTGTCTTCCAGGGGCGAGGGTTGATGATGTGTCTTCCAGGGGCTAGGGTTGATGATGTGTCTTTCAGGGGCTAGGGTTGATGGTGTGTCTTCCAGGGGCTAGGGTTGATGATGTGTCTTGCAGGGGCAAGGGTTGATGATGTGTCTTCCAGGGGCTAGGGTTGATGGTGTGTCTTCCAGGGGCTAGGGTTGATGATGTGTCTTGCAGGGGCGAGGGTTGATGATGTGTCTTCCAGGGGCGAGGGTTGATGATGTGTCTTCCAGGGGCTAGGGTTGATGATGTGTCTTTCAGGGGCAAGGGTTGATGATGTGTCTTCCAGGGGCAAGGGTTGATGATGTGTCTTCCAGGGGCAAGGGTTGATGATGTGTCTTCCAGGTGCTAGGGTTGATGATGTGTCTTCCAGGGGCTAGGGTTGATGATGTGTCTTCCAGGTGCTAGGGTTGATGATGTGTCTTCCAGGGGCTAGGGTTGATGATGTGTCTTCCAGGGGCTAGGGTTGATGATGTGTCTTCCAGGGGCAAGGGTTGATGATGTGTCTTCCAGGGGCTAGGGTTGATGATGTGTCTTCCAGGTGCTAGGGTTGATGATGTGTCTTCCAGGTGCTAGGGTTGATGATGTGTCTTCCAGGGGCGAGGGTTGATGACGTGTCTTCCAGGTGCTAGGGTTGATGATGTGTCTTCCAGGTGCTAGGGTTGATGATGTGTCTTCCAGGTGCTAGGGTTGATGATGTGTCTTCTAGGGGCGAGGGTTGATGATGTGTCTTCCAGGGGCTAGGGTTGATGATGTTAGTTCTCGTGTTCAGACTTTAAGATACTGTGGTTGTTTCAATTGGTACAAATGATATTTCAAGGAGAAATGTTGATTCTGTTAGGCGTAGTTTCATGGATTTGTTATTTGAGTTGAAGGACACAGGTTGTAGGTTTCTAGTTGTTGGTCTGTTGCCACATAGGGGTACATCCTTCATGATAGATAAGATGTTGTTGATCAATAGTTGGCTAGAGAGTATTTGTTGTCTGTTTGAGTTTGGTTTTGTAAATTTCTGGCATAAGTATGAATCTCTGGTTGATTGGTTCATGAGAGATGGTTTGCATTCAACTAGGAAAGGTGCTCGTGTTCTTGCTAGAGGTGTCAATAGGGCAATTAAGGATCTAAGTCCTTTAAACTAGTCACTGGGGTGAGAGTTTAAACCCACCTGATAGACATGTTTCTGGGGAGATAGGGATTGTTTTAGTGGTAGATTTAAGGTTATGTTTTCAAATGTTCGTAGCATTTTGAATAAGCGTGATGAGCCTCTGGCTGAAGTTTTAATTAGTAATGTTAGACCTGATATAATTGTTATTACTGAGAATTGGATCTATAGTGAATTTAGTGATTCAGAGGTACATATTCCAGATTACGATCAGTTTTCAGGCAAGACAGATTAGATACTCTCAATGGTAGAGGAAGTGGCGTTTTATTGTTTGTGACTTACAGTTTTAATCGTATAGATAGGACTGCTAAGTTTTTTTTTTAAATGGCCAATGGTAGGAGCTTATTGTTGATGGTGATGTTGGTAGTTCAGTGGTTGTTGGTGTTGTGTATAGATCACCAAATTCTAGTCCTGAGAATAATCAGAAATTGCTTGACTGCTGCAGGAAATTTGCTTCTGGGAGGGTTATTGTCTTTGGGGACTTTAATTTTCCAGACATTGATTGGAATTTTTGTACTAGTGGTCCACATGGTAAAAAAATTCTAAAAGCTGTATCTGGCTCCTTTTTTTACCCAACATGTGTTGTTTCCCACACTTGGTAGTAATTGTCTTGATTTGATTTTCAGTAGTGAAGAAAGTATGGTTAGAAATGTGCTAAGTAGCAGTAAGGTGGGGTAGTGATCATGACCTCATTAGTTTTAATCTGTATTGTTTTACAAAGGCTTCTCCAGCTAATAAACTGGTTTTAGATTTCAAGAATGCTGACTGCTGCACTTCAGGATAATTTGTCATTCGATTGGACTTCTTTGTTTTGTGACTTAGATCCTCCTACTATGGGATATTTTCCGCACTATAGTTGTGGTGGGTGCACGTTTGTCCCATTAAAGAAAGTCTGTAGGTGTAATTGGCTAGTGTGGATGTCTCGGGGGGTTTTGCAGGCTGTTCGGAAAAGGAAGAAGTTGTGGTGTTGTTATGAACACAGTGGGTGTCCCGCAGAGCCTGCTAGGTATACGGATCATGAAGAGTTTACAAAGGGTTTAATAAGAGATACTAAAGTGCTTTTCGAAAAACGTTTGTCCAAAGAGGTTAAGATTAATCCTAAGTAGTTTCAATCTTATGTTCGCTCAAAGCAAAAAACCAAGGAGGTTGTTTGTCCCCGTTAGGGTAATGATGGTGTTATTAGCAATAGTAGTAAAGATATGGCTGAGATTTTGAATGACTACTTTGTGTCTGTTTTTACTAGGGTGTCACCTGTTGATGATGATGTGGATTATCTTAGTGTGCACTCTCCAGTATCCATTAAGAATGTTGATTTTTCAGTTGATGTTGTGTTAAGGAAGTTGAAGTGTCTGAACTCAATAAAGCACCCGGTCCAGATGGTATACATCCTGCTGTCTTGTGAGTCTTCTGATGTTCTTTCTGTACCCCTGAGTATTATCTTTTCAAAGTGCTTTGATGTTGGTGTTGTTGCTAGTGATTGGAGAATTGCTAATGTCACTCCTATTTTTAAAAAGGGTGACCACAGTTTGCCTTGTAACTATAGGCCAGTGAGTCTTACTAGTGTTGTGTGCAAGGTCATGGAGTCCATTGTTAAGGATGTTGTACTAAATCATTTACTGGTCAATGGTTTGTTAAATTTGTCCCAGCATGGGTTCTTACCTAAGAGGTCTTGTGTTTCTAATTTGTTGGAGTTTCTTGATGATTTTACTAAACTAGTTGATTCTGGTCATAATGTGGATGTTATCTATTTAGATTTCCAAAAAGCATTTGGTAAGGTTTCATTGGGCAGGCTCATGGTGAAAACAAGAGCACTTGGTATGGAGGGAAGTGTGCCAGTTGGATATATTCTTGGTTAGTTGACAGGTCACAAAGAGTTGTTCTTAATGGTGAAGTATCTCCATGGAAGAAGGTTACAAGTGGTGTTTCTCAGGGCTCTGTATTGGGTTTGCTTCTTTTCTTAATCTTCATTAATGATATTGATGTTTTCCTTAGCTCCAGGATTTGTAAATGTGCTGATGACACTAAGTTGTACAGGATTGTTGATGATGCTAAGGATTCTTCACTTTTGCAAAGTGATCTGGATAAGTTAGTTTCTTGGTCCCAAACATGGCAGATGTCTTTCAATCTTGATAAATGCAAAGTTATTCATTTTGGTCAGAGCAATTTGGCTTTTGATTGCTGCATGAATGGTTCAAATCTTGGTTGTATTGATCAAGAAAGAGATCTGGGTGTTGTCATTACTTGCAATCTGAAGCCTTCTAAACAGTGTGCTTTAGCAGCTGCAAGGGCAAATAAGATGGTTTAATTAGAAGAATTTTTTGTTTTTTTTGGTAGAGAGGTTGTTCTTAATTTGTATAAGCAGTTTGTTAGGCCTCACCTTGAGTATGCTATTCAGGCTTGGAGTCCCTTTTATGAAAAGGATAAGTTCATTTTGGAGCAGGTTCAGTAAAGAGCCACTAACTAGACTTATTCCCGAAGTGAGGAATCTTTCTTTTGAATCTAGGTTGCGAATTCTTGGTGTTACCATGCTTGAGTTGAGAAGAGTACAAGGCGATATGATTCAGGTTTTTGAATACCTATCTGGTAGTGATGCTTTGACTTCCTCTTATATCTTACATGTTTCAGCTAATCCTCATGTGACACGTGGTAACAGTTTGAAGTTGACCAAAGAGTTCTCACGGATAGATATTCGGCGTTTTAGCTTTTCTCAAGAAGTTGTTAAAGAGTGGAATGGTTTGCCTGAGTGGGTAATTAGCTCCAATTCTGTTCACAATTTTCAAAGTCAACATTGTAACTCTGGGCATCTTCTTTTTTCCTTTTTTTTTTTTGTGGTAGTTGTGGTGTTAGTTTGGACTTTTTATGGGGTGACTAACCCTTCTTAGCCCATAATCTTGTTATGTTATGTTAAGTGGTAGGTATGTGCCACCCAGAATTTTAAAGTTGGACTGCAGTATGAGAGATTTTTTTTGCAGTATGGCACTTTATGATTTTGTTACCTGCGGTATATTAAGTGATATTTGATACCTGCAAGTATGAAAATAAGTGATTTTGATACCTGCAATATGAAAACATGCAATTGTTTTGGGACCAGCAGTATGAGAAATTGGATTGTTTAAACCTGCACTACGAAATTCTGAAAAAAAGCAACTGCTCGTGGGCACATGTATATATACCTCACATATGATGGAAGTGCCCAATTGAATTTGTGGACATGGGACATAAAGACTGTGTCATTGTTGACCTCAGCTATGTTTTAATCATCGCAAGGCAGACAAACTTCTCGAGTCGCACTCATAGAATGTCACAGGGGGCACAATATAGACATGCCAAAACGTTTCTCTTTAAGCCTGCCCGCACCCAACACATGAGTTAATCCTGAAAACTCAGGTATGACAATTACCAAGACTTCCTGTTCAGTGTATTGTGTTTCCACTCCAAGCAATGATTGTTTATCTGCCATTTCCCATGCACACCACAACCAAGTAGCCAAAGGTTATTTGTGTGTATAAGATTACAGAAAGTCAGTGCTGAGTAATCAGGACACTTGTGATTCAAATCACTCATCCATGTTAGGTGTCTCAGAGGGAGAAATTTGTTTGCAAACTGGTGATAGAAATAGTTGTGTATCATATGCCTGAGGTTATGTGTGCATTAATTGTAAATGATTGATGGACCATTTTTTCTAAGGAAAGATATTGCTTCATGGAAGAAGTTTCGACAATCAAAACTTGAGGAAATATGGTCCAAGTTGTCTCAGTGGACATGCCTCGGTATGCTACTTTGCTTCTTGAAGTCAGGAACTCAAGATGCTCCCGCCTATTGTTGGAGCACTGCCAACTGGATGACCAACATATATCATTCTGGAGTTAAGGATACCAAACTGCTACTGCTTCTTCTACTTTTCAGATTATCAACATGGTTTCTAACGATCAATATTCTGAAAACCCCAACCTATTTGAGTAGTAACTTTCAGCTAGCCCCAAAAATTGCATCTAGTAACTGACAGTATGATGACCTGTGGTATTCCTCAATACCACAATGATATTGCTGGTCCAGAAAATTGTATTTGTTCCAATATCAGATGGAACTTTACAATTTTCTTCAAGTAAGAGTAAATGTGGGGAAAGGGGGCAGTGAGGAGATCTCTCTGTTCCAGGCATGCTCCCCATGATTCTGAATACCATTTAAAACATAATTTATTACTTAATTTGTAAGCATGCCATTGGCCTAAATAGTGTGTGTATGAAGGGGAGGGGGCAGGGGAGAGGGGGTGATGATAGTATGGACCATCCCCTGTTTATCAAACTGTGGGGGATATATACCACTATTGGTGAAGGATCACAAAAGTTAACATAAGGAAATGTGTAGTTATTTTTGTTGTGATGTCACATAATTAAAATTTAAAATTTTGATAAACCTTTTTGTTATTTTCATGGTTTAAATTTTCTTCCAAATAAGCTGAAGTTGGTGATATACTTGTCCACACACCTTTGAATTGGCAAAAAAAATTTTTTAAGGGAATAAATTATTTAACAATCAAATTTGTTTTCTTCTTTAAACTCACCTCTATAGCTATAATACTCTTTCTCCTACAACCTCCTTCACTTTTGCTTATTTCCCTTTACCTGCTTAGATTGCACCATTTGCACTTAAACGATCTCTCTAGCACTACTTGACCTTTGTGATTTTTGATATGTCCCCTTCCCAAAATCTTTCCCTGCAGGCACTTGAAATTCTTGAAAATCTGTGCAAAATTGATGAATAGGTGCGGCAAAAGTTGTCAAACTAAGCCGCGAATGGTATAGTGAAAGGGGAAAGGAAAACAAGCATAGGTCAAGCTTTTCATCAACAAGAGGGTCATAGGTCAAGTTTCCATCAACAAGAGGGTCATAGGTCAAGCTTTCCATCAACAAGAGGGTCATAGGTCAAGCTTTCCATCAACAAGAGGGCCATAGGTCAGATGTACCATCAAGGTGTGAGTATATTAACATTATGAAATTAAATGTTGTAAGTAGAGAATGGACAAGAGGAAGTATAAATTGACCCATATATTAGTGCAAAAGGGTAATTAAGACACATTTAATTTGGTTTATTGTGGGTTAGATACAGTTAGATGTTAACCTCAAACAAAGCAGGACTCTTCATGTCCCCGTAATTGTGTTCTTTCTTTTATACAGAATCAAGGATTTATTTATCTTTCTCTTTTTCCTCTAGGTGTGCTCCTCTGTGTCCTCGGCCTCATCTACTTTATCAGATCATTCTTCTTCTGTGGACGCAAGGACGAAGAAGGACAACCAGAGGAGCAGTCGTCTACCAAGGGCAAGAAATCAAAGAAGTATAAACAGATGGAGGATGAGACTCAAGCCGAAGCCGGAACGGCCCAAATCGTATCTGCAGAGAAGCAACAGAGCATAGAGAGCCGTTATCCTGATGAAGATGTCATTCAGGTACCACGGGATGATGATATGGGTACAAAAGGAGATGTGGGTATACCTTCTCTGGAGGAGAGATACCCACAGTAGTAAACTCATCAAATTTGGTGAAGAGTGAAGATTCAAGTTTGTAATCCCTTTTTTGGGGTGTTCAGATTGGGGGTGTGTCATAAGGAGATTGGGGGAGTGTCAGAAGGAGATTGGGGTGTGTCATAACGAGATTGGGAAGGATCATTTGGATAGTGTCAAAGAAGATGGGGAATGTCATGTGGAGAATAGGGGAGTGTCAATGGGGGCGTGTCAAAGATATTGGGGAGTGTCATAAGGAGATGGAGAGTGTTGTGAGGAGGTTGGGGAGTGGAAATAAGGTTGTAAGCAGGGAAAATGGAAAGTGAACTGACATGTTTAAGTCTTCTAATGAGCACACTCCTATCATTTATACTAACAGTACAGTACAGTTTATTGTTTATACAGAGAGGTGGTTTCTTTTTCGGTCATAATATTTTGGCATTCAAACGAATATTCATATTTTACATAAATTATCCCAGAAATAAGAATTCATGTCAATTCTATGATGGACTTTAAGTTTAAGGTATTAAAATTTGGCTAAATAAACAATGTACTCTAACAATGGTGGCAGAACAAGTTTCAGGTTAGAGGCGTACCTATTGTTAATATAACCTGAAAGTGTTTTTTCAACTTTTTAAAGAGGGAGAAAAGGTGTACGTGTAGCCTGAGGGGAAAACTAAACTTCTAGGGCAAAAGGTTTCAATAGTGAAAAGGTTTGGATACACATTAATGGTTATTTGTATTTCTGTTAAGGTGATAATTGGGGTTCTTTAAAGAGTGGGTGTATTTATTATTTTTTTACCTTGAAAGGGGACACTTACTGCAATATTTAAAAAAACACTTTTCTATAATGAAAAAATATTTTTTTAAAAAGGGGGGGGGGAAGGTGAACTTAAACAAGAAAAGGAGCAAGATGTCCGATTAGATCCACCAGCAAGTTACATTGGCTTATCCTTATATTTGTTCTTATTAGATTTGCTCTGCAAAGCTAATTGAATTTAGTCTAGTTGTGCATTGATAGAATAAGCTTGCAGTAAAACGTTATGCAGTAACATATGTGAATCATTCTAATTACACCTGCTTGCCCATACAAGCGGAACAGGGTCACTATTTTTAACATACACAGAGTCAAAACAAGCTCTGAATTTTGTTTTCTGTACCAGTTTTGTTCAAGCAAATAATATTTTTATGTCCATGTAAGATTGTAAAAGACATTTTGGAGTAAGGATGTGTGAATGTTCATGTCTGTTGGGGTTCATTATAACTCAGAAATATTTTGTGCACTAAATTTTTAGGGCTCCAAATTTTGAACATGTGTTAAATACCATGAATTGTGGCTTCAGTGCATGTTTTTATGTCCAATCTGTAATTATTTCGTATAGACCACACTAGAAATTGCAACCAAAGATAGGCTGCATTGGAAAATCCTTAAATTTGGTTGAATTTTGATTCTTATTAAAAAAAACCTGCTTCCTTGTTCATGAATCTTATAGAAATGGCAAGATGAATTCCTTAACAATTCATTCCCTGCAAAAAAATGTTCGAAAACCTTTCTCATTGGGTGCAAAATTGAAGCTATTCCAAAAGCCATGTTTTAGAGCCTCTATCAAATTCATTGGGATATTAATTATTAAATGAATAAATAATGGTCAACATATTGTTGGAAAGATATTTTTACCTCAAATTTCAGATTTCTTGATAATCAGATGTAAACAGTGTGATTCAACTTGATTTTGGTAATAAAAACGACATTTGGAGTTTCATTTTTAAGGTCTCAAA
This sequence comes from Chiridota heheva, assembly GCA_020152595.1. Lineage (NCBI taxonomy): Eukaryota > Metazoa > Echinodermata > Holothuroidea > Apodida > Chiridotidae > Chiridota > Chiridota heheva. The sequence goes on from JAIGNY010004597.1 coordinate 824,084, forward strand.
AAGCATCTCAAATTTTCCCTGATTTTGCACCCAAGGAGGAAACTTTTTGATTTTTTTTTGCAGGGAATGGATTGTTAAGGAATTTATCTTGCAATTTTTAAGAGTTTCATAACCAGAGATGTGAGGATTATTAAATAAAAATAAAAAACCAACAAAATTTGTGGTTTTTCCTATGCAGCCTAACACTAATGAGCAGCCTAACACTAATGATCCCTATGGTGGCCATTTCAAGTGTGACCTATACCTAAGATCAGTGAACTTTATGGAGTGACACTGATGTAGGTGTAGCATCTACTGGGCTTTAAGTTGCCAGTAAATTCTGTTCATGTAAATATGTCATATGAATAGTTGATTCAAGAGGCTTATAAAGATGAAAGATCAGGCAGTTGTGTACATAAAACACAAGTATAGATGTGCAGGGTGTTTATCTAGACCACTAAAAGTAAGTGTATTCTTGTTTTTTTTTATTGTAAAGTTATTTGTATTTTGATATTTATTTCTAAATTGCTCGTGTGATGTTTGGTGTTTTTGCAGTATTCCTCCTTTTATGGGAAATAAAATTGATATACCCTGACAATGGATATATGGTTAAGCAACTCTTAAAGGATTAATTCAGGGGTCAAGCAAGTCCACCTTAAATGAAAGAGGACTTAAAAGAAAGCAAAATAGTGAAGAAAGTGTTCAAAATTTTTTTTATTCCATTAAGGAGATATTCATGTTTAAAGCTAGGTCTTATCTGTGTAGAAATGACTGGTATAGTGTGGTGTACAATGGAAAGTTGGTGTCCTCATTCTCACATTCATAGAAATTGTTAGTGTATTTAAAGAAAGTTTATTTACATTTTGTACTATTTAAATTGTTTTTTCTTGAATTTCCTTCAGGTGGTAAATTATATATACCTTACTAGATTCAGTTTTACTACTTTTCTGACATCCCATGGTTTTCAATCGCAGGACAAAACATAATAGAATACAATAAAGACTTTGAGGAATCTGAGGCTATAACATCACAAGTAGTCTGATTTCAGTCGTTTCTACACAATGATACCAACTTTAAAATTAGATATCTCTTTAATAGAAAAAAGATTTGTGAATGCTTTTTTCACTATTTGGCTCCCCCTACCCCATTACCCAAAACCTTTTCTGACATCAAACCGCTTATTTCTTCCCTTGTTCATGGCCACTGGCAAACCTCATGGGACTCCCAAATTGATAACAAACTCAACGTCATCCAGTCCACCATTCCGATCAAACCCACCATCCACAACCTCACTCGTGTCGACAACGTTCAAATTACCCATCTTAGAATAGGTCACACCCACCTCACTCACTCCCACCTCCTTATTGGCTCCCCCAACCTCTCTGTAACAATTGCCATTGCACCCTCACAGTCCATCACGTTCTCCTTGCTTGCCACTTGTATTACCTTCCCAGAGCTTCCCTTGCTGCCCACAACTCAATTGCTGAGTTCTTCCAGAAAAACCCTGCCTATTAAATTATCTCCTTCCTTCATCATGCTTGCCTCTACAACCATATTTAGTATATAGGGTTACAGAAAAGTGGTATTTAAAAGTCCATGTATGACTTAGTGCTTGGGGAGAGCTTAAATGTAAAAGAAAACTCTTTAATCCCTGTCTATCAATCTTTAATTACCCAATTTTCAATTTGCAAACAATTAGTTATCCAAAAATGTTGTCATGGTATCTATGCTAAGCTGTATTTTATCATATAACTTGGATTTGTAAACTTACGATTAATATATCTACTTAGGATCAATTGATCAATATATCTATTGAGGATCAATTGATTAATATATCTATTAAGGATCAATTTACCTCTTTCATCTTTGAGGCTTGTGTGTATTATATTATAGTAGATTAAAATGGAAGACAATTTTTTATATGATGGATTTATTAATGCAGAAACTGAAGAAAATTTTGATCACAGAAACATATCTACTGTACGCATGGAATATTTAGAGCAGAGAGCATGATTTAAGGAAAAAAAATTCTTGAAATTATATTCATGTGCACATACTGGTGCCAAAACATAATACCAAAAATATAGAAATGATGCTCTGAATCAAGGAGTCTTTATGCAGTAAGATTTTTGATTACAGAAACATATCTACTGTACGCATGGAATATTTAGAACTGGGAGCGTGATTTAAGGGAAAATTTTGCTTGAATTTATATTCATGTGCACATACTGGTGCCAAAACTTAATACCAAAAATATAGAAATGATGCTCTGAATCAAGGAGTCTTTATGCAGTAAGATTTTTGATATCTATAAAGGAGTCTTATTTGTGAAGGAGTTATGTGTACCTAATGTATAAAGGAGCTTTATGTATCAAAGGGTCTTTTGAATAAAGGAGTTTTTACATTTCAAGAACCATATGTTTCAAGGAGTCTTGTACATAAAGAGTCTAATGCATGAAGGCAGCTTATCTACGACGTTGTCTTCATGCATCAAGGAGTCTTAATGTTTCTTCTTATAGTTGGTCATCATGTTTTGGTAGTTATTTCTTATATTCTATGTTTGCAATAGAGTGATATTCAAAAAGTTGAGATAAGTTTTCAAATGTTACTGATAATTTGAAGAATGCATAAATGTTAATCATGTGTGTATGATGCTTCTTCTTTAGTACTAATTGTTTATTTGTATGCACCTATTTGTACATTAATCAGTTCATTTTGTTTCAAACAAATTAACTTTTGTATATTTTAATTTCATGTTATCAATTACTACTTTTTTGTTGTTGCTGTAGATGTATTTAGGATGGTGTATTGCATCACAATAATCATATAAGAGATTTAGAATACCCCCACCAGCTGTGATTTATTGGGGCATACAGTACCTTCTTTCATTCCTCCAAAACAAGTTATTACAGTCAAACATTTTAAGGTGAGCTAGCACAGGCTTGATACAATTTAAAAGATGACTATGCCCAGAAGAAGGAAGAGGGGGGGAGAAGGGGGCACTTGCATTATAAGCATGATGAAATAAAACACCTGCATTGCGAAAATGATGCAAAAAATGCACGTACTCGGGCGGCACATATATGTATACCTCACATATGGGAGTGCCTCCGAATGGCTTAGAACAAGTGTCACACATTTCCTTTGATGGATTCAAGGAGGCCAATAGGGCAAGTGACCCCCAAATAAATCTGCCAAAGAAAAATTAGCTATTAGAAATTTATTTCACACTAAAATACCCCTTGCGATTAGACACCACATGGGCCCTGGACCATATAGCACAAAAGGCGTACCACTTTGCACATTCAGTGGCTTCTTCGGCATCACATAAATACCTCAAATGCATCCTACCTATCCAACCATCCTCGAATATCCTCCTGGACTGCCCAGTGTACATTCAGTCTCAGGAGGCAATGGATTGAATATTTGTAGATATCTTGTTTTCATATGTATAGTTGGTACCAATGTTTTGTTACTAACTTAAATAATACATGTAATTTTCTCCTGCTTTAGTTGTTTTCCTAGCATTTGGGGGTCTGAAGCCCTAAAAACACATCTTATTAGGACCTTCACCATCCTATCTCGATGCACAATTTAAGGTTTTGGAAGATTATCGGTCCAGTATTAATGATGATTCAGTTAATACCAATAAAATATGCACCAACATCTCTGTTTTCAATGACTCATTTGATATTTCAGTTAATTGTATGTTTGGCTTTGACAATTTTTGGAACTTGGCACTTTTTTCTTAGACACACCACTGTCCTGCTAACTGTGCTTGAGAGTACGTCAACCTGCGGGAAGGGGGTGCACTTTCATCTGCTAATCTTAAAAGAATTGCATATTTTCATCCTGCAGGCATCAAAAATTACTTATTTTCGTACTGCAGGTATAAAAAATCACCTATTTTTATACTGCAGGTACCAATTATCACTTATTTTTCATACTGCAGTTATCAAAATTATAAACTGTCACACTGTAAATACCAAAAAAATATCTCATACTGCAGTCCAATTTTGAAAGTTTGGAACATACCTACCGCTTTAGTGTGGAAGTGTTTCCCCCCCCTTCCCCCTCCCCCATCCTTCCCACGTCACCTTAAGCATTGTTCAAGGTTTTTGTTTTCATGAATAACTGCTTTATAGCAGAGTACATTGTACAATTTTATGGTCTCTCTGTGTGATTTTTACAATATTTGAATCAATTATCACATCATAGACAGGGGCGTAAATACCAGGGTGTTACTCCCCCTCACCCCCAATTTCGGTAAAATTGAGGACATGTCAGTAAATCAAGGTACGCGTCAGTAAAACGTCCATCAAAGACGATGAAAACTTTACTTAATAGATTAAAAAAATCATTATTATGGCACTCGTTCTGCGATTTTGGACTGATGACCTTTTTTCTTTCTATAAGCTTTTCAAAATTTTCAATGTTGTGGGGACCCTGAATGTGGAATTTTTTTTGTCGGTAGCATCAAACTCTTTTGTTGGTAAATTTGTAATTTTACTCCCCCTCCCCTCCCCTTCCCCCCCTTCCCCCTCCCTCCTTCCTAATCAAAAGGGTCTACTGACGCCACTGATCATAGACATTTCTCTGCTCTTCTAAAGTTAAAGGGGCACTCGATCGAAATATGAGAAAATATTTTTTTCTGGAGTCTCTGAAGCATTCAAACACACTTGTTGCATGTGATGTTGCTCATAATCAATTTGCTGTGAATGTTCAAATCGACGATCATTTTCTCTGATTAATACTTTAGTGCCTTGAATGACAGGAGTATATTAAATTAGATCAGTGTTGTTTTTTGAATTCTCATATAAACGCATATAATAGCAAAATAAACGCATACTCACTTTTCAACTAAGAAGTCCTTTAAGACCGATAGCCATTTCCATTCATGGATTTCTTGCCTCTTGGAGCACTTGGGCCAAAATGTGAGATCGTATTTTTGTGCAGTCTCTGGAATATTTGAATGCATTTTTCTTGCATGTGATTGGTAAAAAGGGCACTGAACTTTGACCGAGAGCTCCCTATATGATGATCCTATAATGTGGTCAAGTGGGACATGAGGAAAGAAAGTAGATACCCTCACTCCAGTGTCTAATCTTGATACAAGGTATCGAGAGGATCTAGGGTTACCTGAAAGGGTGTAAATATAATTTCAAAGAAGGCAACAATCTTATCAACAAGCACCAGTACCTTTGTATTATTCAGTAAGACAATGTGCTTTTTTTTTAATTCCACTGAAAAGTGGAGGGACATAATAGCATTGAAGTACTATTTGCTATCAAGGTTTTAAAGTAAAAGGCAACTCCCAGTTTTAATGACCCAATGGTCCAGTGGTTGGAGCATGGGTAAAGGTTTCATGATACATTTTTACACAGATAATGCTTTTTTTTCATATTTAAAGGCATTAAACAATTTTTTTGCTACGACAAAAATGTTGGGTGTACAGAATACTATTCATGGGTTTTCCTCTCAAAACTCAACAGGGGTATTTCCCAGAGAAGGGGGGAGGGAGACAAGCATGACCCCTTCATTGAGAAGTATATTGATGTCCATTTGCCTCTTCTTTTATACCCCATAATGGTGAGCGAAATTCTTGATGACCATGTTATTTTGGTCATGGTTAATGACATATTTTGGTTTCATTCAGGGGTCAAATTCTTATTGGCAGACTTAGCTTTCTATCTGAAGACTTGGTGTGACATAGTTTAGTATTCACTGTAATCAAGTCTTTCATTGTATGTTAATTGTGATAGTGCATGCCTTTATATAGAAATGTTTTATACTACTAAGTACTCAGCAATTTTGGGAAATAAATGAAAAATTAATGTCATGAAATTATATTCCATGTTTGACTTTTTTTTCTGGATCACAAGAGAATTTCTGAGAATTTCCCTTAGTTTTTGTATGCCCAGTAGGACTAGTCCTAGAGTGTTGCCTTCAGGGACAATTCTTAGTGTTGCCTACAGGGACAATCCCCGGTGTGTTGTCCAGAGGGATAAGCCCTTCTGTCCCTCTTGCTATCATGACAGGCCCTTCGATCATAAGTCAGGCCCACCAAAAAGATTAAATTGGCCATTCCTTTCTATCCCTTGTTATCATGCTTCAGTAATGTCAGGCTCACCAAAAAAAGATAAATTTATCAGGCCTTCCTTACTGAAAACTATAATATAGATGAGCCTAAATAAAAATTAAAAAATTAAAAAATATAGATGGGGGGGGGGGTCATTTGAATTTGGGGGGCTGCACCAGGCCCGAGGCCCCTTGATACTCCACTGATAGGACTCTGAATCCTTATCCTCTAATAAATAAGAAAGAAAAAAAGACAAAACATTGCTTCCATCATAATGTGCTTGCTTTCTATTTTTTTATTATCATTATTTTAAATATCATTACTTTCTTTCTCAGCAAGGAGGTTAGTCCTTGACATTAAAAACAATACGTCCTAATTACACCCACCATGGAGGGCATAATAACATGATGTCATCTCAGGAATGTTCTGCTTGGATGACATTAATGATATACATTTTAATCAAAGCAAAACAAGAGTGAAGCAAACAAAAAAGCATACACCCTCGCATTCTGTCACAATATGGTCAAATATCTGTAAAGGCTGATGTTTAGAAATTAGAGCAGGTAGAATGAAAGGGATGGAATGTAGGGAACTTCAACAACGAAAAAAATATGACTGAAGTTTGAGGTACCCACACAAGTTTAAAAGCCTGTGGTGCTCTGCTAAGTTGAACATTTTTTGGATATTTTCCATAACAAGACCTCTTGATGGTAAGATACACATGATGAAATAACCTTTTTGGGAGGAATGGTCCATCAATCATTTATGGGAATTGCACAAATTCCTCCATGCATATAATGCATAATTTTTTAGGGTCAGCCAAGGACTAATTTGTTCCAATTCACTGCAAAGCAGGCATGTAGTTTTAGCCCCAGATGAATGACCTATTGTGTACAGTGTTACAGTAGCTGGTTGCTAGCAAGTATAGCATGAAGAGGCTATCAGGTTGAAAGGTGTGGATTACCTGTGCTGTGTATGGTGTAACAATAGCTGATTGCTAGCAATTGAGCTGTAAAGTGGCTCTCGGGTTAGAAGGTGTGGATTACCCCTGATTTTGAGGAAACCAAGAGTGTCGGGGTTGGAGGTACCCAAGGGATAAAAATTCTTAATGTCATGCTTAGCAGGAAAACCCCTTGTGGCTTCATAGCCCTCTTCACCAGCATTGAAAAACCCCTTGTATTGCATGATGGGAACCCTCCCCACTTCAGTTACTAATAAGCAAAATAGAAAACCTCTCACAGAGAAATGGTGGGTGATCCTACAAATAAGCCTAAATGTCCCTTGACATAAACAAAATCCACCTTTTGTTCCTAAAAAGCAGAGACACCTAGTGAGATTCCCGTTACAGAAAACCCCTTCAAGAGAATTAAAAACCATTTAACTATCATGCTCCACATCTACAAAAAACAACCCAACAGCAAAATGTCCTTACACAAAAGTTAACCCTCTAACAAGAATTCTAAGTGTTCTAACACCTCACCCCTACAACTACAAACCCTCCCACAGAAAGTACCTGTACAAAATGAAGGATGTATCATGCCCCCAACCTCACCCTAAAAACCCTATCACAGTGCAACACAACCTTGAAGGAAAACACCTAACTACAGTTGGTTTGTCAGTGAAAGGTGTACCAAGGTTTTGCACCAGGTTGTTCCAGTATGCAAAAGTTTCTCCAAGCTGTCCACAGACCTTTAAGTGTAAATTTAATAAAATACATATCATCTATGAAATCATAATTTTGTCTGGCTCTAACAAATGCTCTCTCTATCCTATCTCCTCCTTAACCTTCCAACAGCTTAAAACTTTTAATTTCTTGAATATTGCTAGCCCCTCCCACCTCACAATTGCTAGCCCCTCCCACCTCACAACAAACTTTGCCTATCTAACAGAAAGAGTAGTACATGTACAGTTTATAAGTGTTAGACAAATATGCATAAATGTTCACATCAACACAATCAACAGATTTCATAATTCAATGACAGCTTAAAGTGCTACCTACCTAAGACAGCCTCAAAGAGAACAAGTTGATGATGTACATGTACAAATGATGTACATGTATTACTGTACTAGTAGTGGCAGTGATAAAGTATAACACCCATCATGTCTCTAAAAGGCACTGAAAAGAATGTTCAGGATGAACTTACAAAATTCCTACTGATCAAATTGATTCTTATTGATTGAACTGATTCTTATTGATCACTACTGATCAATTTTTTTCTTCTACTGATCAAATTCATCCTTATTGATTAAATTGATTCTTATTGATCACTACTGATCAATTTTTTTTCTACTGATCAAATTCATCCCTACTGATCAAATTGATCCCTACTGATCAAATTGATCCCTACTGATCAAATTGATTCTCACTGGTCAATGATTTGGATAGTGGCCTGGGCATAACTAAAAAGTACAAGTATCAATATGTAAGGAAACATTTGTTAGAAATTAACCACAGATTTTTGCAATCCTTCAAATTGAGTGAAATGTTTGGTAACTACAAAACAACTACCCTCATAAAGAACACTCAGTGAGAACTCATAACTACTTAACAAGTGTCTTGTTCTCAACTGGGTGACCACTGAACAACTGTCTGTTCTTGCCAAGAACACCGGGTGACTACTGAGCAACGGTCCTGTCCTCACAAAGAACACATAACTACTTAACAACTGTCTTGTTCTCAACTGGGTGACTACTGAGCAACTGCCTGTTCTTGCCAAGAACACCGGGTGACTACTGACCAATGGTCCTGTCCTCATGAAGAACACCTTAGTAACTACTTAACAACTGTCTTGTTCTCAACTGGGTGACTACTGAGCAACTGCCTGTTCTTGCCAAGAACACCAGGTGACTACTGATCAACGGTCCTGTCCTCACAAAGAACACCTTAGTAACTACTTAACAACTGTCTTGTTCTCAACTGGGTGACTACTGAGCAAGTGTCTGTTCTTGCCAAACTGTCTTGTTCTCAACTGGGTGACTACTGAGCAACTGCCTGTTCTCGCCAAGAACACTAGGTGACTGATGAGCAACAGTCCTGTCCTCACCAAGAACACATAACTGCCTAACAACTGTCTTGTTCTCAACTGGGTGACTACTGAGCAACTGTCTGTTCTCACCAAGAACACCTGGTGACTAACTGAGCAACTGCCTGTTCTCGCCAAGAACACCAAGTGACTACTGAGCAACTGCCTATTCTCGCCAAGAACATCGGGTGACTACTAAGAAACTGCCTGTTCTCGCCAAGAACACCAAGTGACTCTAAGCAACTCCATCAAGAACACTGGGTGACTTTTGAACAAGAATACACTAGGTGACTTACTAAGCAACTCTGTTTTCAACAAGAACACATGAGTGGCTAATATAAAATCCTGTGCTCCCATCAAGAATAATGGGGAACTACTTAACAACTCACTGCTCTCATCAAGAACACAAGAGTGGCTACTGAATTATTATGTGCTCCCATCAAGAACACTGGGTGACAACTGGGAAATTTCCTGCTCTCAACTGGAAAATAGGGTGGCTACTTAATTATTTTGTGCTCCTATCAAGACCACTGGGTAACATCTGGGCAATTTCCTGCTCTCATCAAGAACACAAAAGTGGCTACTGAATTATTTTATGCTTATACCAACAACATTGGGTGACAACTGCAAAATTCCCAGATCTCAACAAGAACACACTGGTTACTGAATTATTTTGTGCTCCCATCAAGAACACTGGGTGACAACTGGGCAATTCCCTGTTCTTAACAAGAACACAGAGTAGCGAATCAAAATTTCCGCTTTACCAAAGAACACTTAAGTTTGCTTGTTTGATGAGGGCTTAACGGCACCACGACAACGAGGGTCAAATTGTGCCTTAAGAGACCATACCAAACAATGTATATGATATTCCATAAAATTAAAAAAAATTAAAAAGAAGTTACATTAATTAAGCTGTGCATCAGACACAGGTTAACTAGAAAATGTCAGAAAGTCCCACATCTTAGCAGATTGACGAAAGGACCCAAGCATATCCCTGAGATTGTCCATCACTAAATACATCATGATATCATGCCCTAAATGTTATGGTTAAAAAAACACCTTGCTGAAGAAATATGCTTGACAAGATTACTATTATATTCAAATTATTTCACAAAATAAACACACTACAGCATTCAATTACCTGTACAATTGTGTCTTCATCAAGACAAGTAATTATGGAATGCATCAATTCTTCTAACTCACACCTGGAAACCCTGAAGAGAACATATTACTGCAAAAAGTACATTCAACAGTGCATTTTCTATGCCAAGGAAATGTATGTCAGGCTTCTGACAATGAAAATGTGAGTGACTGCTTTCAAATCGAGAATTATGTATGTATGTTCTCCAGTCTTACACCTAAAACACAATTCATAGTTCACGAAGAAACCTGTGTGTTATAATACATTTTTTCACTTAGAGAGTTTCCAAATGCTAAAAGAATCTTAACAGTCATCACACAACTGAAATGGTTTGATGAGCTTGCATAAGTAAATTGATCTTCTCTGAAAATTCAGGGTTTTACTCTTTCTAAAATTGTTATAATTGGGCTGAAGATGACCAAGCTAGACTACATGTCAGCTTGGGGTACATGTCAGCCCGTTCTGAGACCCAGCTCGGGCTGCACGGCAGTTCAGGCTGCACATCAGCCTGGGCTGCACAGCCCCAACTACAGTGTGATCACGTTAAAGATCGCAAGGCAACTAAGCCACTAAAATAAAGGTAAAACAAACCAATAAAACATGTACAATGCTCTAAATTCACTCCCTATTTTTCTACAAATATTTGGCATGAGGCTATTCAAGCAATCCATGAAGAAGAAAAAAAAGAATTAAAAAAACACTCTCAAGCATTTAATGACCCACACAAAACCACATGGAAAATATGACTTAACACAACCATAAACTACTGACGTTACTTTTAACAGCTAGAAGAAATGGTAGAGCGATACAATATGATGATGGTAAAACATGCAATTGAAAGCAATGACATAAATGTATCTCACTGAAGGAACAAAACGGGCTAATTATTCCCGACCATATAGAATATTCTACCTAAGGTTTCAGTTCTCAACATTCGATAAATTATTATTTTGTCATCCACATTAAATTGATAAACTTCCCAAAACCAAATAAACCCAGGGAGGAGGGGCACTTCTTACTAAAAGTGGTAGTGGTGTGCAGCCCACCAACCAAAAAACATACCCACAGTATGACAGATTTGTTGGTAACTGCAGTATGAAATATACAATTTTGATACCCACAGTATGAGCATTCAATGAAAATATTGTCAAAATGGACCAGCAGTACAAAATTAACACAGTAAAACCTCATTTTTTTGGACTTGAACTACAAAAATGATGAAAAAAAGACAATTTTTTACTAAAAAAACAAAACAAAAAACATTTGTAGTAAAAATATATTTGTTATAGTAAAAAAGATACCTGCACTACTGAAAATGGTGCAAAAAAGCAAAGCATTAACATATATATATATATGTATATATATATGTATGTATATATATATATATATATATATATATATATATATATATGATATATATATATATATATATATATATATATATATATATATTATATATATTATATATATGATATATATATATATATATAATATATATATATATATATATATATATATATATATATATATATATATATATATATATACACCTCACATATGGAAGTTCCCCCTCCCCCAGAAATACTCCCCTTACCCTCCAGCGGTTTAGGTTTAAGGGTTGTGCAACAATTTACACAGAAAAAGACCCTAAGGTTTTAAAAACATGGAGAAGTTTGTATATTTAGGAAAAGGTTATAGTTTGCTTGTCTAATACAGGTTTAAAGGGTGCGCATCCAGTAAAGGATTTGGGTATTTCTGCTACAATCTGTCAGCCATGAACTGTGGAGCATCCATTTTCCCCCCCTCCCCCAGTCTGGGTTATTTAATGTTTTGTGTGATGTTATGCAGAGATGCATCAAACCATAATAACAAGTCTTCAACTCCTTTCAATCATATGCTTGGTCCCATGCCTGAATTGTGCAGACGACCAAGAATCCCCCAGTATTTGATTGGTTGATAAGATTCCCCCAGTATACGATTGGTCAATTATGGACATGTGAATTTCGACCATGTGACATTATCTAAATTAGTTTTCTGGAAAAATTTGAATGAAGCTATTGCTAGATCATATGAAATGCTCTGATATAGAGATAAAGGCATCATCGTTGCCACGGTTTATTTGGTCCTTTGTATTTCCTGTTATGCCTACAAAACAATAGTTCCAAACTACAACCAAGTAGAACAAGAAAAAGTATATATTGCCCACCATGCAGGGAGGTTTTGACAGTTTTGAGCAAAACTATTTTCACCCTAACAGGTTAGGGTTACGGTTAGGCTTCATAACCTCCCTGTATGTTGGGCAATATGTCACTTTCCATAGGACAAAGACAATTTTAATACAATTACCAATATCGGACATCTGAGTAACATTTTAGGTATTATTAATTCAATTATCTAAGCTCTTTATTCTATATGAAAGAGGACAAAAAGCAACACAATTGTGAAAAAAATGCTAAAAATCTTAAGTTTGAGGATATTATTTAAGTTTAAATTTCTGAGATCTGTGGAGAAATGACTGAAATAAGACTAGTAAACTCATCACATTCTTCAAAAGTCTTTGTATTTTGTTGGCACAATTTCAGAGATATCACCATTAAAGGATTAGTTCTGAGGTAAAGCAAGTCCATCTTATATGAAAGAGGACTTTAAAAGAAACAAAATGATGAAGAAAAAGTTTTAAAATCTTATACCGTTAAGGATTAGTTCAGTGGTCAAGTAAGTCAATCTTATATGAAAGAGGACTTTATAAAAGGAACAAAATGGTGAAGAAAGCATTCAAAAAATCTTATTCCATTAAGGATTAGTTCTGGGGTCAGGCAAGTTCATCTTATATAAAAGAGGACTTAAAAAGAAATAAAATGGTGAAGAAAGCATTCAAAAATCTTATTCCGTTCAGGAGATATTTAAATTTATCAGTTTGGTATCAATTGTGTAGAAACAACTGAAATCAGTTAAGTTATGATGTCATAGCCTCAGATTCCTCAAAGTCTATTTATTCTATCATATATTGTCCTGCGGTGTTGTAGCTTTAAAACCATTGGACATGTCATGAAAGTCAAACAGAATCTTGTAAACTTAATCATAATTTAACACCTGAAGAAAGTTTGAGGAAAAATAATTTGAATAGTGAAAAAGTTAAATAAATTTTCTTTCAAATACATAACAATTGTTAAGAATGTGAGGATGAAGGAAACTTCCATAGTAGACTTACTACACCAGTCATTCTACACAGATAAGACAGAACTATGCGCGAGTATTGCCTTCATAAGTTTGTACACACGTTCATAGTACATTAGTCAGTGCATACACATTACACACATAACCATTATGTAAAATGTATTGCTTAAGCCGTTATGTTTTGTATGCACACGTAAAATATCTCAATTTTGGTCAAAGGTCAGTGCTCTGCCTGGATAACTGTTTTGTTAAGTGAATGTTTTTCATTTTCGTAAGAGGACCTGATCTGTCTTACCTTCAGATTGTCGCAACTGAGGAATATGTGATAACCAGGTAAGATTTGAAGTTAAAATGTGGCCTTACGTATGTTTATGACACAGTACGTTTCAATGCATGGAGTTGTAGGCCTAGTGTGCATGTAAAAATGCTGTTTTTGTGAATGCAACACGGTATGTTCTTCGGGGTTCACATGACTAGTCCTTCTCCTTGAAAATTTGTTCCAGCAAATCATAGCCACAAACTTAATGTAACAAATAATGAGACCACTTATCTTAATTATAATAACCACCAACCACACAAGGACTTTGGATCTATTGCTAATTTGATACTTAACACCAACTTCCACAACAACCCAGGACAAAATGGAGAAGTTGTACAATGGAACCAATGATATGGGTAATTTGATCATAATTGCTTGAGGTTTTCAGAATAAAAAAAAATAAAGAGGAAAGTCTTACTCAAACTGCTTATATATCAGGTTGGGTTTGACTGTTTGAAACATTAAGGAGCATAACAACTAATGTATTCCCTCAACATTTAAAGCATTTGTGCACAATTTAAACACAACATGGATGTAAATTTGCAATAATCATTCAAATTTTAAACATTGGTGTTCAATGTTCAGTGTTGGTGCCTTATGGTATGAAATTGTGCCATTGATATCACAGCACAAAATATGAAAGCAATACATAAGAGTATTTTCAGCAGCAAATTTGTTTTATCCGTGAATGAGACAACTAGTTTTGCATATTGAAATCTTGTGAGACTGTAGAGGATACAGTTTATAGGAAGTTTTCTGTTTGGTATGGAATTTCCTTACCAAATTACACTATAATTCATGTCAAGTGCCTATTTCTGTATGCATACACTGTTGATTAGCATGTGAAATTGTATTTTTAATGGGCTTTACGCTAGTAAATTAGGATTCCCCAAGAATTTGATTGGTCCATTATGGACACATTAATTTCGGCCATGTGCCATTATTTAAATTAGATTTACAGAAATTACCGATTCCAATATAAAAAGGTCTATATGTCATAAGAGTATGAAAACAATAAAAAAATCAATTAAATACAGAAGGAATTAAAAAAATTGTATTCAATTAAATACAGTAAAGGTTTTTATTCATATGAAGGGACAAGCAATTCTAAGCAGATAAAGTTTTTATTCATATGAAGGGACAAGCAATTCTAAGCAGATGTTTTTATTCATATGAAGGGACAAGCAATTCTAAGCAGATAATGGTTGAAATAACATTTATAGTTTTAAGTTATGACAAATACAATTTTTAAGAATGTTTGTGCTAAAGTTATGATGTATGGACAAGAACACAGCTTAAAATCCTTAATGTAATCCTTTGTATTTCTCTCCTAGATTTCAGACACCACAGATGATCATATTGCATTAACTGCTAAATATGGGTCAAGGCTAGAGCAAAATTTCATTTCCTTCGCATTAATACCCAACCGCTTCCTCTCATACAATTTTGGAAAAGGGTTGAGAAACAATACATTAAAGGAATATTCCCATGGGTTTTTGTAAAATTGTATTTCACAGAGCATACTTTTAGAGCTAATTTGGTACAACAATCAGGTTGATATCATATTTTGTTCAGGAGATATAGATTTTTCAAGATTTCCCAATTGCATTTTAATGTTTTTGTACAGTATGATGAATTCATGTTTTATGATGTCATAGAGGCAATTCCATTGCAAATGTTTATGTATTTCTTTGAAACTTTAATTGGTTGTTTATGTATGATTAGAAACAATTTTCCAAATTTATTAAAAATTTGGCAATGTATATAAATACCTAACTTTCATCAATTTATTTTTCTAGCAGGTTTTACTAATAAAAAAGGATGATAACATTTTAATAAAATACATCAAACTTTGTGTGAAAATGTGTTGCTGTGATTTCATACTGAGCCTTTCCCTACTCGTTTATTGGCATTTTTTGGGAACCTTTAAATCTTAATATTCCTGGTGGGAATAACATATCAACATGATGTTTGTAATAAATGTTTTCTAAATATTTTCTCTTTCTTATGAAAGATTATGAAAAACATGGGAATATTCCTTTACCATAAGCAATAGCCTTAGTGTTCTTGTTGTAATGTCACAAAGTATTGCATAATTTATGCTAATTCAGTACCAAAATTTCAAAATGTTATACAATGGTCAATTGTTAACTGAATTTCATGTTTTTTTGCTATTTATGATTTTGAGTATATTTCAAGCCATGTTGATGCCGTTCAGAAAGTGAGGATGTGACCACACTTCACCACAGTAGACTTGAGACACCAGTCACTTTTATACAAAATGTTATGATTTTAAATTCAATATTTTCTGAACGAAACGAGACACCAATTGCATTTTCTTCACAGCTCGGATTGATTTTCAGGCCCTCTTTTAAAGGATTAGTTCAGGGGTCAAGGAAATATCCAAGCTTAAAGTTTGGTATCATTTGTGTAGAAATGACTGACTAGCTTTGATGTCATAGCCTCAGATTCCTCATAGTCTTTATGTATATGATCATATTTATTTTTCTAAAAGCATTACAAAATCTTATTAAGGAGATATTCAAGTTATGAGTTTGTTATCATTTGTGTAGAAACAACAGCTGAAATCAGACCAGTTGTGATGTCATAGCCTTAGATTCCTCAGTCTCTATGCATTCTATCATATTTTGTCCTGTGAATTTGTGGCTTAAACCATTGGATATGTCAAAAAAGTAGTAGAAACAGAATCTAGGGAGGGTATTTATAATGTACCACCTGATGAAAGTTCGAGGGAAAATAATTTAAATAGTGAAAAAAAAAAAAAAAAATTGTTAAGAATGTGAGGATTGAAGACACCAAATTTCCATAGTAGACTTACCACACCAGTCATTTCTACACAGATAAGACAGAGCTTTAAACTTGAATATCTTCTTAATGGAATAACATTTTTGAACGCTTTCTTCACCATTTTGTTTCTTTTAAAGTCCTCTTTCATATAAGACATGCCTGACTACTAAACTAATCCTTTAAAAAAGAAGATAGATATGTCTGCATTTTGGCATCTGTGATGCTCAAGTAACCAAGAATTTAAATAG
This sequence comes from Chiridota heheva, assembly GCA_020152595.1. Lineage (NCBI taxonomy): Eukaryota > Metazoa > Echinodermata > Holothuroidea > Apodida > Chiridotidae > Chiridota > Chiridota heheva. Next base: position 840,858 of record JAIGNY010004597.1, read on the forward strand.
ATGTAAGTGTGATGTATTTTCCTTTCAAAACATTATTTCAGGTAATTTACACATTTGCTTAGGAACTTAGGAGTGCCCTGAGAAGCATGCAAGTATTAAATCATTTTAGCAAGCTCAGAATGATACTCTTACATTTGGTCAAATATTCCGTTAAAATAAAATCATTTTATTGAAAATTTGAATTTTAACATAATACTTTGTGATGATTTACCATAAGGTTGCAGAAACATGGATATTAATATCCACATACAAGTTACAGTCAAAACAGCTGTAAGGTGGGTGGATATTAATATCCACATACAAGTTACACAGTCAAAACAGCTGTAAGGTGGGTGGTTTTATTATGTGCTTTTCTCACCAAAATATTAACTCAGAAGTTGCAAATGCAAACAAAGTACACATAAAACAATGCCTCCTATTCATAACAATTAAACTTGCTCTTACAAATCAATTTGATCACTTATCAATTTAAGATGAAAAGGTGACCTATTTAGCCGACTTCCAACTGATACACACTACTCAAGTCAAACATGATGAAATCAGTCACATTGGTGAATTAAGAAGATACAATTATTCCTCGACATGTGCCACTCATTCAGCTTCAGGTCTGCTTTCCTGGGAAAAAAAAAAACACGGCAGGCACAGCCTTGGCCGACTGATTTTACGAGAAACACAGACCAGAATTATGGTATTTCAAGATAAACTAAACAAGCAAAAACAGATCATATGTGCACTGCTTGTTAAATCTTAAGTTTAAGGGATAGAACTGTTAAGAAGACCTAACTTTCCACAGACTAAGACAATAGTTACTGAATTAATAAACACACGATGAAATCTTTCCAAAAAAAATTAATAATAATAATAATTCATCTCCTCTACATACGAATTACATGTAAGTGTATTAATCTCCTGCAGAGCAGATTCACAATTATAATTTTTTTAAAAAAGATAGAAAAAGACTATTTTCAAAAGCAGTTTTCCTTGAAATACCAATGAAATAAACAGTTAAAAATTTGCTACTATATACACAAGAATTAAGAATCAGTGGTCATGTCGAGGGCTAATGCATCTCTTGAAAAGTTTCTACCATTTAATCTGCAATCAAAACACATCCAACCTTGCATCATCACAATGGTGGTGAGCCTACCTACACACATAGCTTTATAAACAACCAACCTCCCTGAATAAAATAGGAATATTCAATTAAGTCTATGCACACATGAATATTCAATAAGTCTATGCACACATGAATATTCAATGCATACATGAATAAAGCATTAAATCCTTAAAAGATACTCTGTGCAAAGTTCAAATTAAAATTAATTGTGAAATGAACAAGCCATGAGGCAATGAATAATGGTGATTTGGAATTCTTCAACAAGCATTTCTGTGTGCATAATAAAAAAAATCCTTACCTGACAAAATAAATAATTAAAATTCAATCTAACAACAACAACAAAAAAAATCATGGGAATCTTACTTATAAGTGACAGTCTAACAGAACTTTGCATATACCTGCACGTTTAAACACATATTGTATTTCACTGCAAGTTAATGTGGGTCTAATAGGCTGCTGTATGCATCTGTAGTCTAAAAAGACTTGAATTTAAATGCAGTGATTTTGGTTGTTTGTTTGCAAGGGCTTAATGGCACCACGGCAGCAAGGGTCAAATTGTGCCCGAGAGGTTAGGTCATTCCAGAGGTGGGAAGAAAAGAAAATAAAGAGTATGAGAGAAGTACGGGGACTAATAGCCAGGAAGCCAGGATCGAAAGAAGAAGTGCAGTGTAAAAAAAGGGGTAAGAGTACGTAGAGGGAGATTAAATATGGTTGTAGACAGTGGCACGATGAAGGAGATCATTTTATCTGAGGGAGGGGGAAGGGGGTTCTGGAAGATCTCGGCTATGGAGTTGTAAGGGGTGAGGGAAGCTCTGGGGAGGTTGTACAGGGGGCAGGCAAGGAGGACATGGTGGACTGTGAGGGGGCAATGGCAATTGTTACAGAGGAGTGGGGGAGCCAGTAAGGAGGTGGGATTGAGTGAGGTGGGTGTGACCTATTCCAACTAAAGTGGGTGTGGACGTTGTCGATACGGGAGAGATTGTGGATGGTGGGTTTGGTCAGAATGGTGGGCTAGATGTCGTGGAGTTTGTTGTTATTTTGGGAGTCCCATGAGGTTTGCCAGTGGTCACTAACAAGGGAAGCGATATGCGGTTTGATGTCAGACAGAGTTGTGGGAAAGGGGTAGGAGAGGTTGAGCTTGGGGCAAGCTTAGCGGCTGATTCAGCTCTGTCATTGTTGGGGATGCCAACATGGCTGGGTAACCAGAAGAAAAGAATATTTGTCCTGCAAAGGGAGGGGACCAATCTCCATAACAAGAGTGCCAACATACAGGGCAGTACAATGGATGTGAGACTGATCCATGAGACTGATCCATGAGACTGATCCATGAGACTGATCCATGAGACTGATCCATGAGACTGATCCATGAGACTGATCCATGAGACTGATCCATGAGACTAATCCATGAGATTGATCTGCCTGGACAATAAGCTTTAATAAGGACAACATTATATCAAAATGACAATGCCTTTTGAAAAGGGCAATGACCTATGAAAAGGACAGTGATCTTTGAAAGGGACAGTCCCATTTTCAACAGACAATTTCCTTTGAAAGGAAAATGCCTTTTGAAAAGGACAATCTCCCTATATCGATGAAAATCACACAGAGCAGTACAATGGAAGTATGAACAAACCATCAACCGAACAACCTTTGAAGATTGATTGACCAGAGTCTAAGGAATATCACCTTGGCCTAAAAAGAAACTTTGAGGAAATTACAATTGAAGAATGATGTTTATTATTGAAAGTAACTACTACGGATGCAGAAAAAAAAGCAATGGTCAGAGGTGCAACCCAAGGTGATGCAACCTATGGTCAGGTGATAAAACTTGCAGTAAGGTAGTACAACATATGGTCACAATCAGGTGATACAACTTGTGGTCAGGTGATGCAAGCTTTGGTCAGGTGATGCAATTTGTGGTCAAATGAAACAACCAATAGTGCCAGGTAAACAGGTGCCACAAGCTACGGTCAGGAGGCACACCATAAAAACATGAATAAACACCAAGTAACAAACCCATTACAGGTTATAGCTAAAAATAGCCTCAACTATACAACTATACAAGTACAAATTGACAAATTAAATCCTTTTCACCTGTATCCAAATCAATACAAGGAAACATTTGCACTATCCTATAAGTTTACTACAGTCAAGAAGCACGACGTGTGTGTTGAAAACACTTCCTGAGCAATTAACTTCTCTATGATTTACAAAATAAGCCACACCCACCATAGTAACGCGGTAACTAAGTGGGGGAAAACAAACCTCGAATCCACAATCGTGTACAACCAATGCATTGATATTTAGATGTTCGCAAGGCCTGCCACAAGCTTTGATTCATTTATGGCACTTCTCTGAATCTTTAGAGTTTTTAGCAAATGGTATAAACAAAAGTCAGTTTGCTAACAGTTCTGGGTAACAGCAATCAGATTTATTAAGCCCGCAGTGGGCCCGTAAGTGCAATTTTTGTTCACCATTTTGCCGTCACTCAAATCTGTGTGTGCAGAAATTTGTTTTGCACAGTACATTGCATTTGACTACATGAGCGCTCACAGCTAGCTAGCTGTACTGTACCAGTACCACATAGGATGTTTGCCCCCACTTAGTTATGCATATTTTGTTGCTAACAAATTCATGCACTAATTGGTTGAAAAAGCTGTCAATCATCAAACCCAGAGAAATTAATTGCATCAAAACCTATGTGAGTAATCCTAGCAGTATTTTACCCACTGATAGCCATTTTAAGGACTGAACTGTTAAATGAAGCAACATATCTGATGTAAGTTTCACTCTTCTTGTTGTCCAAAAGAGCACCGAGGTGTTTAAATGGATCTCAAACTGACTGTTTTGAACAAATTTGAACAAATATAAAAGTAGCTGATGAGCACAAATACTTGCCAATATCATTTATCAAGGTTTGACAAAAACATGTTGTCTGGGCAATCATGACATTTACATATACTGCAGGGATGAACAATTTAGTTTCAGCCAAATTTGCATTCTATGTATACAAAATAATTTAATGGGCGATCTGATGTACTTTCAGGACAACCACAAATTCATGTATCCCTGCCCGGTGCGCAAGTTGGCTTTTTGTTGATTTGCTGATCCCTGCAATTTATTGATGGTAAGAGAGGAGTAAAATAGCTTGATGACTGAGGCTTAAAAGTCTCCTATCTTAAAACTGGCATTTCCTCAAGAAGAGGTTGAATTTGGTTAAACTACAAAAAGATTTTCTCACAAGATTTTCTCTTACATGTTTCTTGACTGTAGGTTTGTTTCGTTGGCACAGCACAATGAGAGACCAAAAACCTTTCAATGAAATCTACAAACTCAATGCTATCAAAAACAAAAAACATGTACAAATAGCATTTGAGACAGGTTAGGGGTAAAAATCTCTCTCATCGCCCTGTGCCAGAAGCAGGTGCAAATATTCCCGCGTGGCTACCGCCTTGAGATGAACGGGTTATTTGGAGGGTATTGGTTGTGTGAAGATGACATCGGGAGCGGCATTTCAAATTCCACCAGTAACGAAAAGTGATCGGAAGGAACGCTGCCATGCGGGCAGCCAACTATTTTTGACTGTTCGAGCCATTCGGCATCAACTGGCCCGAGACAGCCCAGTGTCTGAATGTGCTCCTTGGAATAAAAGATGTAATCTATCACTCCTTTGAAGTCATATGTGTAATTCGTGAATTCCATGTGAGTGTCCGAATACGCCCTTTTCAGGTTAAATGGATGGGTGATCTTGCCATCCTGTTCAATATTACTCGATGAGAAATTTCGCAGCAATTTATAGCTGATGTCTTTGAAGTCGCAGTGCTTCGATGATATTTTGCTGTTTTCCAGTAATTCAACCACACCTGAAGAGAACAAAACAAAATGAGAATCAAGATATTAAATAGTAAATGTAATAATAATAATAATAGAAGAAATTTGTATAGCACTGAATCCTGTAAACTACCAAACATGGCTACAGTTTGAAGCACTTTACATAGTAAAGGTGAAACAGATCAAGTGGAACAATAAGCATTACTCATAATTAAGTCTAAATAGATCATTCTTTAAATGTTTCTTAAAAGATTATTACAGCAACGAATATCCCGAGGAAGAAGGTCCCAGAAGCAAAAGTAAAAACTCTGTTCCTAAAAGCATGTGGATGAGTCAGGCTGGACCAGATTTATATTTGAGGAACAAAAGATTACGTGGCGGATCATGCACATCAACAAGTTCATTCATGTAATCAGGATATTCAAAATGAAGTGCAAGAAAACATGGTAATAGCATTTTATATAGGATCCTAGATGAAATACAAATGAAGCTCATGAAGAACTAGAGTTATGTAATATTGTAACAGTTTTTATTAAATTAGATCATTTCCATTGTTAATTATAGTAATAATAATAGAAATAATAGAAACGAAAATGGTACAATGGAAGTGCTAAAGCAGCATATTGCATTTCTTTTATAATCTTGAGTCATTTCACAAGAGACCTGACACAGATCTCAAATACATCACTGATGGATCCAACACATTTTAGAGTTTAAAAAAAACTACTTTCTTTAAACAGCACCAAAAAGAACGATAGACAGGGGTGGTAGCACAGAACTAATTGGGTAGTATTCCACCAGCCAAAATTGACAAACCCCAGACAAAGGGCTAGTAACTATATTTTCGTGGGACAGGAAGCTTAAAAGTTTAAAAATCCAGGGATGGGTAGAGAAGGGATAGGTCGTTGCTATGTATTATGGATAGGATCTACTTCAGAAAAAGTTTTATGGGGAACTAATTTACCATGGATCCATACCAACATTTGAGTCATTTGGTGAGGGTGAATAACACCTTTTCACTACGGTCAGATGATGCAATCTGCGACCAGGGTGTAGTTAAGTTTATATGGACAGTGGATTGCATTTCAAAATGTTTACCCCCCTTCAATGATTTAAATGAAGTATGACAGGGAAAGCTCACCTGAATCTGGCAAGGAATTCAAATCCCCACAGAGCACCAAAGGTATTTTGGAATCTTCTCCGCTTGTCCTTGGCCCGTTTGTACCCCCTGGTCTGAAATTCAGTGACTCCTCCTCAATGATTTTGGAGAGCTCTGTCATTAACATCATTGTTTGCACCAGTTTGACGTCACTATACTCTGGGTCCCAGTGAATGTGCACATTAGATACCAAAATACGCTGCCTTGCACCTGCAAGCTCCGGATGAAGGGCAGCTGCGATGAAAACAACAGTAAGGAGCATGCGATTGTGATATTTTGAAATATAAATTAATCAATCAATCAATCAATCAAAATAAAACCAGAAATCGCAAATGATACAAATCCTCTTGCCACTAATAGCACGCCTTCCACCCTCTGTAACACATGCCATTCAACACTGTTTCACATGCCTCCCATCCTACATGCCACACTACAAGAAATCATACTCGACATCCAGATGAGATACCACCACATGCCATACCTCTATGTACCACATGCCATCCCTCCATGTACCACATGCCATCCCTCCCAGTACTACATGCCATCCCTCCCAGTACCACATGACATCCCTCCCTGTACCACATCCCATCCTTCCATGTACCACATGCCATCACTTCCTGTATCACATGCTATCACTCCATGTACCACATGCCATCCCACTCTGTTCCCCCTCACCATTCCATCCTACCCCACATACCATTATACCTGAAATCCCACCACATTGAATCACATTTTTGTCAAATGCATGGCACTTACGTCAAACGCAATGCATTTTCATTACATGTATCACACGTTCATCCAGAGTTAGCCTAAATGTTTCCCACCAATTTCAAAATTAGCCTTGTGTATGTTAGGTTTGCTTTTATGCCTTAAGTGGCATGTAGCAGTTAAACTGATTCAAGTGTATGCCTGACTGGCTAATTTTTAGGCCTACAAAGTACAACTTAAGCCCTGTATTTCCCATGGTACAAAAGTGCAATGCCGATGAGCAAAAGTGCGATACGATGGACGAAAGTGTGATGCAATGGACGAAAGTGTGATTGAGTAGAGTCTGATGTAATTGAGTAAAGTCTGATTTAAATGGACTTAAGTCTGATGAGATCAACTACATTCCGATGCGAAGTCTGATGCGATTAATTAATGCCCAATTGGCGTGCCATATTAACGTGAGGTGTTTTACCTGTTGCCCCGTAGCATTCTTCCCTTGTCTCCAGCACTGCGGCTAGGCCAATGTTGTCTTTGGTCATTACTCGATTTAACATGTCCTCACAGCCCTCTGCATTTGCCATGGCCAGTTGGTTGAACTCCACTAAGTGCTCTTTCACAAGAGAAAACCTTACAAAGAAAGGAAATGTAAGTTGCTTCAAATGATAGCAATAATCTAATTTATATTTAAACCCGATGCACTTATTAAAGATAGTATGTTTCTTTTTACAATACTTTCTTAGTACACACACTGCTTACATGTCCAAATTTTGTATCAGTTGAATGATTTTTTTTTTAAATTTATAGTATTTCAATTTTCAGTAAGTACACACAAGAGGTGTATTAAGCCTCTTGGATGTGTGTGTGTGTGGGGGGAGGGGGGATGATGATGATGGCCTATTATTATATAAATATTTTGTCCCAATAGCAATCAAATGCTGTCTTGAGGCTATATTTATATTTATCTAAAGAGCACAAAAAGGTCAGGACTAAAATATCTTATCTTTTTTTTTGTACGACCCTGTTGACCACCCACCCCCATCCCCCTGGTTGCACCCATAAGACTTTGATAGTGTGAAGCTGTGGTGTGTGTACCATGCAAATTAGGGGGTGTCCCCTCTCGTCCAATTATCATATTGCAGAAAATAAACTTAAATGTGCATGAATGAGTGATAATGGTTGATTTGAATAAATGCATATCAAAGCACACTCAGAAGGTGTATTTGAACATTCTACGGACCCCAGAATAAGGTCTCTTTGTCACAGGATAATAATATACAATGCAAATTAGGGGTGTGTCCCTTGTTGTCCAATCACATAAGTATGTCCTCACATACTATAAGTATGTCCTCACATACGATTAATACACATGTCCTCACATACTATTAATAAATATGTCATCACATACTATTAATAAGTATGTCCTCACATTCTATTAATAAGTATGTCCTCACATACTATTAATAAATATGTCCTCACATACTATTAATAAGTGTCCTCACATACTATTAATAAATGTCCTCACATACTATTAATAAATGTTCTCACATACTATTAATAAATGTCCTCACATACTATTAATAAATATGTTCTCTCTATTGATCAACTTCTCCTTCAAAAACTTACTTGCTGTTCCTGAAAAAGATAGCACAACCATCCACACCCTTCCTGTCATGTTCCGTCATGGTCTTTGCACGCGACTTGGGGCTGAAGACACTTTCGTAGCCATTTTGTTTCATCGTAGGCTCAAAGAAAGTGTAATACTGCTCCGTCTCCACCTCCTGTGTACAGAAAAAGTGCATCATGGGATTGTCACATGGCGTAAAGGTAAAACAGACCCAGAATGGATGGCGTCTTTTTGGTGATTTTATCAATAATTCATTGACCTGCTATTGTTTGTGAATCTTATATTTCTACTGGGTATAAATATAGATTTCAGAGAATTTTGTAGCTCTCCACTTAAGTCAAAAAAGCTTTGTTGATTATTTTGAAGAAATATCTAGAGAATTGCACTTTTTGGTCCAGTTCATAGTTTAACCAGCACAGTTGTTCCACTTCAATGAAATGGTGATATTGTACATGAATGATTGATGAGCTTTTACTGCACAGCAAAAGCAAATGTTATAGCATAGGAAGGTTTAACGTCCAGTGCTGGACATTACATCAAGACGGCCACGGCCTTTGATAACCAGTTGTGAACTCACTGGTTGTATAAAGAGGTTAAATTATATCAAGATACATTAAAGGAGTTTTGGTCAAAAAGTGAGGGGCAACTTTTCGCTCAGTCAACGGAATCTTGAAACAATACATGCTGATACTCGTGTCCTTGAAATAATTACAGTTGATTCGGAGAAAAAAAGAATGGTGAGATATAGGAGAAAGATAAGTAAGCGGTGTAAAGAGGGCATGTTTGAGGGTAAGGTATACCGATAACTGTATTCGCTGGTGCAAAACTTCTTCCCTTATTCTGTCTTATGAATCTAGGTTACAAATTCTTGGGTTTAATCACGCTTGAGTTTTGAGAAAGAGTACGTGGCAATATGATTCAGGTTTTTAAATTCCTATCTGGTAGTGATGCTTTGTCTTCCTGTTATTTCTTGCATGTTTCAGCTAATCCCCATGTAACATGTGGTAACAGTTTGAAGTTTGACCAAAGAGTTCTCATGAATAGATATTCTGCATTTTAGCTTTTTGCAAAGAGTTGTTAATGAGTGGTATGGTTTGCCTGAGTGGTTTGGTTTGGTTTGTTGGTGTTTAACATCACCGTGACAGTCAGAGTCAAATGTGTCAAGAGGGTGTTAAAAAATAAGGTGCTCGAGCTTGAGTTAGGACAGAGAGAAAAGAAGAGGTGGGATAGGGGGAAGGAGGGAGAGAAGGTAAATTAGGGAAAGAAGTTAAGGTAATAAAAGGAAGGTGAGGAAGGCAAGGCAGAGAAGGGAAGGGAGGTTTAGATCAGGTGGAATAAATTGCTGTTGCAGAGAAAGGTGATAAAGTTGGAGGAGGATTGTTCTTGCCTGAGTGGGTGGTTAGCTCCATTTCTCTTCACAATTTCAAATTCAACAAGTTCTTTACTAACTCTGTGGGTCTTTAATATTTTCTGTATTCTTCTTTTGTAATGGAGGTGGTGGTGGTAGTTTGAGCTTTTGATGGGGTGGCTAACCCTTCTAAGCTAGTCATCATGTTATGTTATTTTATGTTAAAACACTGTGATGTTGGATATTTACCTTTAGGCAAATATAAACTCTACACAAGAACCCACTGACTTATTGCGATAGCTACCATACATACAAAATCCAGCCAATATAAGTTTTGCACCTTTGGGACTGATCACAACCAACAAATGAATGGACACAAAAAATTTGAAAGTGCAGTATTTTTTGTACACTTGCACTCATCATTATGTGTAGAAAAACAATTCAATTCATGAATAAAAGTTCTGTTAAAAGATTCAGCCTTCCAGCCTTCCAGCCTAAAACCATGACTAATCATCAATGCCCTGTGTTTGCATCAATGCACAGATAGAGTATTGTATGTTCACAATGATAAAAACCTTTCCCGTAAAAATGATTAGTTTGATATCAGAGCTGTGCATTTTCCTTTAATTACAGACAGGTTTGTTTATGTTTGTTTGATGACAGCTTAACGGCACTACATAGACAAGAAAACATGGACAGGCAGCCACACATAAACCATCACACATGGACAAATAGCCACACAAGAACCATCACACATGGACAGACAGCCACACATGAACCATCACACATGGACAGACAGCCACACATGGAGCCATCACACATGGACAGACAGCCACACATGAACCATCACACATGGACAGACAGCCACACATGAACCATCACACATGGACAGACAGCCACACATGAACCATCACACATGGACAGACAGCCAAACATGGAACCATCACACATGGACAGACAGCCACACATGAACCATCACACATGGTCAGACAGCCACACAGAACCATCACACATGGACAAGAACCATCACACATGGACAGACACCAAACATGGAACCATCACACATGGACAGACAGCCACACATGAACCATCACAGACAGCCACACATGAACCATCACACATGGACAGACAGCCACACATGAACCATCACACATGGACAGACAGCCACACATGAACCATCACACATGGATAGACAGCCACACATGAACCATCACACATGGATAGACAGCCACACATGGAACCATCACATATGGACAGGCAGCCACACATGAACCATCACACATGGACAGACAGCCACACATGGAGCCATCACACATGGACAGACAGCCACACATGAGCCCATCACACATGGACAGACAGCCACACATGAACCATCACACATGGACAGACAGCCACACATGAACCATCACACATGGAAAGACAGCCACGCATGAAGCATCACACATGGACAGACAGCCAAACATGGAACCATCACACATGGACAGGCAGCCACACATAAACCATCACACATGGACAGACAGCCACACATGAACCATCACACATGGACAGACAGCCACACATGAACCATCATCACACATAAACAGATAGCCACACATAAACCATCACACATAAACAGATAGCCACACATGAATCATCACACATGGACAGACAGCCACACATGAACCATCACACATGGACAGGCAGCCACACATGGACAGATAGCCACACATGGACAAGAACACATGGACAGACAGCCACACATGAACCATCACACATGGACAGGCAGCCACACCTGAACCATCACACATGGACAGGCAGCCACGCATGAAGCATCACACATGGACAGACAGCCAAACATGGAACCATCACACATGGACAGGCAGCCACACATAAACCATCACACATGGACAGACAGCCACACATGAACCATCACACATGGACAGACAGCCACACATGAACCATCATCACACATAAACAGATAGCCACACATAAACCATCACACATAAACAGATAGCCACACATGAATCATCACACATGGACAGACAGCCACACATGAACCATCACACATGGACAGGCAGCCACACATGGACAGATAGCCACACATGGACAAGAACACATGGACAGACAGCCACACATGAACCATCACACATGGACAGGCAGCCACACCTGAACCATCACACATGGACAGGCAGCCACACATGAACCATCACACATGGACATACAGCCACACATGGAACCATCACACATGGACAGCCAGCCACACATGAACCATCACACATGGACAGACAGCCACACATGAACCATCACACATGGACAGACAGCCACACATGGAACCATCACACATAGACAGGCAGCCACACATGAACAGACAAAAACAGATCTCCCCTCTTACCTGAAGGCAGATGATGTCGGCATTTCCTGATATGATTTCATCCATGATGCCCTTCTTCCTGTACTCCCAGTTGAGAGCCCAGTTAGGGCAGTAGCCATAGAACTGCTTCGTAGCATACTTATCACACAGGACATTGTAGCACATGACAGAAAACACAGCTGCAAATCAGAGACACACAATCAACATTATAATTCAACTTGTTAAAGATATGGCCATGTAAAGACAACATTAGCTATATATATGATCGAGGACTATAGAAGAAACAATTTGGTGTAAAAATCATGTTGAAATCTTTTTCCATTCTTTATCTTGTTTCTTTCATATATAGTCCTCTAGCATATATATGAAACTCAAAATCCATGGGAATATTCCTTTAAAGGAATACTACAATGAATTTTCATTTGTACATATATGATAGAGGACTAGTTTATAAAAGAAACAAATGGGGGAAAAAACATACGGATATCTTATTCGGTTTAGGAATTATTGCATTTCAAATATGGAAAGTGCTGTTCAAGCAGTGTTCACATTAAGGTGTGGGATTGCCGGATTCCTGCACATATTATGAAATTCCCGCTAAAAAAACCAGTGAATATGGGAAATTCCCGCAAAATTTCTTTCAATAAAATGCCAAAAAATACCAAATCATAGGCCAAATTTCCACAAAAAGTCATATTTGGCATTTTTGGAAATCCTTAGGTATACTAGATTTCTCCAAATAGAATTCCCTCCCTTTTCATTATATTCCCAAAAAAAAAAAAAAAAATTACACAAGGGGGAAAATCCTCCAAAATTTTGAACCTTAGTGGGAACACTGTATTACAGTGTGATGTCATAATTGCAGTTCCAATACAATGATTATTGGAAATATGTTCTGTTTTATTATTGAGATGGTGTATAGCATGTACTTTGCAAGTACATGCTTTGTCCATCTTCTCAAGTACCTTACACTCTAAATGAAAAAAATAAACATTTTTCATTTGATGGTTTGTTTGTTTGATGAGGGCTTAATGGCACCACAACAGCTAGGGTCACATTGTGCCTGAGAAATTAGATCATTCCAGAGGTAGGAAGAAAAGAAAATAGGAGGAGTCTTGAGAGAAGTACGGAGACTAATAGCCAGGAAGCTGGGATCGAGAGAGGAAGTGCAGGGTGCCAAAAAAAAAGGCAAAAATAGGTAGAGGTTAGGGGAAGGGAGGGGGGGGGAATAATTATAAACACATATATAATTATATTGGATCTGCAATGTATGACATCACTTTTTACATTGTAAGGTCATTTTTCAACACATTGGTGAAATCTTTGAAATGCAGTAACTTCTAAACAGAATAAGATATCAACATGTTGTTTGCACTCCTTTGTTTTTTTATTAGTCCTCTACCATAAAAACAACAATTCATGAGAATTTTCTTAATTAAACTAATTGGAAAGCATGACAATAACCTGGGCATGTAAGCGTTCAAATTATTTCATCAAAAATACTTTTCTAAATGCAAAAACTCTTTACCAACTGTCTTTTGACAAATCTATAGCTAGGTATAGATAGCTCTGTTGGTAGAGCGCACAGCTGAGATGCTGAAGGTACCAGGTTTAAGCCCCGGTCAGGTCTAACCCGTTTTTCCACACCTATGCAGACAGATACACCGATCATCAAAGCGGAAGTACGTTATTTGTAGCTCCTACTCCCCATTCAGCTGTGGCAATTGCTGTGGCAATGGTTGTGGCAATGGTTAAATGGTGCTCGTCATCCTTGGGAGGGGACATTAAGCCGTCGGTCCTGATGGTAGAGCAGTCACACCCTGTCTGATTCTCTGAACACTATTTGAGAACAGAAGCATGAAAATGCAGTGTCCATTTACTTCCAGTCTTATTCAATCCTGACCCAGTCAAGTCCAAATTCCTGTGCGCCGATTCGTCTGGCTGCAAGAGAACTTATTAGGCGGCTAATTGGGTCCAGCGTTTTGAGGCCTGACAAAAGGCACTATAGTAATCGATGACTAACTTAATAAATGGATTAAGAGACCCTTTGTAATGATCCTAACACATGTTAATGGCTCCTGAACAGGTGATGTGATAATAACAACTAGTTGTGAGGTATTCACACTGCAAAAAGGGACAGGACTGGGCAAACTGATGAAATATTGAGGAAATAAGTGTTCTATATAAATGCAAGACATAAGGATAAGACTTCCCTAGAAAAAGTGACTTGTTTGCTGTAAACCAACCAACACAGCAAAGTTTCTACCAATAAAAAAGATTTCTTTCTTTCTAAAATGCAAATGCAAATAGCATTTAAAGGGTATGCAGAAAACCTTTTTTTTTTTTTAAATTGCCTTCCTACCAAATGTTTTTTGAGTTTGGCATTCTTTAAAGGATGGCTCAACATCTTGTGTCATCAATCTGACATAATTCATCATTCCTTTTTGTATTCCATTTTAAAAATTACTGACATCATCAACAACTTAGACATTTTGTAACATATTATTTTAAGCCCCTTTTCTAATAAGCATCCACCCAACATTTGTTGACTGATAACATCATTTGATTTATTTGAAGACTTAATATATAAGTATTACATTCTTTGCTTACTTTGCATCTGACGCTTACAACGTTTTCGTGGTGTTTACTCTGGGGCTAGTATAGAACCAGTTCACACAATGCAGTCAGAAAGCACACTTTATCCTGCCCAGGCGCATGGGCGCTTATTGGGAAGAAACTTTGGGACTAAAAAGTTCTTGTAGCTTATTATGTCTAATATGGTATAAATGATATAGAACACTTTGGTATTAAATACAAAATTTGCAAAACAAACTGCTATGCTCCATTGAATCATATTGTCCCTAAAGACAACACCTAATGGATTAAAAAATAAAAGAGAGAACAAATGTAAGATAAACTCATACCTGAGCCCCTAGATCTTTCTGGGTGAGCTATGTGGATCCATGGTCTTTGTGGCAGCATAGGAGGAAGGGCTGTAGGAGATACCAAAAGAAAAAATCAGATCTCTTGTAAAATATGAGGAACAATGAGGTCTGTGATCAAAATGTATAGGAGAGAGGTAAAAGTACTTTAAAAACTTTTACTGCAAAACATTTTCTAAAATTCATGACCTTTTATGCCCATATGCCTAATATCTCCATGACATGGCAAGCCTGGAAAATAAAAGTCATATTTGAATTGAATTGAATTCAATTAACTTAATTTCAACCATTACAGCATACATTCAATTTGTTCTAGTTGAGGGGGTACTCAAATTAACCTGTCTGAATTAGATGATTGACAGCTTTTTCAACCAATCACCGCATAAATTTGCCTAGCAACAAAATCTGTGTAACTAAATGGGGTACACATCCTACGCGGTACTGGTACAGTAGGGGGCACTCATCTTATGCAATACTGGTACAGTACAACCACTGTAGCTAGCAGCCTGCGCTCATGTAGTCAATGCAATTTACTGTACAAACCAAATTTCTACACACACAGACTAAAGTGACGGCAAAATGGTGAACAAAAATTGCACTTATGCTGCACTTTTGCAATTGCGCTGTGGGCTTTGTAAATCTGATTGCTGTTACCCAAAACACTTAGCAAACTGAATTTTGTTTATCCCTGTTGTAAAAACTCTAAAGATCTGGAGAAGTGCAATAAATGGATCAAAGCTTGTGGCAAGCCTCGGGAACATCTAAATGTCATGCATTGGTAATGCATAATTGCGAATTTGAGGTTTGTTTGCCCCCACCTAGTTACCGCATTGCTATGGTGGGTGTGGCTTATTTTGTAAGTCAGAGACGTTAATTTACTTATTAAATTTTATAGATTATTTGCATTGTTATGACCCGTGCATTGTCTGTGGATGAGATACCCTTTACAAAAACTTAACAAACATGTAAACAAAAAGTAAAGGCAAGGATGGAAAAACAATACTAAATATGAAATAAATAAATATCAATATAAAAAATATGATAAAAGACATCTTAGCAAAAATGCACTAACAAAAAAGTGATATGCAAAAATAAAGATATCCATTCTGAAGAATTAATACCAAAAATTATTTTATGTGCACTCTCAAACTTAAAACAAAAATCCTCAATACTGTCAATACTGGAATAAAAAACTTGTGGGCATCTCATAAATTGTACTCAAAAATACTAGGGTCAAAAATAACTAGATAATGTTTTAGCTTCCCATGGTAAAACAAACTGAATATTACATACATCGCTTGTTCATGTCTTCTAACAAAGTGTGAATCTTCTGACAAAATTGAAATCAATTAAATAGTCCCCCAAAACAAAAAATCAGATATTTCACTGTTATTGATATTTCATCAAAATGTCAAGAATCTGCCTGTCGACCCACAGAAAGCATACTTTAATAAAATGCCATCATCAGAACCAAATTTATATGCATTATACCAAATTGATATGCATTATACCTAGTTTAATATCAAGCTATAGCAGGCGGACATTCACTCAGGTATTATACATCTATTAAGACTGATTGTGATTTATATGCTTTCAGAAATACAATAACTTTTGCTTTCACTAGGAAGACATGTCCATTAAAAGTACACTACTGCACGAGAAAAATAAGCTGATAAGATGAAAGGATTTATGAAGTAGTTTCAAAATAATTCAGGGTATACAGTACTTAAAATGAGAGTTACGTCTTTATTTTCGGCCATACTCAGTCAGACAATTCATATAATCCAAATGTATTGAAATTTTATTCAATACCTTATTTAAAAATAACTAGTAATAACTAGTTGCACATACAGTATAATGTTACTGTATGATGTTTTAGCTTCCCATGGTAAAACAAACTGAATATTACATGTATCGCTTGTCCATGTCTTCCAACAAAGAATGTATCTTCTGACAAAATTGAAAATCAATTAGTCTCCCAAAAACAAAAGGTCAGATATTTCACTCTTATTGATATTTCATCAAAATTCCAAGAATCCGCCTGTCAACGTGACAATGCAAAGACCCACAGACAGCATACTTTCATACAATGCTATCATCAGAACAAACTTGATATGCTTAATACCCAGTTTAACATCAAGTAATAGCTAATACAGTAAGTATAATTTCATCAGCTTCACTTCACAAAGTTTGCTGATCTTAGGTTTGGTTTGTTGATGTTTAACAGCACTATGACAGTCCGAGTCAAATTTGCCAAGAGGTTGTTAAAAACGAAGGTGCTTGAATTAGGACAGAGAGGAAAGGGAGGAGGGATAGAGGGAAAAGAGGAGAAGGTGAATAAGGGAAAGAAGTTGTGTTTGTTTGATGAGGACTTAACGGCACCACGACAACGAGGGTCAAATTGTGCCTGAGAGGTTAGATCATTCTAGAGGTAGGAAGGAAAGAAAATGGGGAGATTGAGAGAAATACAAGAACTAAAAGTCAGATAGCTGGGACTGAGAAAGGAGGTGCATGGGTGTTTAAAAAAAAAAAGTAGAGAGAGGGGAGTGGGAGAGAAGGACTAAATATGGTTGTAGAGGGAAGCATGATAAAGAAAGGAGATAATTTAATAGGCAGGGTTTTTCTGAAAGAACTCGGCAATTGAGTTGTGGGGAGCGAGGGAAGCTCTGGGAAAGTTGTACAGGGGGCAAGCAAGGAGAACGTGATAAACTGTGAGGGTGCAATGGCAATTGTTGCAGAGGGGTTGGCAAAGCCAATATAGAGGTGGGAGTGAGTGAGGTGGGTGTGACCTATTCTAAGACGGGTAATATGAACGTTGTCGACACGAGAGAGGTTGTGGATGGTGGGTTTGATCAGGATGTTGGGCTAGATGACGTGAAGTTTGTTATCAATTTGGGAGTCCCATGAGGTTTGCCAGTGGTCATGAACAAGGGAAGCAATGAGCAGTTTGATGTCAGAAAGAGTTTTAGGAAATGGGGTAGGGGCGAGGTTGAGAGCAAGCTTAGCAGCTGCAACAGCCCTGCCATTGCCAGGGATGCCAAGCTGGCTGGGTATCCAGAAGAAAAGAACACTTTTCCTGCGGATGAGGAGGTGAAATGTGGATTGATCCCATTTAAAATTGAGTAAAGAAGTAAGGACAGCCTTGGAGTCGGAGAAGATGGCAAAGTGGCTAAGCGGAGAGTACTCAATAAAATTGAGGGTGAGGAGGATGCCCTTTGCCTCGGCTGAAAAGATGGACGAGTAGTCGGGAAGCCTGCTACTGAGGGTGCTGTCTTGGATGACAACAGCAGCAGCTGCCTTGTCATCTTCCTTGGAGCCATCAGAGTAGATGGAGGTGTAATTTAAGAGTTGGTCTTTGATTTGGTTGTGGAGATTGATGAAGAGGTTAGGGTGGGTTTGGGTTTTGTGATGAATGGAGAGACCCAGGAGGATAGAAGGGAGAGGGTGGCCCAGGAAGGAAAAGTGGGCCAGGAAAAGGTGCCAAGAGTGGCGGGGTTGATGTGGAGATGGAGGTCTGATTTGATGCGTAAGGTAAAGGGACGGGGATAGGGTTTTACTCCTAAAGAAGTTAACGTAATGAAGGAAGATGAGGAAGGTACGGCAGAAAAGGGAAGGAAATAAAGGTTTAGATCAGGTGGAATAGATTGCTGTTGCGGAGAAAGGTAATGAAGTTGGAGTGAGGATTGTTCTTGAAAAGATCGGAAATGGAGATGGAGGGGGAGAGGTGTGATCTGGCGTTCAGGTATGTGGGACAGGATAAGAGGATATGCTTGATCGAGAGATCGGTGTTGCATGAAGGGCAGAGAGGAGCATGGGAGCCGGAAAGTTGGTGAGAAAGGTGTGGCCGAGGCGGATGTGGGAAATAACTTCCTCCCTGCAGTTGCGACTGTGCAGGGGGACGTTGGTCCCGACTTTGGGTTTAATGGTGTGAAGTTTGTTACTAGTCTCGAGATTCAAGGAGTCTTGCCAGGTCTTACTGAGGTAGCTGTAAGTAGAAAAACGGAGGTCTGAGTGTGGAATAGAAGAAGGAGAAATGTGATTCCACAGAGCGTTGTTGGCGGCTCTGTCGGCTCTCTCGTTGTCGGGAATGCCGACGTGGCTGGGGATCCAGAAAAGATCATTTTTCTCCTAAAGGGGGAAAAAGAGTGAAGTTTATTAAGGATTTGTAGGTGAAGTGGATTGAACCAGAGCATGTTGAGGATGCCAGTGAGGATGGATTTAGAGTCGGAGAAGGTGACAAAGCTGGGGCAGAAGGACAGTTCACCAAAGTGTAAGGCCAGGAGTATGGCCTTTACTTCAGCAGAGTAGATTGAGGCTCCATCGCGCAACCTTGAGGAGAGGGTGAGGCCAGGACAGGCAGCGGCGGCTGCAGAAGAGCCTTCCCCTGTGGAGCCGTTGGTGAGGAGGAAAGAGAAGTTGTGGAAATGTCTACTGAGTTGGCAGTACTTGGGAGCGAAAGAAGACTGGGTTGTGGAGAGCTTTCGTGTAGGAGGAAAGGCCAAGGAAAACCCTGGTGGGATTAATAACCTAGATGAGCATGGGAGGGATAGTGTGCCTGGCAATACAAAAATGTTGGTGCTGGCTTTGGGGAAGTGGGAGTGCATCCAGATCCCAAAAGGTGAGGGGATGCGTTTGTTGAGGTTGACGAGGTTGGTGAAGGAGGGAGAGCGAATGGAATGGAAGCAAGGTTTCCGCGGATCAGTGAGGATATGAAGAGCAAAGAGGCCGGTCCTCATGCACCTGAGGTTAAAAGGGGAGTTCATTGGCCTCTATGTGAAGACTGGTGATGAAGGTGGTATGGGTGGCGCCAGGGCAGAGAGAGCCTTAGGTGCCTCAAGTAAAGTTTGCGGGTGGAGGCGTAGATGAAACTGCCATAGTCCAGCTTGGACCTGAGGAGGGAGCAGTATAAGGTGAGCAAGGTGAGACGATTGGCTCCCAAGTCAGTGCTGGAGAAGACCCTGAGGAGATTGTGACAGCTGTTTTTAGGTATAGGATATCGCCCATTGAAAAAAAATAACGCACGCTGAAGCAAAAGTCAATGGGATTTAACACGTCTTCAAAAAAAGTTGCCCCTAAAAAATTAGGGCGACTTCAATTTCAGTATCATAATAAACACCAACATACATGAAAATTCATACACCTTATAATCAATGTTTTATACCACCTCACCTGATAACAAAAACCAAGTTTGCTTGAGAATATGTCGAAAATTGATTAAGAAAATAAAATTCCGACCCATTTTGTTTCCGTATACGTTAAAAATGTTCACACGCAGTGTCACGCACAGAAATGCAATCTTAAGAACGTGCACGATCGTTCCGCTTGCGCATTTTAAAATGAGCATGAATTACGCTTGCGTTCGTTTTACTGGTACACACGCTCAAAGAAAAGACAAAAAACTAAGGAAATGTTTGCGCAATACGTACAAAAGCAGATTCTTTAAAATAGTCAGTGGATCTGTCGATCTTCAATTACATGAGTACACTCTTGGTCAATCGTACATTTTGTTAGTCTATGTACACGATACTCATGTTGTTCAAGCATTTTGAGTCAATTTCGTCAAAAAATTATCTGTTTTTCTACTTTTGAGAAAATATTTTGATTAGATAACCAGCCTACCAAGTTTTTGAACATCCTACATGTAGCTACAATGTAACCTAATCTTTGTAACCTTTGGAGGTTATATACATGTAGAAAATATATACTTTGAGATCATCGTTAATGTTGCACAGAAAAGTCAATGACAATTTTCCCATCAAGTAATAGCAGGCGGACATTCACCGAGGTACAGTATTATACATCCATTAGGACTGATTGTGAATTATGGGCTCTCAGGGATACAATAAATTTTGCTTTCACTAGGAAGACATGTCCATTAAAAGTACACTACTGCACGAGAACAATAAGCTGATAAGATGAAAGGATTTATTATTTGTTTTCAAAATAATTCAGGGTATACTTAAAATGAGTGTTAAGACTTTATTTTCGGCCATACTCAGTCAGAAAAATCATCTATTCCAAATGTACTGAAATAATATTCAATACCTTAATTGGGCAATCTAAACATTTTAATTTATTTTTGGGTGATTTTTTATCCATTTTGAAAAGTTTTCAAGAAATCGTAGGACCGATACTAAGATTCCGAATGAAATTATTTTTTAACCTGAAAATGCTCTATCATATTAGATACTCATCTCAATACCATTAAAGAGTTATTTCAAGATATATGCCATCAGAAGAAAGAATTCAGAAATTATCTTCTAGTCAGCTAAAATCTTGGACAAATCTTGTTAGGGTAAAATTGATATGTCTTATCAAGTAATATCAGACCAACTCTCACTCAGATATGTTTATGTCCTTTATGATTGATTGTGAATCATGGGTGCTAAGGGATACATTAAATTTTACTTTCACTGAAAAGGCATGTCCATTAAAAGGACACTACTGCACAAGACAAATAAGCAAATAAGATGAAGATGAAGATGATGAAGATAAGGATCTATGCGTGATGCAAAGGAAGACTTTAAATAAACATTTCTGCAAATTTTCATTTTCATATATATATATATATATGTATATATATATATAATATATATATATATATGTATATATATATATATATATATATATATATATATATATATATATATATATATATATATATATATATATATATATATATATATATATATATATATATATATATATATATATATATATATATATATATATATATATATATATATATATATATATATATATATATATATATATATATATATATATATATATATATATATATACATATATATATATATATCTATCTATGTGAAAGAGGACTTTTAAGGTTTGGTTTGGTATGATGAGGTTTTAACGGCACTGCGACAATCAGAGTCAAACGTGACAAGAGGGTGTTAAATAATTAAGGTGCAAAGGTTAGGAAAGAGATGACTGGAAAAGGAGGAGAGGATGGAGAGACGAGAAAATATTAGAGGAATTAAGCTGTAGTAGAAAAGGTGGAAAGAAGGGGAGAGGGAGAGATGTGAATAGGGTGAGATAGGAAAGGATGGGGGTGTGGGGAGATTCAATCATGTGGAAAAGGTTGCTGTTGCAGAGGAAGGTGATAATGTTGGAGGGAGGATTGTTCTTGAAGAAGTAGGAAATAGTGGTGGCAGGGGATAAGAAAGATCTGGAGTTGGTGTTAATCAGACAGGCTAAGAGGATATGATTGATTGATTGCAATACTGCAAGTGGGGCAGATAGGTTTGGGACAGCCAGAAAGGAGGTAGGAGTGGGTGAGATAGGTGTGGCCTAGGCAAAGGCGGGTGATGACTACGTCCTCTCTGCAATTGCGACTTAGTAGGGAGAGGGTTGATGCCTACTATAGAATTGATAGTGTGAAGTTTATTATTAGTCTCGAGATTCCAGGAGTCTAGCCAAGTCCTCCTGAGGTAGTTGGAGGTATTTTGGCGAAAGTCTGAGTGAGGTATATCGATACAAAAAATTTGGTTCAACAGAACGTTATTGGCGGCTCTGTCGGCCCTTTCGTTTCCGGGATACAGACGTGGCTGGAGATCCAGAAGAAGATAAATTTCTTGCCAGATGAGGAAAGAGTGTGCATTTTGTTTAAGATTTGTAAGATATGGGGATTAGACCACAACATGTTGAGGATGCCTGTGAGGACTGATTTGGAGTCAGAGAAGATGACAAAGCGAAAGCAGAAGGAAAGTTCTGCAAAGTTTAAAGCTAGGAGGATAGCCTTTGCCTCAGCAAAATAGATAGAGGGTCCATCTGGTAGTCTCGAAGAGAGGGTAAAGCTAAGGCAGGCTGCGGCAGCTGCTGAGGTACCTTCTAGTGTGGATCTGTCAGTAAAAAGGAAGGAGTAGTTGTGGAAGTGTCTACTAAATTGACAGTATTTGGAGTGAAAAAGGCTGGGTTGTGATGAACTTTTGTAAAAGAAGAGAGACCTTAGGGGTGGAGGGGGTGGTATGACCCAGGTGGGGATAGGGGGTAGGTAAGCCTGGCTATAGAGAAGATGTTGGCTTTGGTGATGTGGGAGTGTATCGGCATTCCAAAGGGAGGGGGGATGCGTTTGTTGAGATTGAAGAGGTTGGTGAAGGTAGGAGAATGGGTAGAATGGAAACAAAGAGTTTTGAGGGTCAGTGAGAATGCAAAGGGCGAAGGAGATGCCAGTCTTGGTGCTCCTGAGGTCTAGGGGCAGTTCATTGGCCTCAACGTGAAGACTGGTATTGGGGATGGTTTGGATGGCACCGTGGCAGATCATGAGGGCAGTGTTTTCGATGACTTCGATGTGTCTCAGATAAAGTTTGTGAGTGGAGCCGTAGAAGAAATTGCTGTAGTCCACCTTAGATCTGAGGAGTGAGCCATATAAGGTGAGCATGGTGATACGGTTGGCTCCCCAATCAGTGCTGGAGAGGACCTTGAGAAGATTAAGGATTGTGTAGCACTTGGTTTTGAGGATGTTGATGTGAGGAAGATAGGAAAGCTTACAGTTGAGTGTGATTCCAAGGATCTAGAACTTTTCTTACTGAGAATAATTTAGTCTTGGAGAAAGGAGTTGCTCTTATTGAAGTAAATAAAAACAGTTTTGTCTTTTGAGAAATTGAGGCCGTTTGTGTCACTTCAATGAGCCAAGCTGTTCGTGCAAATTTGGAGGTTATTTTGCAGGATCTGGAACCACAGGGAGGAAGTGAAGATAGTGAAATCATCGACACAGAGAGAGCAGTTGATGTTAGGAGAGGACTTTGGTAATGCTCTTGATTTTGAGTATAAAGAGAGTTGGGGAGAGAATGCTGCCTTGAGGGACTCCCAGGTGTTGGGTATACTTTTATTAAAAGGACTTTTAAAGAAACAAATTCGTGAAATAACAATGTTGATATCTTATTCCATTTTAGAGTTATTACATTTCAGAGATTTCACAAGTGTATTGAAAAGTGAGTGTACTGTGTGATGTCATAATTGCATATCCAGGACAATTTGTATACATTTTTCTTTGAAAACTAAGTGCCTTTTTTTAAATTATGGACACATTTCTTGCTTGATTAGGGAGTTACTAGAGGTTTTGGCCCTTTTTGTAATGCTGAAGTGAAAAGGTATTGTGCACCTCCAACGAATGACTCAAATTTTAGTATTGGTCCATGGTAATTTAATTCCTCTTTCTGGAGCAAATATTGTCCGATTTGGACATGCATAGTCAAGACCTATCCCTTCCCTACCACTCCTAAATTTTCAACTTCTGAGCGTCCTGTTTCATGAAATGGGACCTCTGGAAAATAATTTTATTAGCCTTTTCTCTGTGGGTTCTCATTTTGGGCTGTCGCAGTAGTATCTAATTAGTTCTGTGCTACCCAAGACTCACTTAGAATTCTTCATAACATTATCAACCAAAAGACATGGTCACATGATCAATTGCTTGCTTGCTTGCTTTGAATTAATTGTTTGTTTGCTTGGGATCAAGAGTATCAAATTATGTATACAATGGGTGGAAAAGAAAAGCATAAAGGCCGTTACACATCAAACGCGACGCGGCGAGCGATATTTTAGATAATCATACAGGAAACAAACATTATAAGATGCTTTGACTTTTTGCTTACACACAATAAAGTTTATAATTGAGGCTTTCTGGTGATACTAGAAAATTTGCCAGAAATGCTTTTTTGTTTAAACTGTGGAGAAATTTACTTTAGTGGGGCGCAATTTTGACGCGACACAAATTTTGCTATAATGGGTGTAGAAAGGCCCTTTCAATCAATTTTCAGTTATTATCCGAATAGCCATACGATGACGATCCATCTATGAAAACAAGAAGTCAAAATGTTCCTTTTCCTTTGTTTGATTAAATTTTGTTTAAAAAAACGCTCGCTGCGTCGCATTCGGTGTGTCACGGCCTTAAGTATTTAAAACAAAAACAAAACTTACTAGAAAGGTTGTCAAGCATGTATTGCAGGAGCCTCTGAGTCCCATTGACCTCTCCATACACATTCATGATCTCTGACCCCAGGGGGTTTCCATTCAGTCCCAGCGTTTTGATGTTAAACAGCCTTCCCAGTTCGTATGGTAATGCCCTGAGCTGGTTGTTGTTAAGGTAAAGTTCCCTGTTGAAATAAAGTAGTTCAGCGGTCAAGTAAGTTTTATCACAAATGAAAGAGGACTTTGAAAGAAATGAAATGGTGAAAAAAGTGTTCAAAAATCTTATTCCGTTTAGGAGATATTCAGGTTTAACCCTTAAAATCCGACGCAGTCATAACACAATGGATTTGACATGCACTTTTCCAAAAAAATTCTTACTTCGCCAAAAAGGCCTACAGCAGTGATTCTGGTATCATATGAAAGAGCTTAAATAGTTCTTTCAGACAATGTAACTTTTTGATGTGTGCTATGTCAAAGATTTTTGAAAAAAAGATGGTTTGAAATAAAGAAAATTCAAGAAATGCACAAATTTTTATTAAAAAAAAGATTTTTATTTAAGCTTACTTGACATACTTCCAGACCTTGCTTTTGCCTCAAAACCTGTGAGGGACTTACAAAGACATCAATGCATCCAATTCTGGTCGAATTTTGACTGCCCCTATCATCATTATCTTTTGTTCCAACTTAATCTACAATCCTTTGAGACAATGTATGATCATCAATTCAGAATATGTGGCGTCGTTTTGTTGAAATTTCGGTAAAAAAATATATCACTGTTTTGATCAACTAGAAATTTCCGCGACTGACACAAATTTCAACCATGTGTGTTCAACATGTAAATTCCCAGCAGGTGTATCAGTAACACGTACAATGTCCGATCGTCCGTAAAAATTGATACAAACTTCAATTAATTGTTATACTTAACTGCACAATCAACTAACGAAGCATCTAATGAAAGAAAACGGAGTTAAATTAACAATTGGTAATCATACAAATTTTGTCTAACTTTGCACACCGCATGCAGACACACACGGACTTGCCGTTCATGTAACGCGAAAAGCTTTTCTTTTCACTCCAGCAAATGATGTCGTTCATGTAACGCGCAAAGCTTTGTTTTCACCCCAGCAAATGATGTCATCTCCTGGATTTGACGTGGCACTAACCAAGTATGGACAGGTAAAGGGCAATATTAGCAAACTTTTCCACTAAAGAACATGAAGAAAGCAATTTTACAGCTAGTTGTGCAAATATGCAATTTTTGTGTTACTCTTGTGATGTATGAACGGGATACAGTCTCTGTTTTCTTATAAAAATCCATTGCTATTTAACCCTCTGCCATTTCCCTTTAAAAAGAAGCAAAGACAGTTTCGATAAAGAGGATATAACCTTTACCACACCCCCAACCAACTTTAAGGTAGTGAAGGCATTTTGAACATTTTTAAAGCCTGAAATTAAGGCAAGAAAAATTAAGAAAAACAAAAGCCTTTTGAGTGTTTTCCTGTTCAAACATCACATTTTATCAATATTCAATATATTCAATACAAACTTTGATTACTCATAACTTGAGAACTACACATGTATTTCAAAAGCCAAAGACTTAAACTCAGAATAAGATGCTCTTTTTTAATAAATGCGATAACAGAAAACTTTTCTACCTGTCCATATACACTTATCGACATTAGGGCTTACCTGAGAGAGACCAGGTCACCTAACTCAATAGGCAAGCTCCTTAGCTTGTTGGATGAAAGGTCTAGTACCACCAGGTTGTGCAATTTACATATTTCAGGAGGAACTCTGGAAAGTTGGTTGTCGTTAAGGTAGAGCATTGTAAGAAAATCTAAGTTGAAGAGGGCGGGGCTTATGTTACGAATGGTACCCGTGATTTCCAACGCCTCCCAGTGAGGCTTCTTCCCGGCTATCACCTCCTCATTTGTAAGAATACGGTGTGAGCGACGAGTGCTGGCTGCAGCAGAAAGAAGAGATGAACCAAATTAATATTTCCAATTAAGTAAAATTGTGATTAAGAAAATCTTTACTATTTCAAGCAAAGAAATGAATGACCACATTTGATTTGATGACTGAGAATAAGAAGAGCATTTGTAAAGCTTCATGTTTCTCTAAAAAAATCATTAGTGGGAGACTGGGAGCCTGTGCTACTGCAGCTATTGTACCTTGATGCAATGGCATACTGTACTGTCTAACATTACTTAGGTAAATATGAGGAAAACTACCCACATCCCCACCCCCTCCCCCCAAGTGCTTGGTAACAGGTCAGGTTTGCAATACCTTATATTTCTTCCCAGAAACATGATTGTGGCTGTATTCCTGTTAGTGTTTCTGTGAACATGCGAGCAGGGTTGATCCAGGGGCAGGGTGGGTCCAGAAGCAGGGTGGGTCCAGGGGCAGGGTGGATCCAGGAAAAGGGTAGGTCCAGGGGAAGGGTGAGTCCAGGGCTGGGTGTGTTCAGGGGCAGTCCACGGCAGGGTGAGTCCAGGGGCAGCAAGGGTTTAGAGGCAGGGTGGGTCCAGGGAGTATTTTAAAGCACTGAACACGAATAAATTGATCCTGTTTTTTTGTTTTTAACCAGTTCAGGATAAACAGAAGAAAAACAGGAATTTGCAAGAAGAAATATGTTATTCATAAATATTAAAAATAAGAAATTTTTAAAGATTTTTTGCTAAGTGACTATTTCCCTCGAACCATTCACAAGTTTTCCAAGCTTGTTACGGATATGGTGTCACTAAGCTTGCACGGTTTTGCCCCCGACATGAAACTGTTCTGTTTCAAAACCAGTTTTAACCCGAAAACTGGTTTTCACCCATAATGTTAACAAACTTCAAACATAAAGTGCATTACAGTAACAATAACTGCAGTGTACTGCACTGTTATATGATAGCTGCTAACGATGTTTGTATCCCAGTACTTTCTATAATTAATGTTGAAAATGATAACGGAGGCATTGATAAATAAAATGTATTATAAAAACTTTAATGTCGTTTGCATGTAAAGTGATTTCATATACCCCATTTGCTCCTCAAATGATGTTGATTTTACCCCTTGTCAGTCTAGGTCAGAAAGGCAATAAACAGCTCCCAATGTCACAAGGCAGTCACGTAAAAAAAAGTTGTGGAAAAGGCAGTGTCGGCAGACCATCTATATGCCCTTATTTGCTCACGATTTCCAATTCATATAGTTATGATTTATTTTTTCTTTCATATAAAAAAATAAAATTGTCGGATAGTTGTAAAACAGATCAATTAAGCATCAAAATGCATAATCTTACATGCATCATCAAAATGCATCATCAAGATGCTAGCCATCATATACTTGATCACGCAGTACAATTGTTGCTGATTTGCATATAGCCTACAGCGGGAAAATCTTACACTTCAGATCCCACCTACTTGATACTCAACATTTCTTTGAAACATTAACCATGGCCAGGTCGTGGCTCCTATTTGAAAAAATAATAATAACAATTCAACCAAAAAAATCTTCATAAATCATGCATATCTCTGTTATTTTTCAAGTTCAATAATCATTCTTGTTATGCTTTTACTTTATATAGGCCCGGTTTGCGCAGAGGTGGAATTTTCTATTATACTTAAACCACCAAACGTTTTCACCCTATAGCTTTATATGGTAATCGCCTTCTTCAATGTGCTATTAAAACCATGTGAACGGGAGTGTAATAAGGCAGAAAAGAAAATGTTGCTAATGAAAAGTAGTGTCCCACTCGCCACCAAATTCATATTTTGTTTATCAAAATTGAAGAAAAAGAAAAAAGTGTATTACCTGCAATCTCTATATGAATAACACGATATGAGATTTGAATACATCAGGATTGAAAATTAAACTGAAATACATTGTATTCTGTACTTAAACCTGGACCTTGATTCAGCAAGGAGATATGAAAACATTTTCCTTTTACAACACAGGCCACGCACCCAAGCAAAAGCAATTCTTCGACACTCAGAAGAAAAGATTTAGTTCAACATTGATTTGAAAAATTTAACAATGATAAACAATATTTTTGGTCATTCAGAATGGTATAAAACAGCAAGACACATCTGTATTTGAACATTCTGTTTGTTTGTTCTACTTGTGGAACGATATGCAGAGCAGAATGCAGAGATAATATTATTAATCTATCATACGAACAAGGCTATCACCTAACGGGTTTGCAAAAAACCTATATAAACTCACTCCACTTCGAACCAATAAAATCATTTGAGCTTGTACCCCCAAGCGAATAACACGTGGCATGGGTCAATTACATACAACATGTGATTGAAACGGAAGATTCTATCCTTCGTGCTATGCTAATGTACTACTATGAGTAAACATAATTACAGGAGAACGGAAGAAATTTTTCAAAACAAAATGCATGACACCTTCCGTTCTTTTTTAATCTGAACAATTTTGACCGGAACTGTTGTTTAAAGTTTATTATACACATGAAAATGAGATGAGGGAAAGGAACACAAACTTTTTGAGGGAATGAATGGTCGTTTTCACTTGCGACCTTATTGTGAAATGTGAATCATACCAGCTTGCTTTGATTCACAGACCAAGCTGGTGACAGCATGGGGATAATTTAGGTTTTACAGTACATTGCTATTCCATAACGATCACGCAATTAATTCACCCTCCTTTAAACCATGCTACAGCTACACTGTATTAATAGCAACAGTTTTTCCCGTAGAAGCTAAATTCAAACTCAAAAACAACTTTATATGATATGACAACTCTTGAAAACCCATTCATTAATATGTTACTATGACAATACATGAATTCATGCAAAGTTTCATTTGTATCCAGGGGAGTTAATCAGAGCCCATATACACATTGAATAATGTGTTATAACTTGTACTAGCCTTATGAATAGAGTCAGTCAGTACAATAGGGCATCGTTGGATGTGAATTTTTGTAAAATGTAATTTTTAATGGATTCCCAAGTATTCTAAAAGACAAAAGGACTCAGGAGAGAATAGACATGACTTCAAATAAAGGGAAAAGGAATGAAGGTACACTCAGGGAAATATTAGCCCAAAAGAAGATGCAAATACATACTGTAGCATCATCGAAGCTAATATTACAGGTACATTATGACTATTTATTTCCAAACACTCTCAATCGCATTTATTGATTGAATCTGCATAAATATCACATATTTTCAAAAATACATTAAAAGATACTACAAAACACATGTTTGAATGAAGCATGAACTTTCTTTTCATTAAAATAAAGCAGAATTTTACTATCTTTTGGCATTATCTTTGTAGTGATTTGGTACTTCCGTTTTTTCATGAAATATAAATCAGACCGAAACGGTTTCACAAAACCGGCTTGTAGTTACAAAACCGGTAGACCGTGCAAGCTTAGGTGTCACTCACAATTAAATAACTATCTTCCCTGAAATATAAGGAAACCAATTTTACCCATCATGCTTGTAAACCTTGTTAACCTGTTGACCACTGAAACATATCATGTATATCAACTTGGAGAAAGTTTGACTGCAGTATGGTTGGAAGCATTTCCTTGAAATGTTTTATTTGATCATCTTTTACAATAAGGCAAACTGTCAAACTACAATGTTTACTGTATGAGAAAGATTAGCTTCTATTCCTCACTGTTTATAATCAATAATGGAAGCCTGTGCTACTGTATTGCACCCCCCTCACACTGACTTACTAACCTTACAGGGTAAATATGAGGCCAATTCAATCCCCACACATAAGGGTAAATATGAGGCCAATCCAATCCCCAGGTACAAAGTAAATAAAAGGCCAATTCAATCCCCAGGTACAGGGTAAATATAAGGCCAATTCAATCACCACATACATGGTAAATGAGGCCAATCCAATCCCCAGGTACAAAGTAAATAAAAGGCCAATTTAATCCCCAGGTACAGGGTAAATATGAGGCCAATTCAATCCCCAGGTACAGGGTAAACATGAGGCCAATTCAATCCCCAGGTACAGGGTAAATATGAGGCCAATTCAATCCCCACGTACAGGGTAAATATGAGGCCAATTCAATCCCCATGTACAGGGTAAATATGAGGCTAATCCAATCCCCAGGTACAGGGTAAATATGAGGCCAATTCGATCCCCACGTACAGGGTAAATTTGAGGCCAATTCAATCCCCAGGTACAGGGTAAATATGAGGCCAATTTAATCCCCAGGTACAGGGTAAATATGAGGCCAATTCAATCCCCACATACAGGGTAAATATGAGGCCAATTCAATCCCCAGGTACAGGGTAAATATGAGGCCAATCCAATCCCCAGGTACAAGGTAAATATGAGGCCAATTCGATCCCCACGTACAGGGTAAATATGAGGCCAATTCAATCCCCAGGTACAGGGTAAATATGAGGCCAATTCAATCCCCAGGTACAGGGTAAATATGAGGCCAACTCAATCCCCAGGTACAGGGTACATATGAGGCCAATTCAATCCCCACCTACAGTACAGGGTAAATATGAGGCCAATTCAATCCCCACGTACAGGGTAAATATGAGGCCAATCCAATCCCCAGGTACAAAGTAAATATGAGGCCAATTTCCAGGTAGGAGTTGGCTTACAAAAGTAAGGGTCTTCCCTGACATGTAAGAAAATGTATTCCCTTTTAAAAATTGTCCTTCATCATAGCATGTGTTTAAACCTTGTTCACCTTTCACTAACAAACACCTGTATCATTTACAGTATTTTACACTACTTCTCAGCAGCTAAGGTTATACATAGAGATGTTCACAGCCATTTGATAAACCAGTTTGAACGCACCGGTGAATGAAGACCCACTGGGGATTAAACACAGGACCTACATCTCGCATGCCAAGCTGATCCTATGACCGCTACATCAGATCATGAGGAAAGTTTGACTGCAGCATGGAAGCAGCATTTCCTTTGAAATCTTGATTTCATCACTCTTTTCCTCCATATCAGAGTTTGCTCGACCTGATGATGATGATGATTAAGATGGCGATGATGATCACTCTTCACAGAAGCAAACTGTGGAAAGTTTGACTGCAGCATGGCAGCAGCATTTCCTTGGAATTCTTTATTTCATCACTCTTTTGTCCAAATTCGCTCCATATCCGAGTTGGCTCCATGCCCTAGTTGGCTCCATGCCGGAGTTCGCTTTATGTCCGAGTTCGCTCCAATGTCCAATTCGCTCCATGCCCTAGTTTGCTCCATGCCCTACTTCGCTCCATGCCAGAGTTCGCTTCATGCCCGAGTTCGCTCCATGTACGAGTTTGCTTTATGTCCAAGTTTGATCCATGTCTAGGAGAAACTTTTTTAAAGCTTTCCTGCTTGTTGATGGCATGGATTATAAGGATTTTTTTGGGATTGGGTTGCAGAATGGTCAATGATGGTAGCAGGTGGAGTCACGGGGAGGAGGGGTCAAGGTCAAGGTCACTGCATAGAGGCGCTTTGTCATTATGAAAGAAAAACCAAGGGCAGAGACCCGAAGGCAGCTAGAAAAAATCGCGGAACCACTATATGGGGACGCTGTATTATGTGAGAAGGGGCGTGAAAAGTCGGGACAGAGCAGGAAAATATAATAGAAAAAAGAAAAGCGATCTCACCGAGATAAAGCCCATCCACGAAAGAAAATCAGAAAATGAAGTTATAAAACAAAATGGTGCAAATTGGAGAGAAAAGCGAAAATAGTTCACAAGACAATAGGAGCAGTAGTCACGTCGGCTCGTCGTGAATGCTAATGCCATATCAGGTTTGCCAGCGAAAATGGCAATGATTCTCTTCACAAAAGCAAACTGTGGAAAGTTTAATGACAGCATGGCAGCAGCATTTCCTTGGAATTCTTTATTCCATCACTTTTTTTGTCGAATTAGTTCGAGTTGGCTCCATGTCCGAGTTCGATCCATGTCCATGTTTCATCAGTTGATCCATGTGTCCGATCCAGATCCATTGATCCGTATCAAAGTTACGATCCATGTTTCGATCCATGTCGATTGATCCATGTCCGATCCAGTTTGATCCATGTTTATTCAAGCTGATGATGATGATCACTCTTCACAATAAGGCAAACTGTCAACAGGTAAATCCTCACCGCTTAAAATCATTAGTGAGAGCCTGTCTCCATGCTGTTAAACTTACATGGTTAATTTAATGTCCAACCCCCAGGTTCCTGGAAAAGCTCAATGTCACTAGATGCTCTTCATCTCTTTCCTTTCAACAAAGTCACATTGCTTTCAAACCTTGTTCACCTACCACTGATAAACACCTGTATCATCAAATTACATGAACTTGAGGAAAGGTTGATGGCAGCATGGTGGTACAGTAGCTATGCACTTCTTTGGAATTTCTTAATTTGAAGATTCCTACAGCTTTGTGGAATCAGGTCACATAGGAGTAAAATGGTAAATGACTCAGTGGGGGAGGGGATTGATATTTAAAAGGTATCCTAGATTACTAATTCAAAAAAGTGATTATAGAAGTCAATGTATGTCATACATTCCTATTCTTATTCAAAGAAACACTGGTCTTAACAGAATCTATCAAAGAGCAAGCATACTGTAAATGTGAATTTCTGAGAGAATGTGAAAAAAAATCAAAATGGCTAACATTTTGAATTTTGGGCTTCATTTTTAATACTTTTAAGGGTCGATGTCGTGGTAACCAATCAATATTTTTGGCCAATTTTAAAAAATGTTTTTAAGTCTTGGTATTGCGTAACTTCACACCAAATTTGAAAAAAATGTGCAACATACAGATAGTGGCTGTTGGGCCCCTGTTGAGTTGGCATGGAATGACCCCTACAGGAATTGTAAAATTGTAATAATTTCACACCAATCTCTTTTGATTTGACCAGTTTATAACATCCTTAGTACAACAACCTTGATTTTCCAACACAACCTTAATTAGTGCAATTTTGCAGCTTTGCTGTTTCACAGGGCTGCATGCCCCCGCCCCTCTTGTGGCCCATTCCTCATGGCCCGTCCCACCCCTAGTTGGCCAAACCTGCCCCTATTTGGCCCGCTCCACCCATATTTGGCCCACCCCACCACTATTTGGCCTGCCCTGCCCCTCAGAAAGGAAGAATTGTTTTAATGACACATGTTTTAGAGGTTAACTTCTGTAAAAACTTAACAATCTTAACCTCAAAAGTGAAATAACATACACGGACACACAACACAGAATAATAGCAAAGTAAGAAATTGTCATTTTGGCTCATAATTGGTCCTTAAACATTCAGAATAGTTTCATTCTGGGTAGAATTTCAGCTTAAATTCCATGGCTTCATTCACCAGGGGCTTAAAGCTTTAGAGGGCCCTTGGACCTCACGTCAAAAAGATGCAGCGCTTCGCACACACCAATGTCCACCTCAACAAATCTACTGTAGCGCCCTACCCTGGAGAGGTGGGGGAGGGGGGGGGCACTTCCATATGTGAGGTATATATACATGTGACGTCTGAGCAGTTGCCTTTTTTCAGAATTTTCGTAGTGCAGGTATCAAAAATCCAATCTCTTATACTGCTGGTCTCAAAAAAATTGCTTGTTTCTTTGATAAGGTCTTAACGGCACCACGACAACGAGGGTCAAATTGTGCCTGAGAGGTCAGATCATTTCAGAGGTAGGAAGGAAAGAAAACAGGGGGAGAATGAGAGAAATTCAAGAACAAAAGTCAGAAAGCTGTGATGGATAGAAGAGGTGCATGGGTGAAACAAAAACAAAGTAGGGAGGGGGTGGAAGAGGAGAATCAAATATGGTTGTAGAGGGAAGCATGACAAAGGAAGGAGATAACTTTATCCGGAGGATTTTTCTGGAAGAACTCAGCAATTGAGTTGTGGGGAGCGAGGGAAGCTCTAGGAAGGTTGTACAGGGGGCAAACAAGGAGAACGTTATGGATAGTGAGGATGCAGTGGCAATTGTTACTGAGGGCTTGGGGGGAACCAATAAGGAGGTGGGAGTGAGTGAGGTGGGTGTGACCAATTCTAAGACGGGTAATATGAACGTTGTCGATACGAGAGAGGTTGTTGACAGGATTTGTTTAATATTGTGGGCTGGATGACGTGGAGTTAGTTATCAATTTGGGAGTTCCATGAGGTTTGCGAGCGGTCATGAACAAGGGAAGCGATAAGCGGTTTGATAGAAAGAGGGTTTTGGGAAATGGGGTAGGGGGAGGTTGAGAGCAAGCTAAGCAGCTGCAACAGCCCTGTCATTGCCAGGGTTGCCAACATGCACTATTCCTTGTTGCCACGACCAATTTATTGTGGGCTGGTACTGTAGGGGTCTGTTTTTATAATAGACATTTAACTTCACTCTCTGCCTTCAGTAAAATTTTGCGGAGTATCTAATCTTGGTATTGTACTTACACCAAATTTAAAGAAAATCTGAGACGGTGGGTGTTGGGTCTCTGTTGAGTTGGCATGGAATGATCCCTACAGTTATTGTGAATACATGATTTAATTTCACATTAATCTCGTTTGATTTGACCAGTATATCACATCCCAATACAGCAACATTGATTTTGCAAAACAACCCTACGTTTTTATAATTTGTCACTCACTCTACAGTATCATAAGCTTTATTCTCACTCCTCAGTAATTTCTCACTGATATTTAAATATATTTCTTTGGAAGTGTTTTCAGTAATTTGTATTATGCATAGTGAGGCTCTTTCCCGTTATGGTCCAAATAATTTAAGGCTGGAAATAAAGGTCAGCAGATAAAAGCACATAAAAGTCAGCACATGAAGTACAGTACATGTATATGAATTTATATACAGTATAAACATGTACATCTCATGTGAATTGTCAATGAACTACATGCATGCACAGTATCATACATAGAGTACATAGTGGCCATGCAGTACTGTATAGAGGATTTCATCACATGACTCTAATCCAACTGGAAGCCATTTTGCAGGGAAAAGTGTGTTAAGTGTTGCATGTTTCACACGTTTGATCTTCACACAGCTCAGTAACATCACACGTAAAACAAACAAACTCAGTCCTCCTAAAATACACGCTGGTGATTAAAACACGCACTAGGCATGTAAAACACATGCTGGTTCAAATAAACTGGCCAGATGAATTTATTTCTGAATATAAAATCTTATTTTAGAGACAAAATTACCCTTCAAGTACTTCAAGTAATCTTAATCAGTGGATTCTAAAAACATCTATTAGTGCAACCAACGGCACATCAAGATTCTGCATAATTATCTTACAAAATAATCTGATATAACAACATGTAAACATATGTAAGTCAAATTAAGTGTACAGCAAATGACAGTGTTCTCTTCCCTACAAAATGGTGATGTAAACATACTCATGTGACCTCATGATGTCAGTTAAAACATACTTATACAGTTCTTCAGAATTTAAAGGTCTATGGACCTGCAGGTTAACAACAATTTGAGCTTAAAATAGAAGAAATTATGAAGCAAACCATGAAAATAGCAAAAACAAAACAATCATTTAAAAATTACCATGTTTAGGCATTTTGAATTTTTGTTTGCTATAACATTTATACTGATTAAACAAAATTGAAACAGTACTGGGTTTTACTTACGTATCCCAAACGCTTATATTTTTCTTTGATAGAAGGTATTCATAATAATAATAGGTGCTATTTATATAGTGCTCACTTCTACAGTACTAACTACAATCAGTAGTACTTTACAATCAAAATAAAAAACAAAAACTTAAGCAGAGTAATCATTTAAATGCTAATTGAAAAAGGTGAGTTTTAAGTTTCTTCCTGAAAAGGGGGAAAGAGCTTATACATTTCATTATAGAAAATCCTTCACACCAACCCATTTTTCTTTGTATGTAGTAAGTACTACTCTCAACAAATAAAACGATATTAAGGATAGTCTGTACTGCATAAGCCTGTAATTAATTCACGGCCTCAATGTGTTATCTCTGATCAAAGAATGAATAACCCAGATTAACCAGTTCATTGAAAGAATATTTTAGCATTGGATTTGGCATTAAAACACTGACTGTGACAAATTCTTTCACATCACCACAGATATACCAAACATTCATACAAAACATTTAAATTGTTCAATTTCATTAAGTTTCCTGCAATGTAAATCGACAAAAGGGGCCACACTCCTCATTTGCACTGTAATTGACGTCTCTGAATACGGAAATAGGCCACACCCACCGAAGCAATGCAATATCTACAGTAGGTGGGGCAAATAAACCTCATATCCACAATCATGCATTACCAATGCATTGGCATTTAGATGTTCATGTGACCTGCCACAAGCTTTGATCCATTTATGACACTTCTCCAGATTTTTCAAGTTTTTAGCAAAAGGAATAAACAAAATTCCATTTACTAACCGTTCTGGGTAACAGGAATCGGATTTACAAAGCCTATATCATGCACATAGGTGCAAGTTTTGTTCACCATCTTGTCTGTCACTCAAGTGCATAAATTTGTTTTGTGCAGTATATTGCATTGACTGCATAATCATGTACCACTAGCTAGCTGTACTGTACCAGTACAACATAGGATTTTCCCCCACTTAGTTAAACACAAGATTTTGTTGCTAAGCAAATTTGTACAGTGATTGGTTAAAAAGGCTGTCAATTAACTAACTCAAGGGTGGTCAATGGACTGTGAGCTCCTATGCGGACTAAGCTTTGTCTCATCTGCTAAAGGAGTCCAGTATCCCCTTTGTCATCCACGAACCCTTAAATATAATTCAGTACATATAACAGTACAGTCAGGGTCACCCTCAACCAATGGGGATACACATGCAACCTGGTTGACTGTGATACAGAGCCAAGCACCATCTCTTGAAATGTTCCCTGTTGGCACTGCTGCTGATCCCTTGCAGATTATAATGACAATGTGTAGCAATGTGTTCAGCTATGGCTAAACCAAATATAACTATTGTGATGTGGACTCCATAAGAACAAGTTAAAGTGGTCCTGCCATGGGGATCGGAACTTATATTAAATATGTTAATTGGGTTAATTGATTTGCAAAAATATAACTTTTTCTGTACAAAACCTAATCGATTGCGAGAAAATCGCAAAAACAATACAAAAATGCATTTTTCGTCACCTAGACAAAAAAAATAGATTAAGGCTCATTACGTAATGATGTCATTTTGGGAATGCCTGTATGTAAATAATGCATTGATGCCACGTATAACGTGTGTCTGCCATTGGAATTTCACAACTAATATCGATAGCATCTCTGTTTGTTTTTCTAAAATATTACATTTTCCAAGCAAATATTAAACAAAATGCTGCAGCGTTGTGTAATTGGAGGATGCAGTAAAATTATAAATTCTCAAACTAAAAGTAGTTTATCAATGGCAAAGGGCGACTAAACAAGACAATTTTGGACATGTTTTGTGCACTTGACATGAACCGAGTTTTTGGGGCTTACTGGGTACAGTGTCATATTCAGTTTACGCCAAATTGTTACCCGTTCTGTTCGATTTAAACAGTAGCTAGACCGCATCGTCTCTGACATGAAATTTTTACTGTTTCGAGAGTAATACAAATTCAAATGAGAGAAAAAATAGGACTCAGTGAGATTCAAATTCATAACCTCTCGCTCAAAAGACGATGCTGTAACTGACTAGGCTACTTAATCAGTTGAAAATTTGTATAATTTATTTCATATATTGTGTGAATATGATCGAAGAAAGAAAAATCAATAAAATATAACTGAATTGTAATTCTTGTGTCCATATGACAAGCCATTAAATAGTAAACTACCAAAATTTTCACAATTTCTTTAAAAACTTTCAATTCAAGTGCAAAAACGCAAACGGATTGCGTGAATGAACTATTTAGTTCACGTAGGCCTGTTGATAAAACGTCAAGCAACACAGACTTGAACATTGATAAATACAATCTTATATTTCCATTAGATGTAAAAAAAAAAAAGGAAATGTTATTGCCAACAATTTAATTTGATTATGTTTAACAAAATATTACTTGCAAAACAGTAAGAATTTCATGCCGACTAGGCAAGCTTTGTACTGTAGGACCCTGTAAGGGCCTGTGTAAGGGTTGTAAGTCTAAGCCTTGTTTCTTGTCTGCAAGCAGTTCAAATTCAAAAGGAACAACATCCCTTCATTATGAGAATGTTCTTCATTTATTTCCAAATCATTTTTATCATACAGTAGCTTGAACTTGAAGATGACAAATTAAGATATGAACAGCACAAAAATCTTTCACAATCAGACGCTATTTGTGCGTGGTTAGTATGTGTGTCATGCATTGTTTACAATCAGCAGTCCCTGAAATGACATAGCAAACTGTTATGACGTTACAAATCCCTTTCAACTTTTTTTCGGAGCCAGCAATAAATGATTAATTTTTAAGTCCTTTTTCATCATAAAAATGGACTTATTCCCAGGTTTTCTTAACTGATTATTGAATATAGGATATGAAAAACCTATAACAGGTTAAATCTCAATCTTTTTAGAAGTCATGGCAGGACCACTTGAAGCATAGAAATACTGCTAGGATGCTTCCCATAGGTCATTCCAGATCAAAACAATTGCAAAAAGATAATTTTGTCAAAGTTTTCCACTAATCTGCAGCTTAAAAGTCAGAATGGTTCACAATGCCATATAAGTCAAAGAGTTTTCAATGGTAAATTCTCTGACAAAAAAACTTCACCATACAATTTACAATCTATGTACATGTAGTTGACATGACCTTGTATAAACAATGTAGCACTAAGTTTCCATATGACTGGAATGATTAATGAGTTCTGATGATATGAAAATACAGTAGATGGTAAATTCCATCACTGGTCAACTTGTATAACACCATTCAGATTTGGCAGCTATAAGGTATTTGCTTGACCCTGGCCTTCCTATAGTGAGAAATGAATGAGGAATAAATAAAGTCTTGTGATACACAAGAAGAATAATGGTTTAGTAGCATGTTTTCCCAAAATTTCTTTCTTACCAGTGGAGCCGCCAGAACAAATTTATTGCAAGGGGCATACATGAAATTATATGTACAAATTGTGTACCACTTAAGGTGGTAATGCGCACGTGAATTATAGGCCACAATGGGGTCCAGGGGCCCGCCTATGCTTACATGATTTTGGTGGCAGGAAATTGCTCAAAATTCATGTCTAATACACACTACAACACATTTTATTTTTAGGGCATATGCCCCCCTCCCCTTCCCTGTCCCACTGCTTTTTACACCTAACAGGATTTTCAGTACACTTGAGGATTGAATACTTACATGAACCATTCGTAAGATTGTGATTGTGGTTGTGATTGTCATATTTATCTTTTGGCATCCTGGTAATATCTGTAAAAACAAAGAATAAACAGGTTAGTTTCAACATTGAATATGTACACTTAAATAAAGGAAGGAGTACTAGTAAGGGCGCTTGTTTTTGTGAAATTCACAGATATAATATCCACAAAAGATCGATATACTTCATGCCTCCATAACCCACAGACGATGTGAGGGCAAATGTCATTTAAATATTCATATTAACCAGGAAATTGCTATACCATAGCGTACTAGGTAAGCATTCAATTTTTGGGGGACCCTAAAAATACACCCTCAATTTTCGGTCTAGTGCTCCTTTAACTTGATATCAACCATATGATCCCATTCAATGATAGATAAAGGAGAGAGATACATTACGTACTCAATGGGAAAAGGGCTGCCCCAATAGGTTATGTACTATACAGTATTATCATGGACAAACAAGGCACATAAAATTCATGAATTACATCAACATTGCACAGGTCTGCTTGCTGAATAATTTAAAGGAATATTC
The DNA here is from genome assembly GCA_020152595.1 of Chiridota heheva. Lineage (NCBI taxonomy): Eukaryota > Metazoa > Echinodermata > Holothuroidea > Apodida > Chiridotidae > Chiridota > Chiridota heheva. The sequence continues at coordinate 881,633 of JAIGNY010004597.1, forward strand.
CAATGGATTTTCATTTTTGTGAATATGATAGAGAAAAAAATTTCAGAAACAAAGTGATGAAAAAAGTATGTTAAAATCTTACAGTATTTCATTTAGAAGTTATGAAATTTTAAAGTATTTTTGAATTTGGACAAAAGTGACTGATTGGCAAAATTTGTGATGTAATAAAAACAATTTCAACAAACGTCTTTTGTATTTCTTTAAAATGATTTGGATTTTTTTTCTTATTATTGTAAATGTAATGTACACCAAAAAAAAATAAAAATGTTTTCTTTAAATCATATATTTTACACTATTTCTGTTAGGAACCAAAAATGCTGATCAATAATGGAAAAAAAAAAAACATTTTTTTTATAAAAATACATAAATACATAACTTGCCTTAATGACATCACCAAGTTGAAGAACATATTCTGTACGAAGCGTTTTCAAGAACATTTTTCTGCTTTTCTTTTAATTGTTATGACTTCTAAACAGAATATGATACTAACATAGTTTTTTCACCACTTTTGTTCCTACAAATTTTCTCTATCATATATGAAAAAAATTAAAATCCATGGGAATATTCCTTTAAAGCAGATACACTTAAACAACATGGGTAAATCAAATTTTGAAAAATGTCAATTAAAACATAGCCAATGAAACCTGTACTAGAAGACCAAAGTTTCATACTGAAGGTATAGCTTTGCAGACTGTTACAAGTGGATAATTCCACAGCACTTTTGTGCATATACAAAAATGCCTATCTTTCCTGCAATAAAAACTATTTTCCACTCCACACAAAGACTCTATTTTACAACACCTGTTTATGAATGTTGCACACTTATCAGGAACACAAAGCATTTGAACATTGATCTGTATTTAACTCATTTTTATTACATTCTGCGTCAATATTTGACTAAGTTGTTCCATTGTTTATTTCTTTACAGTAATTCTTACAAAGATTCAAGTCTTTAAAAAAGTCACAGAGCATTCACAATAATTTGTTATTGTTTTTTTTTTTTTCTTCAATTTTTTTTTTTCTTTTCAAACTTTTAAACAAGAAAACTAATCATACCTGTCAATACCATAAAAAATACAGGTATAATTTGTTCTTGTGGGGATGCTTCTTGGCAGCAAAAAAAAAAGAGTATTGTTTTCTCAAAAGAAGGGGAGAAAATGATAACTAATAAATTAAATACATTTGTGTTTATGCACACTAAAAATACATGTCTAGTGGTACAGATCTACAGTACAATAAAGTACTGTATAACTCAAACTATGTAAGTGTTGAAAATAGTATTGTAGCTTGTTGAAAACATCTCTGCACTCAACAGCAAAATCATCTTTACCCATAAAAATACTCTCCAAACCTGCATCAAAATGTCAAAAGCAACCACAACTTGAGATATGTGCCTTAGGTTACAAACATGTACAAATATTTTGGTGGGAATAGTGTGTTTGTGACATATAGTAAAGAGAGCTGCCATACATCTTCAAGGAGAACTCAGTGGAAATTCAAGGTATGCATGTACTGTTCAAAATCTTTGATCAGTCATTATTCAAAAATGAAATAATTTTCTATATTCAAGGAGAATGTTTACAAATGTTCTTGTTTATCCAGACATAAAATACAATGTACTTTTTTTTTTTTAGCTTAAAGGAAACATGTACCTTTTTCATGACTGTTTATTTGACATGTACCTTTTTCATGACTGTTTCATTTGACCTCTCTGAGTTGACAGCTTTTTCAACCAATCACCGCACAAATTAGGCTAACAACAAACTCTGTGTAACTAAGAGGGGAAAAAATCCTACGCGGTGCTGGAATAAGTACAGCTAGCTAGCAACGCGCGCTCATGCAGTCAATGCAATATACCGCACAAAACAAATTCTGCACACAGAGACAGAGTGACAACAAGGAGGTGAACAAAAATTGCATCCATTGCCAGCTTTGTAAATCTGATTTCCATTACCCAGAATGGTTAGCAAACGGAATTTGGTTATTCTTTTGCAAAAATCTCTAAAGATCCTGATGAGTGCCATAAATGGATCACAGCTTGTGGCAGGCCACATGAACATTTAAATATCAATGCATTGGTCATGCATGATTGCAGATTTGAGGTTTGTTTGCCCCACCTAGTTACCTCATTGCTATGGTGGGTGTGGCTTATTTCCTAACTCAGAGACGTCAATTGCTTTAATTTCAAATATTTCTAATAAAGGTACATCAGTGACAGCACTGATAATGCTCACATTATTAAAATGTATCAACAGATTCACATCACTTTAGGTCAAAGTTAAAGGATTAGTTCAGAGGTCAATCAAGTCTATCTTATATGAAACAGGACTTTAAAAGAAACAAAATGGAGAAAAAGCATTTAAAATTTTACACCATTAAGGAGATATCTAAGTTTAAAGTATAGTATTATTTGTGTAGAAACAACTGGGATATACCACCTGAAGAAAGTTCAAGAATTTTAATTCAAATAGTATACCAAAACCAAACAGCTTTGTGGTTCCCATGCTTTTTTTCATGTTGATTGATATTGTATTAAGTGTTATGTCATTGCATAGTTTATTTAAGCTTTATATCTAAACTCTGCAAAAAAGTGGTGGCTTCACACCTTAAAAATACATCTCAGATCATAATCTAGCTGAAGGGTTTCAGTCAGCTTACTGTCGCTTCCATTCTACAGAAACTGCTCTTCTTAGGGTGCATAATGACATCTTAGTGGCTATGCTCAAGAAGAAAATGACGGCCCTCGTCTTATTAGACCTCAGCGCTGCATTCGATACTTTGGATCATAGTATTTTTTTGAACGGCCTGTCGACTCGTTTTGGGATCAAGAACAGTGCGTTTCTCTGGCTAAAATCCTACCTAGAGAACAGATCTCAACGTGTCACGGTTAATGGTCTGGACTCGGAGCATTTATTTTGGACATCAGTGATCCACAAGGGTCCGTATTAGGTCCTCTGTTGTTTATCTTGTACACTGCACCCCTTGCTGATATCATAATGTGCTATTCCATTGGATATCATTTATATGCTGATGACACTCAACTTGACATTTCTTTTGATAATTCAGATATTGCTGATCAAGTTAATTGTCTGGAAAACTGTTTAAAAGACATCAAGAAGTGGATGCTTACTAACTTCCTAAAACTCATGATGATAAAACCGAATTTATTTGACTGGCAGTAAACTTTCCCTGACAACAACTGCCATCTTCATCATTAAATGTTAATGGAGTAACAGTAAAAAACTTATAGAAAGTGAAAAACCTTGGCACTGTTTTTGATTCAGAAATGTCCATGCATAATTTCATTACTGCAAAATTTCAAAGTGCTATGTATAATTTGCGTTCTATTGCTCAAATCCATCACGTCTTAGATATTGATACAAGTAGGACTCTTATACAGGCTCTTGTAATTCTAGGATTGATTACGCTAATAGTCTTTTAATTGGTGTAAATAAGTCGTTAATTCATTGTCTACAGGTTGTTCAGAATGCTGCTGCCAGATTAATCATGAGAACTAGCTTAAGAGACCATATTAAACCTATTCTTTTTACACTAATTTCTAGGATTGATTACGCTAATAGTCTTTTGATTGGTGTAATTAAGTCGTAAATTCATCGTCTACAGATTGTTCAGAATGCTGCTGCCAGATTAATCATGAGAACTAGCTCAAGAGACCATATTAAACCTATTCTTTTTACACTTCACTAGCTGCTCATAGAATGCTGTGTGCGTTTTAAAGTTTTAGTTTTTTGTTTTAATTGTTTACAAGACACAGCTTTAAAGTATTTAATTGAACTCAATCAACCATTCAAACCAGTACGCTCTTTAAGATCCTCCAATCAAAATCTTCTCCAAAACTCCCAAAAGTATCAGTAAAACTGGCGATCGCTCCTTTGAAGTTTTTGCCCCCAAGAATGGAATACCCTCCCTTTATGTATAAGAAATGCTACATCACTTACCGTATTTTCTCTAATAAACGCCCCCGGGGCGTTGCATTTGAAAAACAGGGGGGCGTTTATTCGAGAGTAAAGTATGAAGAAAAAAATGTAACTTACAAAAGAACGGCAATTTCTTTTAGGCCTATGATATTAGTTTCTTTAAGCGATTTTTGTGTTTTTAGCATTATTGTGCAAGGATTATTAATGGAATATACTCTTTGCATATTTTCCACTTGGTTACGTTCAACTTACAGCCTTTTGAAGTCACATTCGGTAAGTTAAACGTACGTTGTTACATCCTGAAAGTATGAAAAATGACGGGAAGGCGTTTATTAGAGGGGGGGCGTTTATTAGAGAAAATACGGTTCTTTTAAACGTGATTTGAAAATGCATTTTTTTAAACAGTATTTCAGTGACTTATTTAACTTTCTTTTTTAAATCATTAAAAAAATTCACCCCAGGTTTCACCTTTTAATGCATTTTAATTGTTTGATAACTTTTGTATTTCTTTTAGTGTTTTGTGTTTAAGATTGGTAGTTTATACCGCTTTTAATCAGCTGTTTTATCTTATTCATGTATCTGAGCTGAACGTTTAAAACTTAATTATTTTTTTATTCGTATACTGCTGATATTTTAGCTTTTACCTATTATGGGGTTTTAGGTGTTGAATCATTTTTATTTTGTTTCTTTTATGTATTGATAAGTAATTAACTTTTTAGTTTTTCATGCTCTTGTAAGGCACTTAAAGCTTTCTTTTAAAATAAGTGCTATATAAACATAATTTAATAATAAATAATAAAATATCATGAAATATTTGACATATCGTGTTTACATGCTCTTTCAGCAAAATCATATTAAGTTTCTTTTGCCCACTATGCATGTTAATGAAATTCAATGTTTTTATAATATGAAGACTATGAACATGTACAAACTAGCTAAAATCATAATACTACAAAATATGAGCATTTCAAGATTTCCACATTAAGCCCCACCTACTAATTAACATAAATGACATCACCACCAAAAACAATAGAGCACTTCTACAGACCATGGACTATCTGTGTACCCGCACATGACATGAATCCAGTTTGTCCTTTTTGAGATACTGTACCAAGATCTTTTTAGCAAAACATATTAAGCCCGCCACGAAATAAGCAGTTTGAATGCTTTTTTCACCTATTTTGTTTCTTTTGAAGTTCTCTTTCATGTAAGATGGACTTGTTTGACCTCTGAACTAATCCTTTAATTGCAAAATTTTTTAAATTACTACTGTAGACTCTTCATTACCAAAAGAGGAGTTGGTGTTGCTGTTTGATACAGTGTTGCAACTTAAATGACATCCTAAAAGTGTACTTACAGTACTTCCAAAATTTATCACCTAAAGAATACTTGCGAAACCACAAAAATCTTCAGTCCTCATCTCTGCCATAGTGTTTACAAAGCACGTAAAACAAAATTAACAAACCACACAAAAAGGTTAATATAATGACCAGTTATGCATTCCACATACCAATATTTTGCTTGTCTACATAGCATAAACTAAGAGTAAATTTCAAGTTATAAAAGTACAGTACTTACTTAAAGGCTATCAATTTTGATGAAAATGTGGTGGTGACATTTTATTCTCAAATGATACTCATTGGCCTATACCGTACCATCGTGTTTTGACCAATCACACACACACAAATTGCAATATAATTATTACCACGTTAGAGACCATAAATGGCCATATCACGATATTGACAATACCTCCAATAAACTATTTATTCACTATCAACCCAGCCACTTCCTCCACAACAATAATTAACAGCTATCCAGGCTCAGCTTCCAACGAACAGGATTTTCCATTTCCAAATCAACATTAGAACAAATATTGTACTATCAGCCAGCTGTACTAAATACACACAAAAAACGAACAATGAAATCAAGATGAATGGACACAAAGAACTGTGAAATAATGGTGAACGTAAAATCATGAGCCATCTGTGATTAACTCATAACTCTGAACTTCCACATTTCGCTCTGAAAATGACTCGCTGCTTTTAACAACAAAACAACCAAATTGTTTGTAAAAACCAGGAAGTTAGAGTATTTAAACTAGCTGCTAAAATTAATGTGCTAAAAATGATTGTGGCTGTATTTCCCCGCTAGTGTCCCTTCAGGATGTGGTCCAGAACATTGTATTTTAAAACACTGAAAATGCATTAATATTATCCTGTTTTTTTGGTTTTCAACTGGGCATTAATTCCTTCTATATCACCATATTATACAAAGCTGGAAAATACAAAACATGATTCGTGGGAAAAAAGGGAATTTGCAGGAAGAAATACTTTATTCATACTGTAACAACAATCTTTTTGTTGTTGCAAATTCATTATTTTGAAGCCTTTTACTAACTGTTCTATAAAAACAGCATTACATTAAAAGAATCTTTGAAATTTGTAGGATGTCACAACAAATGCTGTACATACACATTAACAACATTTACTACAAAATTGAAGCAATACACTAGTTCACAGTTCTTATCTGCTCATGCGCACAAGTACGATTTATCTTCAAGTTGTGAGTAAACAAACGAGATGGGTGCACAGCAAGTAAACATACAACGAGCGCACAACAAAATACGCTCGTGGTACACGTCACACCCGTAGTATTATTGCGCGCCGTTTAGAAATACGAACATTGGCCTACGGCTATAAAATCGATCCTAAATTTTACTTTCTGTGTTTGGACGACATGGGTTTTCCCGATGACGTAACATTACCAAAAATACTCAAAGTTACATAACATATTAAGAAAAGAACAAAATAGAAACGACAGAATTTTAAATCAAGTGACTTTAAAAATGTGTTCTCGTTACAGTCAATAGGGAAAATTGTTTGTTTACTCGCAAACTTAAAATGGTGGACGGAACTGTGAACTGGTGTATATGCACACAATTTTGGTACACATCAATGCTGACAAATAAAAAGCAATATATTTGTAGTTTGGCGGATATGAGCCCCTAAACACCATTGTTCAATTACAAGAACCTTTAAAAAAGCTGTGTGACATTTAATTGTTTGTATGGATAATAATTAAGAAAGCACTGGCATGTCTTAAAGGGGCAGGGCTTCACCCCAAAAAAATCATAGCCCCTCCCCTCAAAAAAATCCAACATCATTTAGATTCTGTAAACTTTTCATGAACTTTATTTAAGGAAATCTTTGCCGATTTTCAGGAAATCTCATTCATTTTGGGAGAAATTTTCATCATTTTCTTGAAATCAAAGAGCTTGAAAACTTTTGGTAAAATCTTTTATTTCCGGGAAATTTTCTTTGATTTCAAGAAAATTCTTCACTTTCCAGTAAAGCAAGCTGCCAATTCGAGAAATTCTCCAGCAAGTGTTGCAAAAATCGAACAAAATTTTCAACAATTTTATGCATTTTCCTTCTATGCTTTATTAATAATTTCACAATTTCATCAAAGTCCTCCTAAATCTGAAGACGGCATTCAGTGTTTTTTTGTTGGAAGGGGGAGAGAGGAAGGGGCTTAAGCCCCTACAAAAACAAAAAGCTAGACACGACCTCTAAAGAAAGAGAACAAACTGATGTAGGTTTTAATTTATTCATTACAAAATAGAATAGATACAATAAATAAAGACAATCTGCAACTTGGTTCTCCTGAAATAAATTCTACCTTCGCTGAATTTGACAAGTTGCAAGATTTCAGTGTGTACATGACTGGGGTACGACATGGGTGAAAACAATTTCTTAATCTGTTAACTCAGCTCTTCAAGTTTCAGAACCGCATCCAGTGTAGTCAACATTCTGACCGTATTTTAGGCTATAGCCACTACATGGCTGATAAACAAATACTGCAAGTATTGCCTAGCATGTAGTGCCTCAGGCTACCGAGTGAGGTGTTTATTTCACTGCATCCAGTGAGACTAGCCTCGTTCATTCCAAATTTCAAATAATATTATTCTCCTTCACTATCTCTTTGTGATTTTCAAAAAATATTTGTGTGTAATAAATATTTTCTATTATGTTTTTGAAACAGTAAAAATGTCTAAATACCATTCTTCATATCACTTTTTAGACCTGGCTATTAAAATATTGGATTGGCACCAGAAGTTTTCGTCTACATTCCTCAACGTTGCCAATTTACATGACTTTGCGATTAAAAACAATGTCATAAATTTCTACAATTAACGTTGCTGAAATTGATTGTAGCATAGTAACCATTAAAATACAACCTTCAATAAATAGCACTTAATTTAAAATTTATATTATCTTTATTTGATCAAATTTAAAATATAGTTCTTAATTAAAAGATGGCAGTTTTGAGCATGGAGATTACAATACTAGACCTGTTGCGTCTTGAGGGAAACGACAGAAAAAAAAATCTACTCTTACAATGATCTATTCATTCACTGATAACAAATGTAATTCATGTACATGCAGATGTACAGTACATACAAATGCTACATAGCAACTATTGGCATAGTGTTTTATTTGTTTCTGAATTGTGTTTCTCAAAAACCATGCAATAACAATTTTAACATTTTTCATTAAATCGAGTATTTGTAACACATTTTGAATTGTCAGGCATAAATTAGGTGCTGCCATGATAAGGGGATATGAGATATCACGTACAAAAATGTTGCGATATATCACCACATCTATGTTTTGATCATTACTTTGAAAACTGCTTAGATTTTCAGCCAGCAGATCTCACGTATACAATCAAACATATCAGCTAAAGGAATAGAAGCATAAAACATTGAGATATGCTGTAAATGTTAAGATCAAAGCTCAATTATTTGAAATGTTTCTAAAATTGTTTTACAATTTTTGCTTTAATATGCATTTACATTTTGGTTTGAGTTTGTTGATGTTTTATGGCACCGACAGTTAGAGTCAAATGTGCCAAGAGGGTGTTAATAAATTATGGTGTAAGATTTAGGATAGTGAGGAAAGGAAGGTTTGTAAGGGAGAGAAGGGGGAAAAACAAAAAGAGAAAAAAAATAGGAGGTAAGTAAGGTTAGGTGTAGAAAGGGGGGAAGGGGGAAGTTAAATGTGGTGGAAGAGGTTATTGTTGCGGAGGAAGTTGATGATGTTTGAGGAAGAATTGTTTTCGAAAAGGTCTGAGATTCAGGATAGTGAAGAGAAAAGAGATCTGGAGTTCTTGTATAAGGGACAGGTTAGAAAGATATGCTTGATGGAGAGATCAGTGTTACAAGTGGGGCAGAGAGAGGTAGGGGAGCCGGATAAGAGTGAGTGAGAGAGAAGTGGCAGAGGCGGATGCAGGTGACAACGATGTCTTCCCTGCGGTTGTGACTGTGCAGAGGGGTGTTGGTCCTGACTTTGGGTTTGATGGTGTGGAGTTTGTTACTGGTTTCGTGATTCCAGGAGTTTTGCCAGGTTTTTTTTGTAGTTGGAGATGGAGAGACAGAGGTCTGAGTGTGCATTTTACATGTGGAAATGACACATCACATTGTTGGTCAGGTTATCTTTTCCATCATGGAAAATTTCACAATATTGTGATAATCGACATATTATAACAGCTCTAGTAACTAAAAACTTTGATGACTGCCTTTTACTATTCTAGTTGTACTATAAAGATTGTAGCTGATGCTTATAAAGCGCCTTTAATAAAGATAGCAATCAATAAAAATGGAAGAGAAAAAAGCAAAATAAAGAATCAAAGAATCTTTTTAATTTGCAGTATGTCGAAGAAAATAACTTCACGAATGGACAACCATTAGATACAGTGGACGTAGAAAAGAATCTTGGTGCTATTGTTTCAAGCTCACTTATGTAAAGTAAATGCCCGGGTTGTTGCATGTGTTAAAAACAAACAGAATTACTGTATGAGAAAGATATACAGAACTTTTGATAAAAATGAACCAGAGTTAAAGGAAAGGTATCCTCTTATAAATAAATTCAAAAGTAAACGCCACCGTGTTGGTAACATTGCTTCCGGTTTTCAATTTTCCTTATTAGACTGTGAGAAATCTGTGATGTTATCGAAAGCACAATCATGTAGGCCTATGTTTGGTCTGACCGATGTGCGATTGATTGGAAAGCACAATCATGTAGGCCTATGTTTGGTCTGACCGATGTGTGATTGATTGGAAAGCACAATCATGTAGGCCTGTTTGGTCTGACCGATGTGGGATTGATTGGAAAGCTCAATCATGTAGACCTATGTTTGGTCTGACCGATGTGTGATTGATCGGAAAGCACAATCATGTAGGCCTATGTTTGGTCTGACCAATATGCGATTGATTGGAAAGCACAATCATGTAGGCCTATGTTTGGTCTGACCAATGTGCGATTGATTGGAAAGCACAATCATGTAGGCCTATGTTTGGTCTGACCGATGTGTGATTGATCGGAAAGCACAATCATGTAGGCCTATGTTTGGTCTGACCGATGTGTGATTGATCGGAAAGCACAATCATGTAGGCCTATGTTTGGTCTGACCGATATGCGATTGATTGGAAAGCACAATCATGTAGGCCTATGTTTGGTCTGACCGATGTGCGATTAATTGGAAAGCACAATCATGTAGGCCTATGTTTGGTCTGACCGATGTGCGATTGATTGGAAAGCACAATCATGTAGGCCTATGTTTGGTCTGACCGATGTGTGATTGATTGGAAAGCACAATCATGTAGGCCTATGTTTGGTCTGACCGATGTGTGATTGATCGGAAAGCACAATCATGTAGGCCTATGTTTGGTCTGACCGATGTGTGATTGATCGGAAAGCACAATCATGTAGGCCTATGTTTGGTCTGACCGATATGCGATTGATTGAAAGCACAATCATGTAGGCCTATGTTTGGTCTGACCGATGCGATTGATTGGAAAGCACAATCATGTAGGCCTATGTTTGGTCTGACCGATGTGCGATTGATTGGAAAGCACAATCATGTAGGCCTATGTTTGGTCTGACCGATGTGTGATTGATCGGAAAGCACAATCATGTAGGCCTATGTTTGGTCTGACCGATGTGTGATTGATCGGAAAGCACAATCATGTAGGCCTATGTTTGGTCTGACCGATGTGTGATTGATAGGAAAGCACAATCGTGTAGGCCTATGTTTGGTCTGACCGATGTGTGATTGATTGGAAAGCACAATCATGTAGGCCTATGTTTGGTCTGACCGATGTGTGATTGATTGGAAAGCACAATCATGTAGGCCTATGTTTTGTCTGACCGATGTGTGATTGATTGGAAACATTGCAGACTTCTCGTAATCAGTAAGAACAATTGAAAACCGGAAGTGACGTTACCATCACTGCAGCGTTCACTTCTGAATTCATTTATCCGATGATTTCTTTCCTTTAATGTTAAAGCTTTTACAAATTTCTTGTTCGACCCCATTTTGAATTTACTAGTTGAGTTTGGAGCCCATACTGAAAAGGTGACATTTGATTTAATTGAGAAAATCCAGAGAGATTTACCAGCCTGATTTGTGCATTACAGCATTTGACAATATGAAGAAAGGCTTTGTTTTCTAAAACTCACAACATCATTTACAAGAAGACTATGAGGACATTTGATACAAGTTTTTTAAGATTCTGAAAGATTATAATAGTCTGCTTAGATTTTAGCAAGGGAGCAATTTGTTTGTAGAACTTTGATTAGCAGTTTTGCTACTCATCACCGAAATTTGAATAGCAATCCAAACAAATTGATTAGCAATATTAAACTCTGTGTTGCCAAGAAAATTGTTCCGGAAATGATGCTCACACACAATAATTGTATCAAGTTACGTACAAAGTTCAACTGGCTGTACAATAAAAGGTTTGACTTTCATTTCAAACTTGGTCAAATCTTTTCCATCCACAGAGAAAACAAAACAAATGACATGAAATCACAAAAAAATATATGAAATGAATATATTTCAAAGTAAATAAGTCCAAAACTGTAGATTTTAAACAATGAAATTGTTATATTGAGGTTTAGAATGTGTAGGGTTCAGTGCAATATACATGTAGATAGTAGTATTAAAATCAAAATGATTATGATGAAATGACACAGAATTTAGAAACTGAAATGGATTCCCCAGAAAGCACATACAATAAATACACAACGCAACGCTTCTCTGTTTTATCAGCATCAGGGCTTTAATAAAACTCGGTAAAATCTTTTAATCGGAGCAGAAAACGAAACAAATGACATAAAATCTTGAAGAAATATATCAAATTAATATATTTGAACGTAAATAATTATAGAACTGTAATTTTTAACGATGAAATGTGATATTAAATTTATAACAGACAGGGATGAAGAAAACTACATGTGTAACATGCACTTATGTAGGCCTACTTGACACACTTTTATGTACTGTCAGACAGTATTATCAGACACTATCTGTTTTTTTGTTTTTGAGTAAGCTTGTCATCTGAAGTTGAAGCAAATGCATTTTTCTTCTTTTATTTCCAAATTTCTTTGTGAATTTAAGGCTTACTCAAGTAAGTTTAGTAATGGATTTGTTCATCAGGAGTTTTTAATAGCTGTATTTTCAATCACTAAAAGGATTAGTTCAGGGGTCAAACATGTTTATCTTATGTGAAAGTGGACTTTTATGCCTTCACTTTCTGGTGTAGTGTTCCTTTAACACAAACCTACAGTATGTACAGTTCATAAGGAAGGAAATAAGAATCTTTAAACAACCTACACTAACTATTTCACTTAAAGCTATTAACAGTACTGAAAGAATACACAAAATTGTGAAACAGGAAAAACTGAAACAATGTTGACAAATATCTTGTAACTGATCCTTTCCTTGAACCGCAAACCCAAGGTTTGTTTCCATTAACTTTTTATTTCCTTTACCATCTAACTCTTAATATACATACTTATAATATGTATATATATATATATATATATATATATATATATATATATATATATATATATATTATAATATGTATATATATATATATATATATATATATAAATATATATATATATATATTATATGTATGTATATTTTATATGAATATATATATATATATATATATATATATATTTATATAAATATATATATATATATATATATATATATATATATATATATATATATATATATATATATATATATATACATACATATATATATATATATATGTTTCCTTGTTGCTATAGTATTTGTTCATACAAATTAAGATACATACTGCATAAGTACTATGGGAGGTACAGAATCAGTCTATTCCCTACAACAAACCTACTGTTATCCAAGGTTACTGTATCTCTCCTGTTCATAAACCAAGGGATGATAAAACTAGCTGTCTGTTTATTTTCTTGTAGTAAATAACAGTACAGTAGGTAACATGTGGAGCTGGAAAAGATCTACGGTTCCTGCAGTTATAACCGCTGGGAATTTGCAGGAAGAAAACAAAATTAATTAGAAAAATATATATATAAATATATTTTGTTTCTTTTTAGATTTCTTGAGTAAACAACAGTATATATGGTAAATATATGCTCTAAAAACATGCCCTGTTTAACAATGCGATGAATAGTACATTAAATTGTGAAAGAAGGAAGCATATGAAGATGTATTTACTACAATTTTTTGTGAGAAGATTTTTGACACTTTTATTCAGAACCATGGGGATATTTTTAAAATTAATTTTAACTCTGGGCAGCATATATGATAACAGAATGATTTTTTAAAATAAAGTAAATAATTTTCATTGCCTTACAGTATATTTAGTTAATGAGGGAATCTTGTCTCAAAGAAAATTGCTTAACCTGATCATACTAGAAAAGTCACTTCCATGGTGGTAATTAATTGGCTTGTCAGTAATTGTGTAGACCTATCAATCAATCAGAAATGCTAGATTGTTATTGTATTTATAATCTCCACGTTATCCACGTTTAAAATGAAAAAAAAATTTTTCTTTATTTTTGATAAAAATAAAAAACTTAAATACTGCCAAAGTTTTGCAATATTACTCTATTTATATACACAGTAATATTCCATGTCAAATCACCCAAAGCAAAACACACCACCATCTCAGAATTTGATATATGCCATTGTTATCACCAAAAAAGGCCAAATTTCAAGTTTTAGGGAAATTGGGCCTACGGATCAAAAGTTACGGACTGTTTAATATTGCAGAAAATCATAAAAATGGGCCGGGTCCACAAACTCGAAAACCCAACTCGAAAAGTGAAAGCCCAATATTAATGGAAAAGGTGTCATTTTAAAGGTAATGAAATAGGGATTAAGAATCCATTGTCATATTTCAAGTAGGCATCATGAATGATCATTTGACCTTACTATGACTGGAAATGACCTTGTGGAATCATTTTGTTTTATTCAAAATTTGAAATTCTTTGATATCTTACCTATAATTTGTAAGAAAAGTTAGGTAGTTTTTTTGCTTTGAATCTTAGTAGCATTCACTTCAGCAAGTCATTTCAGCAATTATATACAATTGTATGCAAACTATGCACTGAGTTACATTGAACTGTATGGAGTGTGGTGGTGTTATAATCATGAAAGTTAAATTATTTTGTTTTGTCTTTTGATGAATGTAATAAAAAACACAAGTTATAGGACTTCTCTAGTTACTTGGCAAATATGGGTTAATCAGATATTGATTATCTTAAAGAAAAATATTGTGATATACAGTACATGTATCACTATATCGCGATATATGATGTTATTATCATAAAAAAAATTTAAACTGCTTGGATTGTCAGTATACAGATCAAACTTTTTCTATAAACTTTAAGATCTAAGGAAGGAGGCATATAATAATCAGATATGCTACACATATTCTGTTAAAATCTCAGGCATTTAAAATGTTTCTGAAATTCTGTTTCACAAATTATTGTTATAAAATATATTATATACATGAAAATAGGAGACACCTAGCTTGAAATGAAAAGGGGCAGGGTGGTAGGAAATGAAAAGGGCACCTTGCATTCGCATTTGTTGCGGACAATGCAATGAGCATGCCTAGGGCGTGCGGTCCAGGGACCCGCTCAAGGGCCCCTGGTGAGGTCCAGGGGCAAAGCCCCTGGTGATGGTTTAAAACCCAGGTGGTCCAAAGCCCCTGGTGGTGGGCCAAAGCCCCTGGTGGTGGTCCAAAGTCCCTGGTGGTGGTCCAGGGGGCAACGCCCCCAGGAAGCTGTAGGATTATGGTATATTTTCTACCTAAGAATCGATCTATTTTGCTCCCTATTTAAGTGTTTAACTCACTTTGATGCAAACCTATTTCAGCCAAAAACACCAGGATCCTGATTAATGCTTTTAACTGTAACCAGGTAAGTTACTTAAAAGTCAGTATCTACTACCCAATATCATTTAGAAGCTAGAAATAGAATTTAAATGAGAAATAATATTGTCTTGTCTTTTATTATTTTATGAATCTATGATCATTTATGTTTCAAGAATGTCTCAACAGTATGGTATATAGATGAATCAAATCCTCAAATCTGATATAAGCCCCAACTGACACATGAAAGTTTATACCTGTCAG
The DNA here is from genome assembly GCA_020152595.1 of Chiridota heheva. NCBI lineage: Eukaryota > Metazoa > Echinodermata > Holothuroidea > Apodida > Chiridotidae > Chiridota > Chiridota heheva. The sequence continues at coordinate 897,065 of JAIGNY010004597.1, forward strand.
TGTGTAGTACTTCGTGATTTGAAAAAGACTACAACAAGCACTAAATAACAAAACATAAGGGCATCATTTCAGAGGCTTGGTATTTATTTCAAATGTAAACACTTAACAATTATCTGGTGGCAACAAACAACATCATAACATTGGTTTCTGTCAATAAAAAAAACAACATTAAAATGATTGAAAATAATGATGGTAGCCTGAGATTTCACAAATCTTTCTTAGCACCCTAAGCATTTTCAAGGTTTAAAACTTATGTAAGTTCTGTTGCAAAAGATTTTGATATCAATCTGGTAAGTTTCTGAAGTGCTGCAATTATTACAATGACTAATCCTAAAATGCAACATTTCAGAGACTTCTTTAAAAATTTAAACAAACTAAGATTTATCTGGAGGCAACAGCCAACACCATAATATTGGTTTCTGTCCAAATAAATATCATTAAAAGTAACGATTTAGCCTGACATTTCAGGTCACAAATCTTTCCTGAGCAGTGACACTAAACATTTTCAAGGTTTAAAACTTCTGCAAGTTTTAACTGCCCTAGCTTATGCTTACTTTCATACATGAATCATTCTCTGCATATAATATTGCTCTTACTATAAAAAGGAATGATCAGATATGTTACAAAAGATGTTGGTATCATTGGTAAGTTTCTGGAATGTGGAGACTTTACTCCTTATATCATAATCAAATTTAAACTTACATTATGATATACCAGGTGGCAACAGTCAACAACATAACACTGGCAAGAAGAAATATTACTCAAATAAATAAACATCTTTCCTGAGCACAAGATTCATAAATATTATCAAGGTTTATATCAAAGTTTATTATGAATGTTTATATCAAGGCTTATTATCAAGGTTTATTAAGAAGGTTTATATCAAGGTTTATGGGCTTATGTTGCAAAAGATTTTAAAATGGCTAATTTTATAATTTAGCATTTCAGAAAGACATACTTTTTATTTCAAATTACAAAACTTAGAAATATCAGATGGCAAGAGTCAAGAAAATTTACTAAAAATAAGGGAATGGGCCTGAACTTTGAAATCACTGTCTTATCTAAGACAGGACATTCCTAACCACAGTATTTCAAGGTTTGTCGACAAGCACAACTTTTTTTCTTTTCTTTGTTATTTCAAATCGCCAAGTTTGATTAATTTTGTATGCTATTGTTATGTTGTCTTCCTGTTGCATTTTCTTTCGACTAATCCATAGACATTTAAGCAAATTAGATTATATTTTTAACTTCTGCACAAAGCAGCCAAACTACATTACAATATTCCTTTCATATACATCCTGCTTGTCTTTGTAAAAGAAATACCAAAACTAAGACAGATTTTGTAAACATTATCAAGTCACCTGAAATGGAAAATTACAAGGTGCTCTTCACAAAAAAGTCTTTAAATACAAACAATTGAGATTTAAAAAAATTACTTTATGGGAAACATTTTTCTCAATCCAAAAAAATATTGAAGATTTGTGGGGGTAAGCAAGAAGGAAAAAGCTTTCATTTGGCAGCCGCCTTACCATACAATGCAAAGACCTATGTTCCTTTACAAAAAAACTGAAATCGTCTGTTTTTGAAGCAAGCCTTCTTTTGGATGATGCACTTCGTACATCTTGCCACATCTCGTCGTCGAGGTTGAGCTTGATGTTCAACAGCTGATTCAGCCTTTTGTTGCTGAGGCTAGCTCTTCGATCAAATTTGATCAACTTCAGGTGGGAGAATAACCGCTCCACTCCTGCAGAAGACAAGGATAGCGTGCCCATTATGGTGTACAGCTGTACTAGTGATGGATACATCTGCTGCAACGAGGCTGACTTGTCTGTTGTTGTATCCATTAACAGTTTTGTCAAAAAGGGCAAAGTTGACGGCCATCTAGGACTAACAGGAATACATGTATCTGTAACCCTTCAGCCAGTCGAGCCAACCAACCCACTCTTCAACAACTTTGTCTGTGTCCAAGTTGAAGTTGAAGTACTCTTCTTGACAATAAAGTGCAGGAAGAGCCTCCATCACGCCCTAGTCTTGAACCGGCAGAACCAAACCTGCCAACTTGGAAATTATTTTTAAGTTTTCAAACCAGTCTTTAACATGTATGAGGGCATTGTTTAGTGGAAGCTTGACATTTGCTGGAATTGTTCTTCATTACAATCCATTTTCCTCATTTGAAATAAATGTTTCTCTAGTTTTTTCCCCCATGGCCCACATTTGGTCTTTTTCTGCTCCAAAGCTTTACAAGTCTTCGATGTCTGTGCTTCAATGGCAGCAAGGTCAACATCACTCTTTTGAAAAAGTAGAGAAAGTGCTGTGAGGTGAGACAAGATATCCCCTAAGAATATGTTCAAGTCTTTTTCTTCTAGGACATTTATGGTGGCATCTTTAATTATTTCTCCTGTGCCTCTAACCATTTCCTTGTCGGCAAGAAACCTCATTTTTCATTGTATTTCTGGATTAGTATACTTGACAATTAACCACAAGTTATTAATAGCTGCAACATCAGAGACTTCATCTAAAATCAAACTATATGAAGGACTTCCCCTTATCTCTGGCAGCACTCTTTCGTCCACACTTTCGCTGAGGGCATCAAGCAGCCCGTGAATTGCAGAGGGACTGGTATTGGTACTGCTGCTTGGCATACGCAATGGTAGAAGGTCCTTTAATGCTGTTCTAATTGAGAGATCCACAAGAGCACCAAACTCTTCTCATGGCTGATAGCTGTCGGCCCTTATGATTCTTTCTTCTATTTCAGACTGTTTATTGTGGTCGACATCATGACTTACTGCTTGCTTGTGTTGTGGAGAGTTGATGTAAGCTTTCACTTCATCTTTACATAGTAGCTTGTAACCTTCTGTTACCAAAGTCCCTTTTTCTTGTTTATAGGCAAGCTGTTGTGTTTATGATATAATGTACAATACATGACATCTTCTCTCCACTCAATTTGGTCTCATTTTTAATAACTATGAACAGGAAATTCAGCTCCAGAATAGATTTGATGCAGGCCTTATGTTTTCCTTTACCTACATCCTTCTTTTCAGCAACATTAATAGTAGCACTGTCATCACTATCACTATCATTGTCACTGTTACCACCAGCATTGTCGTCACCAGAATCGTCGTCACAAGAATCGTCGTCACCAGAATCGTCGTCACCAGAATCGTCGTCACCAGAATCGTCGTCACCAGAATCATCGTCACCAGCATCGTCATCACCAGCATCGTCATCACCAGCATCGTCGTCACCAGAATCGTCATCACCAGAATCGTCGTCACCAGCATCGTCGTCACCAGCATCGTCGTCACCAGCATCATGATCATCAGTAGCATCATTACCACGGTCACTGTCATCTTCAATAGCACACACCTCCTACATCATGATCTTGACCAGCATCATGATCATCACCAGCATCATTACCATGATCACTGTCATCTCCAATAGCACACAAGTTGCTCATAGAATGATGTACTGATTGTAGGTCCTGCATGTTCTGACCCATCATCATGGCTGCAGGTGGCACCTTCACCAGTGGAATCAGTAAGGGTTTTCTTCCTGAAAGAAATAAAACACTTAATAAATATTTTGCCTTCAGTCCTAAATGTACTACATCATTTGATTTGTTTGAATAACATTAAAAATAATGTATTGACAGTAACAATTTCCACTCTTTGAGTCAAAGTGTATGAGACTTGACCTTTTAAGCCTTAACCAGTCCAAGGAAATCCTAAATATTTTTATTCCATAAAGTGTTTTTATAATTTTAATTGTTATAAGTAATATTTCTTGCATTTAATCATGTCAGTCAAATTTACTTTAAATAAATCACATCCAGAATTATTTATAGCTATTAAAATGAAACAGCTTTATTATTTCAAAGTTAGAAAGAATAAACAATTTCTATGGAAGAACATTTTCCTTTCGGAGAGATATTCAAGACCAACCAGCTTCTTCTCTTTGAAAAGTAATTTTACCAATTCATTAGAGGTTTGCCTGAGTGGTTTGGTTTGGTTTGCTGAAGTTTAACGGCACTGCAACAATCAGAGTCAAATGTGCCAAGAGGGTGTTAGAAAATAATGGTGTAAGAGTTGGGACAGAGAGGAGATGGAAGGTTTGTAAGGGAGATAAAAGGTTTGCTTGAAGCATTAGCATGACAGAGGAGTTAACAAGCACATATTATATGAAAGATCTCAACAAAATAATCAATAATACTACTAGATATTTATATAGTGCCTTGCATGTGCTAATCCCAAAGCAAACAAAGAAGGACCAGTTCCTCACAAGAAGATGATTTGAATAGTTCACCAATATGTAAACAAAACCATTACTGAGGACTTCCTAAATAACAGAATGAAATCATCCTCTTGCATGTGTGAGTAATTTTCAGCAGAAGCAGTTCTGGGCATTGCATAGAATTCCTCAGAGTAATGATGAACTTCTTGTATTAGGGATGAAAATGGTTGTATATTGCATGAGTTGTGAAAGAGGTGAGGATGTTATGTACTATTAAAGTAGCACTGCTTGAAAAACCTAATTTCCACACCACCACTACCAATAGTTTGGGAAATTGATGAATTTTACCTTCAATGAGACTTCTGGATGTCTGACATTTGCACCACAAATATTAAAAACAAATTATACTTTTGGTGTCTATGCAAAATTAATTTTAGGCCTATTTTATTTTAACTTCTTTTAACAATATATTATATTATATTGATTTTATCACAGAATAGATGGATTAGCGGTTACTTACTTACTTGGCAAACATGTGAAGCTCGATTTTGCAGCCTGTACATGATCTTTTTCCTTGTCTTTCTTCTTCTGACTGCTGGTAGTGTCATTCTTTGTAGAAGATAACTTGACTGCTGTGGAAAATGAGAGAATACAGTAATTAGTTCAAACATAGATATTGAATGTGACAAATAGATTTCATTGTTTATGGACGTCACGGTTGGGCAAACTTGCAATTTTAAATAAACAGGAGGGTGTGGGGGTTCCAAGCACATCATTTTCAAACTTCAATACCAAAATTGCTAGAATGATAAATTATACTTCACAAAAATATGTTTAAGAAAAATCTGCTTCCACATTTGTGTTAAATGAAGTAGGCCAAATGTTAGTAAATAAAAAAATTACCTCAAGGTAGGTAAGCAGTGAACCCCCCCCCAACTCTACTCCCACCACCACCACATACACACAAACTCAGCCTTGCAATCAATTAAATATTACACTAAAGCCCCATTTCCACCTTAAATTTAATACATGTTAAAACTAATTTGGATATGTCACTGAAGTGAAACAGTGAAAGAAACTTTTATTTTTTAAAGGAACCCAATTTAAACAAAAGCCTAATGAAATAAAAACCTAATAATAGCAGAAATATCACAAACAAAAATTCATCCTGGTAATCTTTTCAGCTGTAACTAAACTTTCCCATCTGTTTTTCAAACCAAGATAAATGCTCAGCCATAAATCTTGCAGGCTAGGTGAAGTTATGCTACAATCAAAACAATTCGTGAAACTAGTGTATAAAATGTTCACATGAGTGAGTAACTTTTATGATACTGAGCAACTATCTCTGTGACAAATTTCTTTTGTTTTGGAATCGTAACCACAAGTACATGAGATAAACAAAATAGTCAGTACTTACAGAAACAGTAACGCTACTTGAAAGATTACTTGAATTTGTCAGACAGGAACAATTACCGCTGTTATTTTCTTCCGAACAATCGCCACTCTGTCTTCCGTTTTTTCACTCAGAAGTTCATGTGAACTACACGCTATAACCAAATAAAATGGTGATAGTGCATATGGAGTAGACATATCCGAATTAAGAACACAATTGCCGTTTCAAGAGTTTAAAAATATAAGTTTGATACATGTCAAATTTACATGAGCATTGCTATTTAAAAAAAGGAAAACCCCCCGAATCGTTTTACGGTATCAAATGGTGTATTGCATTTAAGAAATAGATGTAGAAAAGGATACTATGTGGAAAACATTCTCAATTGAGTAATAACAAATATAATACAAAATTGTAGTGACCGTATAAGAGCTACTTTTTGCTGTACCTCAATTTGAAAATTTTTGTTTTGTCATATTTTTGAGAATCGGGTTGGTTAAGGATTTTGTAAATGTGGAAAAGGGCAGGGTGGGTCAAAAAGGGGCAGGGCGGAAAGGGTCAGGGAATGGCGGGGATAATGAAGGGCAGGGTGGGCTACCCCTCTAAAACAACAAAGCTAGGGCACTGAATGGCATATCACATAATCTGATATAGAAGGGAAAAAATAAAATCTTGATAATGGACATATCGTAACAGCACTAATATTCATCAAGCTCTAAAGTTGAAATAAAAAGTGAAAAAATTGCTTTATTACTGTTTTCTTACCCTACTCTATGTAAATAGGAGCAATAATAAAGTAATTATTCCAGTTCTTATTCCCTTATAAAGATTTGAGGTATTATAATACTACCACATAACTTTAAAGATTCCAGTTTCCAGATCCCTCCCTGCTATAAACTAAATATCAAAGCTCAAAATTTAAATTCCAAGATTTAAAACGAGGATGAACTTTTGAAAATCTGAATCTGAAGGTTAAGTTGCAAAAACTTCAAGAGGCCATGAAAAAGCGTAAAAAGTATGAGTAAAAAATATTTAAAAAAACTAGTTAGCAATACAACAAGTGTTAATAAGTTTAGCTTTGAAACAGTTGAGACTTTCAAATGTCTGTAAAATTCCAATCCTTTATGTACTAGAAACCCAATTTCAAATGAAATAATAATGTACTGTAAATATTAGAGCAAAATCAATTTTTCACCATACTACACCACTACATATTTGTAGAAATTTTGAGAGCCATGTTAGACATAAAACAGCCGTTTGATTGCCGCCAAACTCGTTGACATATCTAATTAATAAATAACCAGATAACAGTCAATATATTTTTAGAAGTTTATATTCATCCCAAAGTTCAGATTTGTTTATGATCAAATGTTAATAACTTGATTTAACTTGATTTTGGTAATAAAAAGGGTATGGATTGTTAACGAATTTATCTTGACAGTTTTCGTGTTTCTTCTATAGGAAGACACCTCAAAATCTGTGTTTTAATTTCTTATCCCTATTACAATCAAATAAAATTATTCATGTTTTTTAACTGTTGATCAGTGACAGGTATGGTAAATCTATGAAATCAGAAACAGCTTCTCTTTCTCAAAGAATTTTGGTAAAAGATTATACAAATGATGGGTTTACACAATAAATTAAAATTCTATTCTTTCTTACAACGAAACTTTCTGGTTGCAAAATTTTATCGCCAATGCAATCATGGTGCCAGGAATTGTTGAGGGTTGTTTCATACCAGTATATGGTTATTAGAAAGTCATTGTTTTTTTTTGTGGGATATCTAATTTATCCTATATTGTGAAAGCCCCACTGTGTATAACAACTTTACAGCTACTGTTTGAGTGAGTAGAAAGGACCACAGATGTCTATAAATAATGAATTACCTCAAATTTGGACAGATGTTTTAATCTCATACAGTAGTATGTGTTTGCTAGGGTCAAAATAGTTTCAAGTTGCAAACCGACTTGTCAGGGATAATACTGATTAGTCTGCTGACCACAAAAACTTGATATAATTTCCAAAAGAATATATTGAAATGTAACAACAATTTTACAGACATGAAATATACAGAACAGTATATACATATTCTTTCACATGTTCATTTACAGTAGGTAACCAGACATTGCAAATGATACAAATCCCTTCGCCACTAATAACATGCTTTCCACCCTATGTCACAACTGCCATCCCACCCTTTGTTCTATGATGTCCAATCCAAATATCCCTCCCTACAGAAAATCATACATGAAATCCAGATACCATTCCACAACATAATCCATATGCCATCACACCTGCAATCAAGATGACATCTCACCATATGCCTTGCCACCCTGTCACACCATGCCACCCTGTCCCACATGCATGCCATCCCTCCCTGTCCCATATACCATGTCACCTTGTCCCACATCCCATCCCTCCCTGAACCATGTGCCATCCTACCCTGTCCCACATGCCATCCTTCCATGTACCATGTGCCATCCCACCCTGTCCTATAGGTCATTCCATCCTATCTCACATGCTGTCCCATCCTATCCCATCCCACCTGAAATACAGATGAAATGATATCCTGTCTCATGTCATTACACTCTGTCTACTCCCGATGTCATCCCACCTTGTCCCACATGCCATCCCAGCCTGTCATAAATGCCATGACACTACCTTGTTTCACATGCCATGCCACCCTGTCCAACATGCTATCCCACCCCGTCCTATATGCCATGACATCCTGTCCCACGTGCCACCCTGCCACACATGCCATCCCACATTTCATCCCATCCTGTCCCCCACGCCATCACACCATCACCCTAATTCCTGCATCTACCAATCATTCTACCATCTTCCACCCTACAATCTTTCCTCTAAGTCCTATCCCCTCACTTCTATCAACTCAACATTCCCCATTCACCAACCATCCACCCTTCACCTGCCATCCTCCATTCATCTACCATTCTCCATTCACCTACCATCATCTATTCCTCAACATGCATCATTCACCTACCATCCCCCATTTACCTACCATCCCCCATTCACCTACCATCCCCCATTCACCTACCATCCCCCATTCACCTACCATCCCCCATTCACCTACCATCCCCATTCACCTACCATCCCCATTTACCTACCATCCCCATTTCATTCCTAACACCCCTCCCTATTCACCTAACATCCCCATTCACCTACCATCATCCATTCATCTACCATCATCCATTCACCTACCCCAGCCCATCTTTTGCCATCCACTCATCTACCAGATATACTCTTAACCAACTCATCATTCCAACCTTCACTATAACCTCTACTCACCCCATTGCACTACACTCCCCCCTCCTATAAACCAAATAGGGCTGTTCTATCTACCAAATCAGAATGAAACTTCCTTACAAATTAACTTGGAGTTTATCATAAATCTATTATGTTTCCACTCTAATCTAGCAAAACCTTAGTTTTTTCCCTATTCAGTTCCAAGACACTTCAATATCAATTCCATTCAGTCATCAGTTTTATTATTCAACTTTTTTTTCCATTCCAGAACAAATCCTTTAATTGCTGCTATTCAATTCTGGAATGCATTTGTTCTCCTTTACATAAATTTCTTTCCATAAAAATAGTTGGAATTCCTTTTCTAGGGCAGCAATCTGTTGTTCCCTAGCAGCTGAACAATGCAGAAGGCCGGAGGGACAACAGAAGTGGAAAAACGGACAAACGAATAAATAAATGGACGAACAAATAAAGGAACAAACGGTAAAGATGCTATATTCCCTCTTCACCAACTTTGTTGGCGAGGGGATAAAATTCAGACATTAAGCATGTCATCACAAAGAGATGTTTTGTACATCTTTCAATAAGACTAGGAATCTTTTTTGTTAGAAAAGTAGAAATCAAAATTTAAAAATGTTGGCTTCTTACCGATTCAAGATATTGGGAAACTAAAATCAGAAACTAACATTTATTTCAATTTGGCTTTGCATGGAATTGTTTGTCATCTCACAAAATAATGAATGAATGGAAATCAAATTTTGGTGAGTGTCTATATTAGTGCTCACAATGTGGTATACACTATACTGTAATTGAGGAAGGTCAAGAATTCACAGAAATGTTTCCCAACAATGAATTCATGCCATGAAAGGAAACCAAAAACAATCCATTTCCTGACCGCACAGTAGGCTACGTCACAGAATATTTGGTTTCTGGCATAAAAGAAAATCATAAGTTGTTTCTGGCCTAGAAGAAAATCAAAAACAATAAAAACTTTAATGAAATAATTTACCAAGAAATATGTACTTGACTGCTAAGATCTAAGCAGTATACACTTGTATTCTCTCATCATGTTTGTTTTGTAAAGTGCTTTTGAATATACCTGTATAGAAAGGGCGCTATATAAAATCCTTGTGTAATTAATATATTATATTTTTATTTTTATTTTAATTTTTATTTTAATTTTTATCATTATCATTATATTATTAATATTATTATTATCATTATTATTATCATTATCATCATCTCATTAAGTCCGATAAATCACTACTGTACATGGTACACTAATAACATGCTTTATCTCAAACTAAAATTTTCTGATTTGAGATTTGGGAGAATCAAAATAAATCAATAAATAGGCTACAGTGTACAGTAAATTGAAAGATATTTATATTGTTGGCCTGAATCCATCACCTAATAATAGATACATTATCCAACGTAATAAGCACACGGGGCACTTACGAAAATAGAACTGCACCACTTTGTAGGCCTAACGTTTCTTCTTAATAAGTGCCTATGCTTCGAAGCCGTGTGCAGTGTGCAATTCAAGCTGCAGTATGAACTGGTTCTATACCACAATAACCACCACAAAAACGTTTGGAGCGTCAGTTTTGGTTTCGTCAAATGTGCCAAGAGGGTGTCAATAAATTATGGTGTAAGATTAGGGTAATGAGGAAAGGAAGGTTTGCAAGGGAGAAAAAGGGGAAAAAACAGAAAGAGAAAAAAAAAGGAGGTAAGTAAGGTTAGGTGTAGAAATGGGGGAGGGAAAGGGGAAGTTCAATGTGGTGGAAAAGGTTGTTGTTGCAGAGGAAGTTGATGATGTTTAAGGAAGAATTGTATTGAAAAGGTTCGAGATTGAGGATAGTGAGGAGAGAAGAGATCTGGAGTTCATGTATAAGGGACAGGTTAGGAAGATATGCTTGATGGAGAGATCAGTGTTACAAGTGGGGCAGAGAGGGGTAGGGGAGCCGGATAAGAGATGTGAGTGAGTGAGTGAGGAGTGGCTGAGGCAGATGACAACGATGTCTTCCCTGCGGTTGTGACTGTGCAGAGGGGTGTTGGTCCCGACTTTGGGTTTGATGGTGTGGAGTTTGTTACTGGTTTCGTGATTCCAGGAGTTTTGCCAGGTTTTTATGATGTAGTTGGAGATGGAGAGACGGAGGTCTGAGTGTGGAATAGGAAAAAGAGAGGCGATGTTTGACAGAGCTTTGTTGGCGGCTCTGTTGGCTCTCTCGTTGCCAGGGATGCCTACATGGCTGGGAATCCAGAAGAGATAATATTCTTTCCAAATGAGCGTCAGATACAAAATAAGCAAATAATGTAATAAAACTTATTTTAGGTCTTCCAATTAATCAAATAAATACTTCATAAAATGTTGGGTGGGTGCCTATTAGAGAAGGGGCGCTTAATACGTCAAATACGGTAACTGTTTTCTAGGGATGCGCAGATTTGTTTAATTCATTAAATGATAAACAATTATCTTTAAATGTACTTGGCTGCTAAAGATCTTAGCAGCATCTTCAATCATCTCATGGGGTTGATAAATCACTGCCTCACCAAGCAGCATATGGTAGAAACGGAGCTGGAAAAAATCTATGATTCTGACGGAAAATTGGGAATTTGCGGGAAGTACAAAAATAATCATATAATTATAATTTTTGTAATGATAAAAAAAAAATATATTAAAAAAAAAAAAAAAAAAAAATTCTTCGATTTCTTGAGTAAACAACAGTATATACTGTGGTAAATATATGTGCTCTAAAAATGTCCACCATGTAATTGTGCGATAAAAAGTACACTTAATTGCAAAAGAGGGAAGTATATCAAGAAGTATTCACTATTTTTTGTGGGAAAATTTTCAACACCTTTATTCGGAACTGTGGACAATCTTATGGTAAAAGGATTAGTTCAGGGTCATGCAAGTCTATCTTATATGAAAAAGACTTCAAAAGAAACAAAATACTGAAAAAAAGCATTCAAAAATCCTATTCCTTTAAGGAGATATTTAAGTTTAAAGTTTGGTATCTTTTGAATCGAAACGGACTCTCTCATGTGGCTTCAGATTCCTCAAGTCTTTATGTATTCTATATTTTATTTTGCAATTTTGTGGCTTATAAACCATGGGATATGTCAAGAAAGTAATAAAATTGAATCTAGGAAGGGTATTTATAATATACCACCTGAAGAAAGCTTGAAGAAAAATAATTTAAATAGTGAAAAAATTAAATAAAACTTTCTTTAAAATACATAAAGACTTTGAAGTCTCTGAGGGTGTGATGTCACAACTAGTCTGATTTTAGTCGTTTCTACAGAAATGATACCAAACTTTAAACTTAAATATCTCCTAAACGGTATAAGATTTTTAAATGCTTTCTTCACCATTTTGTTGCTTTTGAAGTTCCCTTTCATATAAGATGAACATGCTTGACCAATGAACTAAGCCTTTAATTTCAACTCTGGGTAAAAAAATACACGTTTTAAAGGTAAATGTAGAAGTAGATATTTTATATTCACCAGAAAGAGATTTACATTCTGAACAGAGTCGTCCTTAGAGACATAAAATTTGACATAATCCTTATCTATTATGATAGAAATAAAAATAACAAATTTTTCTGACCAAGCTTCATACCCCCTTCCTTCCCTCCCTCCCACCTCCCTTAAGCAATCTAATACAATTTGTATCATTATCAAAATAGTACTATGGGAGCTCAGATGCCATTTTGATTTCAAAACATGCAGAATATGATGTCATCAGCCCAGCAGGATGTTGGAATGCTTATTTCTTTATAATCTACCTCAAAAATTATAGGTTATGAGAAAGAAAACAATTCTTATGTAAGAACTTTTACATATGTTAGGGTCAAGGAATATTTTGTGTACACATGAAATTAACAAAACATGCTGTTAAAACTTTGTGTCACATCATTTTAGAATAAAAACTTTAATCACATTTATAAACAAATACATAAAATTCCTTATGTCCCTATTGCGGAATTTATGCCATCATTCCCAATATTTCAATACATAATTGAACAAAATAGCAGCCTCCATGTGCCAACTTCAAACATGAATAACTTGAGATAGGAATAAGATTTTGACTTGCTGTTTTTTTTTAAATGGTTAAGATTTTTATCCTCTATTAGATGAAAGTATGATTGTATCAGACTATGTCTCCTTTTAATTACATAAAAAGCACAGGTCTGTTGTTTTTAAGTTATGGCTAATAAAAGTTTGAATTTTTGTTAATCTATGTAAAATATTTCCTAAATTTTGGTCACAGAAAATCATCATACTTTTTGTTGAGGGTATTGTATGATGGAGGTTGAAAACCTCTACTGTAGGTCATATTCAACTGCCCTCATTCAAATAATGTTGGTGAAGGATATTTTTGTTTTGTGATGTTAAAAAGTTCAACAAATTTGCATAATTAATTATATGGCCTTAAAATTCAAAATGCTGTAACATGGACCACTTTGTGATGTTACAAAGTTCAAGCAAATTTGCATAATTCATTATATGGCCTTAAAATTCAAAATGCTGTAAAATGGGCCATTTTCAAACTTTTTTTTCTTCAAAACTAATGTAATATAGCTTTTTGCTATTTTCAGGGTTTATACTAGTTTCATTTTATGAAGCTTAAATCGTTGCTACCTGTACATAAGATCTTTAATATCCAAATAACACAGCAATCTGCATGTCAACATGCTCCACAAAGTGATTGCACAAGAAATGTGGGCAACTAAACGTTTGATCAGAGAGACTTTTACCTCACCACATAAAAATATTAAATTTTGCTGCATGTTTTGAACATGATATACAGTAACTCTATTTTCATATCAAACTGATGAATTTTTCATTCAAAAAGGAAATGAATCTATTTTATTACCTTCCCCTCCTGTACTGTAGAGCTGTGAACGTTTAGGGAATTTAAAATTCAGGTTAGAAAAAACAGAAAACTTTCCTTCAGTGTAATTTAATCTTAACATTGCAAAACTTTTTTACCGCACTCGCTAGGGCTTTCACTCTGAAAATCTTGCATACAAAAAATCTTGCAAAGGTCATTCAATGTTGATCAATGCAAAGTTAATTATTTTGGTCAGAGCAATTTGGTTTGGTTTGATGATGTTTAACGGCAGTCAAGAGTCAAATGTATGTGCAATTTGGCTTTTGATTACTGCATGAATGGTTCAAATCTTGGTTGTGTTGATCAAGAAAGGGTAGGTAGAAGTGTCGTCATTACATTACTAGCAATCTGAAGCCTTCTAAATAGTGTGCTTTTGCAGCTGCAAGGGCAAATATGAAGGTTTGATTAGAAGAAATGTGTGTTTTCTTGGTAGAAAGGTTGTTCTTAATTTGTATAAGTAGTTAGTCGGGCCTCACCTTGAGTATGCTATTCAAGCTTAAAAACCCTTTTATGAGAAGGATAGGTTCATTTTGGAGCAGGTTGAGCGAAGAGCCACTAGACTTATTCCCAAAGGAATTCATGTTCATTTGTGAATAGGATAGGTTCTCTTATGAATGTAGGTTGCGAATTCTTGGTTTGACCACGCTTGAGTTGAGAAGAGTACGTGGCGATATGATTCAGGTTTTTAAATTCCTATCTGGTAGTGATTCTTGACTTCCTGTTATTTTTTGCATGTTTCAGCTAGTCCTCATGTGACATGTGGTAACAGTTTGAAGTTGACCAAAGAGTTCTCACGGATAGATAATCAGCGTTTTAGCTTTTCGCAAAGAGTTCTTAATGAGTGAAATGGTTTGCTTGAGTGGGTAGTTGGTTCACCATTTCAAATTAAAAAATGTGTTTTGTTCAGTTTACATATGCAGACGTATTAAAAAAATTGTTAAATTTGATGATAAATATCAGTGTAGTATTTTTGTAACATTTGAAAGAAGTTTGTAATAAAAATCATTCACTTCACGAATTATTTTGTTAGTGTTTTTATTTTCCGATCGCTAGTTGCAATATAACAACATAAAAACAACATAAAAAAACATACACATGCCATTTCTTTATATACTGTATAAGACGTTACGAAAATGTAATACTAGGCTTACATTTCAACTTACTTCAAAATTCAACATCATCGGCCGAATCCCTAATAAAAACATTACATTAATCCATGTTTAATTTTACACTTGGCAACTTTAAAAACAATGATATTCCTATATCACAATTATTTTATTTTTTACAACCTGACAACTAACGTCACGTCAGAGCTTAACACAATTATAGGCGGCCGGAAAGTCAAACCACAATCAATTAGATACTATCAATGAAAGCCCACAATAAATTTTTAGCAACAATGCAGAGTGTACCACGGAAATTTACGATCAATATTTATTTTCGATAAGTCCAACAAAAAATTCTAACCTGAAAAGAAAGGAATCATGGCCCCAACGCAACTTGCTTCACCACTATCGAGGCGGGCATGCATGGCCATTTTTTTTTTATAAATCATAAAATGAAAATTGAATAAATTAATATAAACTTAAACTAAAATGATGAGCGAAATAAAAAGGATCGACGAAATAAAAATAAACAAGATTAACTGAGATTTCCATGTTTTATTCCGAAATATATAGGATTGCAAACATTCAGGTAAAA
This sequence comes from Chiridota heheva, assembly GCA_020152595.1. Taxonomy (NCBI): domain Eukaryota; kingdom Metazoa; phylum Echinodermata; class Holothuroidea; order Apodida; family Chiridotidae; genus Chiridota; species Chiridota heheva. The sequence goes on from JAIGNY010004597.1 coordinate 912,547, forward strand.
TTCTAACTCCTGAAATATGTCCACAAAAATATTGAGAAATGTCAAAATCTTTGTAATATGCAATTCCATATACAGTAATAGTGAAACAAGAAAGAAAAGTATAGAAAAAAATAATGAGAACAAATACAATTTTGAAGTAAGCACTCTTCCCTCAGTGTTTGTAACACGGACTTCCATTGTTGAAAAGAACGCATCCAAATCTATTTCCGAAAGTTCGGAGAAATCAGCGACGTAAGTAAACAGAAACCTATATGTTGCTCCCAGTCCCACTAAAAGCCCAGGTGCAGAGGAATAAGGGATCGGGTTTTTTGCAAAGATCTCTCCATTTGCTGGTTTAGAACGGCAACTTGGATCGCCGATTAATTTAATTTAAGGTGGGGGAATTTTTTTTATTGTGAAAACATATTTGGTATATAATATTGGCATGATCCCTGTCCCATGCTCAGTGAATTTCCTATCATTTCTCACTTCACAAAATGCTAGATATTCACTCCCCCTCCCGGTATAATGGTTTTAATATTGTTGTCTTTCTTTTTTAAATATTTTTCTATGGCTTTCCTCCATTTTAAATGTTTACATAAAAGTGTCATGCAGGTTGTCTGTCAACAACTTAGCGCTGCGTGGCCGAGTACTTTGAGGAAACCTGGCTACAGGTTATAAACCACCCAGAAGTAACATGTGAAGGGGGATGCGGGCGGCATATCATGAAAAAAATTGTTAAATTTGATGATAGAAAATTCAATTATATTTTTCTTCATAAAAAACAAACAAATTGTTTTTGTTGTCTAAAATATAAATCAATTTGGTGATTTCTCCTCTTCATATCCATGATAAATTCAGTCCAAGCTTGATATTTACTTATCCAGATATTCATCAAAGAAAAAAGTAGTTTCGTTTGTTTTAACTTGTGTTTCGGCAATAGGGCCTAGTGCAAATACCTTGAAGTTTGTTCACCAATGATAAATAAATTAAACTTTCAGCAGCTATACCAGTAAAACGTAAAAACAAAAATAATTTAAAAACTCATTTTAAAAACATTAATTTTCAAAGTGCTTATTCATTAAAAATATAGTGTTTTATTTAAAATTTCTTTAAGTAGCCCTACACAAGTAAAATTATGAGTTTGATGCTAAAATAGGCGAAATGTTGGGATGCACGAACTTCGGGCCTGCACAAACTTCAGGCCTGCACGAACTTTAGGTCCACACAAACTACGATGCCAGCCGTATTTGTATTTGCTGCCGTTTATTGATGGCTAGTCGTATGGCAATTTCAATTTAGGGATGTTAAACTAAAATAGGCCTAACGAAGATTACTTAGATCACCAACCTTGGGAATCCATCTGAGGACACTAAAATATTTAATTGTCAGTCATGATGCGACAGTAAAAACCAAAGGGTTCGTCGTTATTTAATATAGGCTAGGCTACAATTTAACTTTCAAGTTATATAGTAACTGAACCTATTTTTGTGCACCCCCTAATTACTTGCACTAAGTAATATGTTCGATTCCACCTAGTTTAGCAACCAATTTCGAACATTCGGACTTACAAGCTAAAACTTATATTCAAAATCGTGAAAATGACGCTTCCTTGGGTAAGGGAGACCAATATTTCCCACTTAAAATGCAATATAACTCACATCCTAAAAGATATTTTCCTTTCAAAAATTACTGGTCCAGTTGAGCCAATATAAAAAAACAGCAATTTTTTCTTCTTACTCAAACACACACATCCATCTGCTGTCACTGACGTTAGGATAAAGAACGTTTTGTTATGTAATGATGGCCTAAGCTATAGAAAAAGAGTATAAACAAAGGTCACATCAGGCTCAAAACTGATGAATATTTAAGAGCTTAAACTTTAACTTAAGGCTATGACATTACAAAAGTCCCATTTCCGTCACATAGTAGGGTGTAAAAAATTTATATTTTCTTATAGTATTCTTATTCAAATGAATAATATGTGAGTGCTAATGCACACAAAAAAAAAGAGATTAAAGAAACAAATCAAAGGTCTAGGTATATCCTTTTTACCAGATATCACTAAAAATAAGCTATTGAATCAGCTGGTGTTTCCGTGCTATTGCTTGTTAATCTTATGCACCCATTGTAAAGACTAGGAAGAATGATTTTTGATCAATATTCTTGGACATTTCAATGTTTTATATACGTTAACTGTTTGAAAACAACATTTTGCATACTGTATTAAAGGGACTTCCAAGTTTTCCAAACCGATAAACGCAAAAGCCAAAGTGCGCTATTAGATGCACAGAATTAGGAGACCCTCTAACTTGAATGAGCACGCTCAAGTTTTGTTATAATTTGTTATAGCTTGACTTTTTCATGAAAAAGTTTCATTTTTATTCATCACCATTACAAAGATGAGAAGTTTTATGACGCCTTCAAAGAATTTTTAAAGGTAAGTTCTCGGTTTTTTATACAATTTTCGCCATTTTCTTTCTTAAGTGCACGAAATTAGGTTCCCCCATGCTACTTCTGTTAATCTGTGCTAAGCTATCACTACTAGAACCATGAGTGTTATTAGTTATTATACACATCCATCAGAACGGGTTGACATTGGGATTGCCATAGAGGGTTGTTATAGATTAGGTGCAATTCCTGTGTTTTTTTTAATTCACAAGAAGAAGAGAAGTGATGATTGAAAAAAACTTACTTTTTGGATATTCTTATATCAATTAGTCGAAAAAATACACTTCTCCAAAAAAACTTCTCCAAAATCTTTACCTATTTAGCACCACAACGGGATAAAGTTCTCAGAGATTCATATTTTGGCCGCCATTTTCTTAGTCGCCACACAATTGGATTAATTATTTAATGTCCGCAAATAATTTTAGAATGTTCCACTAAACTGCAAATTAATTTTTCGCTGACAACATTTTTATTGTTCATATAATTTCAATAAATAGTTTTGGTTAAAAAAAACTGTGAAAACAAATAAATAGAACATCAAGAAATGTTTAGATTATATAATTGTACTTTATAAGTATTATCTAAATATTTTTCCTCAAATAATCTAAAACATATTACCCCTGCTAAGATGTTATAGCCCCGTTGAACCTTGACCGTACTTTGAAGAGCTGGTCAGACGATTTTTATGGAAGGAAAAGTAGTCCGAAATACTTTGATAAAGGTAATTAAAATCACCTTAAAAACAGTTTTTGAAGACATGGATGGGTTTCAAACATTGATTCTAATCATTGTGGGCAAAAAAAAAAAGAGGTAAAATGGTTTCCTTTTCATAAAGATCTTAACAATGAGATTTTCCTACACTTTTTACACCTCGCTTAAAACAGTACAGGAGGGTATTTTGTAGTACCCTCGGACGGCCAGCCATCACCAATGGCAGCCATAGTAACAGTCACGGCTGGCATCAGTCTGACGGTACTACGCGGAGTACTTAAGTCTTGACAAGTGTTAAATGTTATCGGCCTTAACTGTTCCACTCAACACTGAACAGTATCCTACTAGCCTACTACTTACGGCCCACGTAATAGCATTGTGATATCTCATCAATTGAAACCAGTGAGGGCCTACAGACACAGGCCTTATGTGTAGGACCTACGTAGCCTACGTGTTGGCTAGCAAGTAATGTATCATTTGTATGTTAGCCTACTTGTTACTCAGTGTAGGCCTAGGCCCTGTGTTAATATAGGCAATGAGGTCTCAGTCTGTTACTGAACCGAAGCGACAATCGTGCCAAAAAAATGACACATTTATTTCTGTCTGTGAAAATAAATGTTCAAGAATCATAGCTAAGAGCTGGTTTGATCTAAACGCTTACCTTCATCTAAATATTGTTAACGGGTAATTGCAAAAAGGTTGATTGCTTTGTTACCGGATAAAATCAGTCCTACTTCGTAGTTTAAGCATTTTCAAGATGGCAGACTTCAATGACTGATTAATGATGCAGCGCAGTTGTTGTGTAGTCAGGGGGCAATCCCGAGATACAACTATAATCGGAAGGGTGTACGAAACTTGTATAATTAGTTTATAGAACCTTAGATTAAAATAAGATATATTCATAAAATTCATAAGCTTTAAAAAACTATAAATTTTACTGTCTAATGTAGCCTGCTATATCTTAAATGAATAATATCTTAATATGAAACATGTTTGCAGTCTGTTTCCCTGTTAGAAATGAAACCTTCAAAATCAATTGTCTTGTGAAACAAGTTGCTTATTTCTGATCGAGTCATCTCGTCTATGGTTTTCGGTCAATCGACTGAATCGACAAGTTTCTTATAGATTCCATATCTGGAAAGTCGTTATCACGTTCTTTATATATTAAATTACTCTTGTAAAGAGCAAAACCAGTAAGAATTATGGACATTTAATAAAAATAAAATGAAATTTATTTTCAAGATTAACATTAAAAAGACAATTCAACAGGTTTTTTGATTATTTTTTACTTAAGGGTACGGGAAATGAAAAATGAGCAGTAGTATGAATATTAGAGTTTAGTATTATCTAATTGGCAATATGGCGGCCCCCTGTGTAACAAATGTCCTGTAAAACTGGTCTCCAGTTCTTCCTCAATCCTTGTTGGGTGTAGGCCTTTCTTACTTTTAGACTGTGTTGGTAAGACTCTACTTTCATTATTTATAGCCTATTATTACATTGGAGAGTTGTTTTTCTCAAGAAAGGCACGTAAGGCGATTTATCATTTTTGATTATAATATTATACTTACTTAGCTAGCCTAACTGAGGTTAAACCTCTGGAGTAGCCCTAGTACTATGCCTATTGAGGTGGTCTTATACACAACATTTGTTAAGAAAACAAAATTCTGTGTAGTATTTTTAGAAAAATGACAAAAAACATGTTTTTCTCCTGCTGACTGCAATGATAAATGACTTGTTTGTTTTCCCCTTTGACTGAAGTTCGAGATCGTCAAAAAAGCATTGTTACATCGCCGTGCACCTCAACATTCCCGGATGTCTGACCTCCTCAATACTGTTAGTGTTGCTAAGCTTTATTTAAAAGGGTACAACTTAGTATGGAGTAACCTATCTAGTAATGTGGGCAGAGGTATACTTGTTTATATTGATTGTTCTATAAACTAAACTACACTGAAGTTATTATCGATTCTGACTAAAGTGAATCGATTTGGGTAACCCTAAACTGTTCTGACAACAACAAGCTTTCATTTGGTTGTATATATAGGAGTGCCAGCTCTAGTAAGTTAGATAATGATAGTTTAATCAAGTTACTTCACTCTGTTTCTACTAAATTTAGTAGTCTTTGTATTGTAGGAGACTTCAACCTCTTAGATATAAATTGGTCAAGCTGGTGTAGTACTGATAATCTTGATAATTATGATAACAAATTTATTAAGTGTTTACGTAACTGCTTTTTATATCAATTTATTAATTTCCCTACCAGATTTAGAGTGGGTCATAGAGCTAATATTTTAGATCTTAGTTATTACTTGTCTTGAATATTTAATTTCTAACATAGGTCTCCAATGTTGTATTGGTAAGAGTGATCATGGAGTAATCACATTTCAACTGAATTGCTGTGTTAATCATAATAGCAATACTTCTTTGCGTTACCTGCCTGATAAAGGTCATGTTGCAGGCATGAACAATGAGTTGTCTGCTACGTTATTCCCTACATGTACATCAAGCAATGTTAACCTTTGCAGAAAAGTTTTTAAAGACAATACAGCATGTCTGATTGTATTGATAAATATGTTCCAATTTTTAATCCAATTTGTCTAAAGAAGCAGAAAGGCACTACTCCTTTTAGGGAGCATAGCCAACTCGATATATGCAGGATTTTGCATTCTTTTTTAAGCCACCGCGCCAGGCCGCGGGAACAAAATAAATCATTTTTCTGCGGAGTCACGTACGGATTAAAACACCCAAATGCACTCAGGTAGAGAGCTCATTAACTTCCATCCATTGTGTGCTGAATACAATAGTCCCTAATCACTGCAAGATTTGGAGATTGTTTGTATGCATGAAAAGACATTTTAGAATAACAGATTATTGAATTGGGGTTGGGAATATAATTTGGTTGATGGTGGATAGGAGAAGGGGATGGACGGGAAAAGTGGATGGGCGGTGGAAGGGGATATGCGGGAGAAGGGGATGGGCGGGAGTAGGGATGGGCGGGAGTAGGGGATGGGCGGGAGAAGGGGAAGGGAGAAGGCGGGGGAGAGGCGGGAAAAGGGGGGGAGGTGGGAGAAGGGGAGGGGAGGGGGGAGGGGAGGGCGGGAGGGAGAAGGGGGGGGCGGGAGAAGGGAGGGGCGGGAGAAGGGAGGGGTGGGAGAAGGGAGGGGCGGGAGAAGGGGAGGGGCGGGGGGGGGGAGAAGGGGAGGGGTGGGGTGGGGAGGGGAAGGGGGGCGGGTGAAGGGATGGGGTGGGAGAAGGAGGGGAGGCGGGGAGGGGGGTGGGGAAATGGAAGGGGGGGAGAATGAGAGGGGAGGGCGGGAGAATGGGAGGTGGGAGAAGAGGAGGGGCGGGAGAAGGGGAGGGGCGGGAGAGGGGAGGGGCGGGAGAAGGGGAGGGGGGGAGAAGGGGAGGGGTGGGAGGTGGAGGGGGGAGGAGGGGCGGGAGAAGGGGAGGGGCGGGAGAAGGGGAGGGGCGGGAGAAGGGAGGGGCGGGAGATGGGGAAAGACGGGAGAAGGGAAAAAGGCGGGAGAAGGGGAAAGGCGGGAGAAGGGGAGGGGCGGGAGACAGGGAGGGTTGGGAGATGGGGAGGGGTGGGAGATGGGGAAAGGCGGGAGTAGGGGAGGGGCGGGAGACAGGGAGGGGTGGGAGATGGGGAGGGGTGGGAGATGGGGAAAGGCGGAGAAGGGGAAAGGCGGGAGAAGGGGAAAGGCGGGAGAAGGGGGGAGAAGGGGGGCGGGAGAAGGGGAGGGGCGGGAGACAGGGAGGGGCGGGAGAGGGGAGGGCTATTTCTCATGTGAGATCTTCTCTTTTGCATGTTTGCATGCATAAAAAGACCTTTTAGAATATCAGATTATTGAAATTGGGGAGGGTGCATACTCCTTTATTTGTGCATATTTTGGTTGATATATAGGATGGGGGAGGGAATGAGTTCTCATGTGAGAACTCCTCTTTTGCATGCTTGAAAGGATATTTTAGAATATCAGATTATTGAAAATTGGAGTGGGCGCGCATCCTTTTGTTTATTCATAATTTGGTCTGCTCCTTCCCCATTTGTTGGATGATTTGTTCGGATTCCTGAAAAGTCCTGTGCCTGTTAACCGCTTCGTCATTTATACATTTCACCAAATGTATAGCTAGGGGTCTCCGTCCCCTCCCTAATTGGAATGTGTCTTTTGTTTTGGTTTTCCGTAATTGAATCTTTACATAATCTTTCAACAAACCCACTCCCTTGATAATAAGTAGGCCACCACCTGGGCAAGGTCATAAATCACTCAGTCAGAATTGGGTTTTGGAAATGTTTGTAGTGTCAATGAAATATGATAACTTTGAACAAGTGCCATTAAACAATAAATATGTGGGGTACTGGGGCAGTTCCCAAGGAAACTGGGTTTTGTTTAAAAGATTTAATTTTAAGTTTTAAGATAACAGAAAGCTGTGGATGCAAAGTTTGCAGGAATGCTAGTGAATGAGAAAGTTGCCGATCTGAGTTTATTTCCATTTCCATTCAAGGTGCATACCAGTTTGCCCTATTACTTCATAATCTTTGTTTTTTTATCAACAAATTTTGTTACCAAATAAAAAAAAAGACTTGGGGAGAGCTTTTTTCACAAGGATCTACCTTTTTAATAGTGTAGGGGTATTTTATTTACATGCCGGGACAGTAGGAATTTCGTTAAGTTTGGACCATTATCCGTGAGCGATTTCAGGATCCATATTACTGATATCTATCATTATTTTTATTGGATTAAATTCGGAATAAAATTGGCAAAATTGAGTAAGTTTATTATTTTTTTTTCAGTCACTTTGCTTCATTCTGTCAAGTAAAATTTCAGTGCACAAATAAGTATATGCTTAAAATGAACCAAAGTTTAAAATTCCCAATTTTGACTAAAACATTGAAGTCATCAATCCAGGCCTAACATAAGAAAAACATACACAAAAATGATAATGCAAAACATTTTTTGGTCATGGTTTCTTGATTCTTGAAATGTCCCCGTTGTGAAAGATAAGAAAGAAAAAGACTTAAAATTTAAATTGTTCTTTTTGCTTTTTTTTTTTAAAGAATCAATATCATTATCACAACAAATTAAAGCTGAGAGACACATTTAAGGACTCATTAATTTTCAGTTTTTCCCCAGTTTAAAAACTGATGCATTTTGGCTTCACGCAACTATTTTAATTGAGACAGTACTGTAACAGAAGTTGGTCAGTTGAATCACGATATTATTTGTAACTTCTTTGGAACATGTTATTTTTCACGGAACACATTATTACAGGTTCTTTTTTTCTTTCTTTTTTATTCCGTGTACTTGACCTTAACAATCCCATCCCGTTTCCGAAATAAGATTAATGTAACGGTGTATCATTCTTTGTTCAGTTGAAGCATGGAGATATTATTAGCTTCATAGTTGGAGGTACTTTCCGACAAGATTACCAGCGATATCCGGCGCAATATTGCGAGGCATTGTTCCTATTGTTATGCAGGAAAGTGCGTTGGTACAATGGCTTCACTGAACCATGTTCTATGGGTGCTTTTAATCTGTCATGAATAGAAAAAAATCCTGCAGTTTTGCGGGATTCGGCGGCATGCTGCGTACCGAAAGTTGGCTCTCCTCCTTTAGCAAGGATATTCTGAAACAAGTAAGGAAGAAAAAGAGGTGTTGGCAGAAATATGTTGAGACAAAAGATCACCAGAAGTATTTAAAGTATTGTCGTGTAAAAAATCAAGTGTGGGCTATGACCAGAAAAGCACGGATTGAACATGAAAAAATAATTGCATCCGAAGCTAGGTCAAACCCTAAAACGTTTTGCAGCTATGCCAAATCTACGAAAAACTTTAAATAGGGCATAGCCCACTTGCAGACCAGTGAGGTTGATGAGCATGGTAAACCGTTATTAATTATATCTGACCTTAAAAAAGCCAAGGTCTTGTCTTATTTTTTCATGAGTGTATCCACAGTTGAAGATGATAATAAAATGCCTGACTTTGATAAACAAAATTTTCGAGTTCAACTCAGTTCTATTTCCATATCACATGATACAGTACTTAAAAAATTAAAATGTTTAAACACTTCTAAGTCAGCGGGACCAGATGGTATCCATCCAAGGATTTTATATGAGTGTTCTGATACAATTGCTCCATACCGAACTACTTTGTTCCAACTGTCCTTAGACAATATAACAGTTTCAGATGATTGGAAGGTGGCAAATATCTCACCTATTTTTAAGAGGAGCAACAGATCTTTAGTATTAAATTATCGCCCTGTGAGCCTAACAAGTGTTGTAGTTAAAACCATGGAATCGGTTATTAGAGACCATTTGATGGAACATCTTTATAACAACAATCTTATTTGTCCTCAACAGTTTGGTTTCATGAAATGGAGATCTACTTCTCTTCAATTATTAAAGGTTTCAGATGATCTGTCCCTAGCATGGAAAAATAAAGAGACGATTAACATCGTTTATCTTGATTTTATGAAAGCTTTTGACAAGGTGCCACATAAACGTCTGCTTCATAAATTAAAGTTATATGGTATTGTGGATCCATTGTATAGCTGTATCTGATCCTTTCTTGCAAATAGGTCACAGCATGTCTTAGTAAATGGTTGTACTTTTCATTCAGTGACAGTGACGAGTGGTATACCACAAGGTAGTGTTTTGGGTCCGATCCTATTCATTATATATATAAATGATCTCCTTGACACTGAGTTCTTCAATTTACCTCTTTGCAGATGACACTAAGATTTATAGGCCCATGAGGTCAGCTCAAGACCAAAATATCTTGCAAGCTGACCTGGACTCCTTGGCAAACTGGTCTTCTAAATGGTTATTGAAATTTGTTATTCTCCTTCAAGTGATTTATGCTACACCATGTTGAATCACAATCGTGAATTTGTAACTAATGAGAAGGATCTGGGAGTAACTTTTGACTCCAAGCTTACTTTTGAAGCTCACATCAACGAGAAAGTCAACAAGGCAAATATGATACTTGGACTCATCCATAGATCATTCACATATCTTGACAAAACCTCTCTAGTCCAACTCTACAAGGCATTTGTAAGACCTCATCTGGAATTTTCAACCTGTGTTTGGCACCCAACAAAAAAAAAACACATTGAGTTGATCGAAAATGTTCAAAGGAGAGCCACCAAACTTATTCCACATTTGCGTAATTTGCCATATCCTGACAGCTTAATAATCTGAATCTACCAACATTAACTTACAGAAGAACAAGAGGTGATATATAAGTATATAAGATGGTCTCACATATATATGATTCAAGAGTTGCAAATTTATTACCTATTCGTAATAATACTAGAACAAGAGGTACTAAAAACAGGAAAATTCTTCAATCACATTCATTTACCAGCGTTCAACATAATTTGTTAATTTTTTCTCCAATTGGATTTGCAAATTATGGAATAATTTACCAAAGGAGATCATGGAAGCATGCAATCTAAATTTGTTTAAGAACAGGCTGGATTACTGGTGTAATCAGGCTTTTCACTTTCACTTCAAGGCCGAGAGTCAGGAATTACTTGACACTTCTAGGTCTGGGATCTAGCCTTTCATCCAGGAAACATCATAGGTATCATACCAGGTAGGTAGGTAGGATAATGATACTAGGGCCGTTAATACTTAGTTAATAGGCCTATGGTATTTTTCCCTTTGTCAAGTTTGTCTTTGTTGTGTAACTGTTAGTATTTCTGGTTAACAGTTAGGCCTAACGTTAGGGACACAGGTGTTCCTAGCATTATGGCAACCTATATACTTATTACATATATATATATAATAAGAAGGTAGGTCACCTCCTACCCCAACTTTTGAACAGTATATGAAAATTCCTTTTTTTTAACCACTCGCGAATCTTAATTAGGCCTAATTTAGTACTCAAGTCACATTTTCCGGAGACTCCCTTCTTCGTTTATAAGCCATATCATTTGTTATTTTGTTCCGATGAGATGTACAAACGATGAATATTTTACCCCATTACAGTCATGACCACAGGTGTTCCTAGCGTTATGGCAACCTATATACTTAAAACATTTAAATAAAAAGGTAGGTCACTTTCTAACGCGACTTTTGAACCGTATATAAAAATTCCTTTTTTTGACCACTCGCGAATCTTAATTACATTTTGTTTACTTAACTCACATTTGCCAGAGACTCCCTTCTTCGTTTATAAGCCCTAGTATTTGTTATTTTGTTCCAATGAGATGTACAAACGATAAATTTTCTACCCCATTACAGTCATGACCACAAGTGTTCCTAATGTTATGGCAACCTATATACTTAATATGTATATATAAAAAGGTAGGTCACTTTCTAACACAACTTAACTTTGCATTTATCACCATTGGATGACATCTGCCATGTTGGGGACCAAGAAACTAACTTATCCAGATCAGTTTGCAACAGTTAGCATCATCAACAATCCTGTACAGCTTAAGTGTCATCAGCAAATTTACAAATCCTGGAGCCAAGGGAAACATCAATATCATTAATAAAGATTAAGAAAAGAAGTGGACCCAATACAGAACCCTGAGTAACACCACTTGTAACTTTCTTTCATGGAGATATTTAACAACAACTCTTTGTGACCTGTCAATTAACCAAAAATGTATCCAACTGGCACACTTTCCCTCCACACCAAGCGCTTTTTTATTCAACATGACTCTACCTAACGGAACCTTAACAAATGGTTTTTGGAAGTCTAAATAGATAACATCAACATTATGACCAGAATCAACTAGATTAGTAACATCATCAAGAAATTCCAATAAATTAGAAACACAAGACCTCTTAGGTAAGAACCCATGCTGGGACAAATTCAACAAATCATTGACCAGTAACCGATCTAGTACAACATCCTTAATAATGGACATCATGACCTTGCACACAACACTAGTAAGACTCACTGGCCTATAGTTACTGGGCAAACTGTGGTCACTCTCTAAAAATAGGAGTGACATTTGCAATTCTCTAATGACTAGGGACAACACCAACATTCAAGCACTTTGAAAAGATAATACTCAGGGGAACAGAAAGAACATCAGAACACATATGTAATACGTACAGCAGGATGTATACCATCTGGACCGGGTGCTTTATTTGAAATCAAACCCTTCAACTTAGACACAACATCAACTGAAAAATCAACATCCTTAATGGAGAGTGCACACTAAGATACTCAACATCATCAGCAAGGGACTCCTTATTAAAACAGATACAAGTAGTCATTAAAAACCTCAGTCATATCCTTACCACTATTGATAGTAACACCATCATTACCAGAGGTTGCGTTATAATTTTTTACCTGGCGTATTTGGTTACGACAAGCCCGTGAAGTTATGCGTATTTTGTAAATTTGCCATCAAATGTACAGGGCATTGCATAATGTACAGGACATTGCGCGCTAGCGAAGCATGCAAGTAATTGTTAACACACTTGTGTAGTCCTGCCTTGCTAAAGTGAATGAAAATTGCGCTTAAAATACCAAAAACATTAAACAAATTGGACTATTATTATCATGAAATTTTTTAAGAAAAGTTCACACTCAATCCTTGTATAATGTTGATTGTTGAATCATGAAATTTGTGTTAACAATCCCAAAATAAACTAGAAAATACTTTTGTTTATCGTATCCAAACTTTCATGAGGTTTTAGTGAACTTTGACCACTTGTCAACGATAATATACTATTTAGATCTCGAATATGCCTACTTCTTTACAGTATAGTATTTTGACTTGCAGACTGTGATCACTTCACAGATACACGATCAACACAATACAGGAGGAGAGTAGAATCCTAGCTAATAGTATCGTTGACAATTGACAGCCTGCATTCAAAATATATCAAAACTTTCACGTACACTGTACAGTGTACGTACATCATGCATAGGGCCTAGGGTCTATGTACTAGCCTATATGTGTTTATGTACAGCACTACGGGCATGTTGAATCATTCGGCCGTCAGTCTTGTAGTTGTGTCATTTTTCTTTTCTTTTTTTGTGTGAAATAAAACTTTGAATCGCATCAGAAAGGTAAGATGCTCATGATTTTCATTTATGTTAATGAAAAACTCTGGCGTAAAATTTCACATGCTATATCTAAATATTACAACGCAGGTACAACCTGTGTCGTGAGAAATTTCAGCCATGGCGTAATATACGACAAGTTTGTCGTTAACGCGATTTCTGATCATTACCCTGAAGGTGACCAACAACCTCCTTGGTGTTTTGCTTTGAGCGAACATAAGAATGAAATGACTTCAGATTAATCTTAACCTCTTTGGACAAACGTTTTTCAAAAAGGACTTTTGTATCTTTTATCAAACCCTTTGTAAACTTTTCTTGATCCTTATACCTAGCAAGCTTCGCAGGACACCCACTGTTTTTATAACAACGCCACAACTTCTTCTTTTTCCGAGCATTCCGCAAAACCTCCCGAGACATCCACACTGGCCAATTACGCCTACATACTTTCATCAATGAAACAAAGCTATTCGCACCCTACAAAACTTGAGTTTGGAAATCATCCCATGATTTTAAAGGATCTACATGTAAGTCACATAGCATAGAAGTTCAATCGATGCACCCTCTAACCTCTAGGATATGTACGTCAATGTTGTGTCAATTACAATCAATTTTTGACGCATGGTAAGTCATAGTACATCAAATGCCAGTTATTCAAAGAAAAATAGGTGTGTCAATGTGCGTCATTCTTTCAGTTGTGTAAAAACCTATATCAAACAACATTGTGTTGGTCCCAATACCTATTGTGTGTATTAAAACACAACTTGTGCCACAATCTTGATATCTCTCAACATTTTATAAAATACAAAGGCATTTTTATATGGAATTCCCTACCAATCAATCTTAGAAATTGTTCCACACATGACTTTTAAAAGTAAGCTTAAAGCCCATCTTATTAAATCCAGTAGTAATTCTAGGAACTAACTCGTCCTTCACTTTTCGTTTTTTGGTATTTTATGTATATAGCGTAGCTATTGATTTTGTTTTTTTTGTTTTCTTTTGATTTCTTTTGTTTGTTTTTGTTGTTGTTTTTTTCTCAATTCTTGTAACTGTGTAAGGGGGTACCTCACCTACAGATACATTCGTGTCTTCTAAGTGCTTCCCCAAACCAATGAACTTTGTAAATATGTCACTTTTGTTATATTTTGTATTATGGTTTGAAATAAAGTGCGATTAATCAATCAAAAGGTCATGACCACAATCAGATACACACAAAATTCAGGCGAGAGCCTAGAGGTAGTAAGTATTGATCGGCATTCCGAAAAGAAGAAAAAATTGCACGCTGCAAATATTATAAACAGTAGAATCTCTAAAAGACTGTTTTAACAATCCAAATTTTTTAATTCTTGAATAATATTTATGATCATTCCATGTGGAGGAATACACCAAAAAAGATTAAAGTATTTAACAGAACCTAGTATGTATTTACATACCCAAATAGAGCAGATCTCCTAATCTACTGATTAGGGTGTGTGCCCATGTTAATTGAAAAAGTTGCGCCACACACTAAACAAAAGTCAATAAGATTTAACACATCTCAAAAAAAGTTCAAAGATTTTTCTGGGAGAACTTATTTTCAATATCAAAATCAAGCTCCTTCTCACTGAAAAATTGAACACACTTCAGTTTGTTTCCAGTTGCAGTTGTAAAAGTTGGAAAGAAACAACAACAAAATGGTCAAAATTTTCTCCTTTTTTTTTTTCAAATTCGTGAAACGCTCTGAACAATAAATGTAATGCCGGTGAAACATGAAATTTGGTCCCCCTGTAAATTATGTCCCCCAGACAGAATATCCTAGGAAATTTGGTCCCCCCTCACAGAATATCCTAGAAAATATGGTCTGGCCAGTTTGTGTCCCTCCCCTAACATTAACCCTGATGGTGCCACTGTTCACGGGGTAATGAAAGAGGGTTAAACAACAACAGATTTACATAAGAAAATAGATGCTATGTCCCATTTTAGCATATTTCCCCAGAAATCTCCAAATAAACTGTAAATTGGCTAAGTTGGAACTGATTTTTGGGTGGGTGGTATCGGTTGGGTGGATGGGTAGGGAGAGGTCAGGTGGGAGGGGTGGATGGGAGGGAAGTAGATGCAGATAAAGAAGCATGTTTTTTTTTTTTTTAACTAAAACATATAGTACCCATGAACACGAGAAGTGTAGAAACATAATCCTTATTTAATAACATTTTTTGAATAAGTATTCGTTACATATTGTATGTGCACCCCCTCTGTAAACTTTGACATTTCTCTTACTTGGTGTGCATCTTGTTTATGAGTTACTGAGCTACATTTTTTTTTTAAATCAAATTTGTGTCCCTTTATTCATACTTTTAAGACCTCGCTGTAAAAACAAGTATTTAGTTTAACACTTTTTTGAAACAGATTTTGAACACATAAGAATGGTGAACTAATTTATACCAAAAACATAAATACCTTAACACATAAAAAAAAAAAAAAACATTGATACATTTATTACATGTAACAGCTTTTGAACAATGTTTGGCGCTTTTATTAATGCACCAACCGTTTATGTTAAACACTTATCTTTAACATTATACCAACCAACATCAAAAACACGAAAAGATAAAATCAAGATTTTCTAGATTGTCAGAGGTTTCAAATTAAAAATGTGTTTCAAAGCATGAAAAGGGGAGAGAGGAGAAAGTTGTGTTGTGGATCAAATTACGTCTTATGTCTAAAAAGAAGGAACTTTAATTTGTCATTAAACTAAGAAAATGTGCTACGGGAAGTTATTAAGTATGTAGGGATAAACCCTGATATTATTCATTCCTTTTTCCCCATATAGGTCTACGCTTTGATATGAAACCCACTGTGCGCTGACGTAGTGAAAACTTTAACTTAGTACCGTATACTGGTATATGGGAGTATTAAGGTGGAGATTAACAAAACACGTATTTAGTTTTTGAACATAACGCCATAAACGTGAGAAAGATTGTGGGCATTTAAAAACATTTTCTGCGGAAGGTTAATTTAATCTCATTGCAAATGTCCACATGTGCCAAGCTAAGCCCACCATTCACCTGGCCTAAACTTATCTCCATACTGGCAATTACTCAATATTCAACCACTTATGTATTCATCGTCCACATAAGGGCCTACTTACTAAATCAGCAAGTTGTCATCCTTTCATCCAACAGCCATTATCTTATGATTCTCCACTCATCATCCCAACGTGGCACCTTTTCTTCCTCCAGTGTAACTCCCATTTCTGTCTTCCATTAACATCAAAAAACATAAAAACACCACCCTTAACTTCATGGATGTATCCAGGGACCATTCTACCCCCCCCCCTCCCTCTCCCCCCTTCCCTCCACCAAAATAAAGCAAAAAAAAGCTCAAAGGTGAAAAGGTACATAAATGTTGATAAAACGTCTATAAATTTCGCTGAAAGGTTCAAATTTTGGGAAATCACCTTTTTTTGCTCATCAATTGAATTTAGCCTCCAAACAGGCTAAAGACTGCCACTTTGACACAGTTCTAGAAAAATTGATGCCATCAGCAATTGTTATCATTCTATGACACCCCTATTTCTCATGTGAGAAACGATTTTGTTCTTTTGATGCAGGACAAAATTTCCTTTCCAGCAAGACCTGTCCATGTATGGACAGACTGATAAAAGCTATAAATATGCTATGTCCTCTTTGGCAAGGTAATACAAATTAACAACAAAAGATGATTCACAACAAATTAAAAATTGTCATTGGGTTTCTTTTCAGTCTTAGAATTGTATATTTATATGAAGTGTTCTATAAATATTTTGAAGCAATTAGGCCGTGGGACGTAGGCTACACAAAAAGTGGCTTAGTTTTGAAGTTTTCCTGCAATGTGAAAGGAGACATACTTGATGTATGACAGGGAATTAACAAAGAAACCAAAAACCAAAAACTGTATCTTAAAAGCTTTTTTCTTTCTCAAGATATCCATTTTATACACGTACAGTAGTTGTAAGATGCAGACATGTGGCTGTTTTTTGTTGTTGAAATACTGCCACTGATTTTATCATCAGGGGCATAGGAAGGGTCACCTTTCAAGGGGAGGGGGGAAATCCAATCCATTCCCAGTGACAAATTAGAAAAATTGCACTGGTAAATTAACTTTCCATTAAAAGTTACTGATAATCAGGAAATCCCCTTCAACAATTCAAAATTCTGGAAAAGTTTTTCAACTTTATTTGTTTTCGAAACGTTTCCTTCATTTTCAGGAATTTTATTCAATTTCGAGAAATTAAAGCTAAATGAATATCTTATCATTTTACCACATATTCAAATTTTGTGTTAATACCTTCCCAGTTTCAATTCCCAACCGGAAAGAAAGCATGACACCAGGAAGGTGAAATCCTCTCAGCGGAAGCTTGCCCCACTGCCCCCCCACCCAGAAGGTGAAATCCTCTTGGCAGAAGCTTGCCCCACTGTCCTCCCCCCAGCACTTCTTATGCCTCTGTTTATAATGCATTTCTTTATCATCATTTTTTTAATTTTCTATTCAGTATAATTGATATGTTATGAAGGCTTATATCAGTTATAATTTGCAAAAAAATCATTTTTTTAGACCATAGATTTTTTGAAATAATACATTATCAAGAACTGTGATAATGATGTCATTTTGAGAGGACGGTATGAACAAAACAGCTGCTTCCATGTAACTTATTTCTGACAATTGATATTTTAAATAATTAGAAAAAATTGCTTTGGAAGATGTGGAATTTGGACTAATAATGCCTAATGCCTAATAATTGTTGCTTCTATCATAGCAAAGGAAGGAAAAGCCAGATTTTTTTTGTCGCCTTTAAATTTAGCATAGATTGATTGAATTTGTATCCTTGATAACAAATCATTTGTCTTCAAACATGAAAGTTGCATACAATGTTGAAAAACAGAGAAAACAAAGGTTAATTTCTCATGATTTATGCCAGTTCCACAAAACAAACAAATTTTTGAATGGGTAAGAATGATTGGGTTTTGTTATGATGTGCTATAAAACCTGTACAACAAACCAGGAAAAAGCCATGGTGAAACACAAAAAGAAATTACTTTTTATGAATTTTTTTTTTTTTTTCACTCACATTTATTTTCAAGTGGTCAATAGTTTCTATTAATTAAATTTTTTACTTATTGTATGTATCTTAAGAAACATGAAAAATGTTCATGATTGTCAACCTTGGACAATGAAATCATCTTAACAGCAGAAGAGTGTTGATACCTTTACCATATACATCGTTCTATGCTTCAGATTTTAAGTTCTTACAGCAGTTTCCTTGCATTTCTGACGTTCGAGTTTGGCTAAGTTTGGCGTCCTTCTGCATCCCAGATTCCGTTTAATGGACTTTGTCTGCCTCTAATAGAAGGTCACCACAAGTCAGGGGAGACTTCCTCTTCTCACCATTGCATTGTTGCATGTTGCTCTGTCCTACTTGTATCTATTTGCCTGACAGATAACATATCTTCTCTGGGAACATGACATATGACGCTTATACTTCCTTCTCTTCGGCCACTCTTGATGTCTGATCAGGGCAAATACTTTCTTTGAAACTTTTCTGCCTTTGTCTTGGATTGTTACTCACTCATCATTAGTTTGGTCTTGTTTATTCCCTCATCTGCGTGAAAAACCAGGAGGAATTATGCAATCAAATAAGCGATGTGTTTAAAGAAGATAACATTTCTATGATACATTTTGAAATAAATATAATATTGTCAAATAATATCAAATCAATATCTAAAGTCTTTTGTTTGTTAGTAAAACTCTTCCTTCAATTTAATGAGCAATAAGTCGATAGTTGATAAATAGTAGAAAAGAAGGCTAAGACTAAGAGACCAAATGAAATACATTCTAAAAACGAGCACCAAACCATTGCTGACTTTGAGGTATTTTCTGCTACGAAAACTTTTTCAGAAACAAAAACAAGCAAAGGGAAGAATGAAAATCTTTATGATCAATTTAATTTAATCTTATTAAAAGAAAATGTACACGACATCCTATTAAAACCACACAAATAATCAAAGTTTTGTATCACCGTTTCTATACACCTTTAACTGTTTATATTTTCTTGATTGCTTTAAAGTTCTTGGCCAAAGTAATCTGACTTTAAGAAAATCCAGATGCAGTACAGACTACAGAAAAATAGAATTCATAGAGTCAATTAATAATTTGCAATCCTAATGATTCTGTCAAACATGTGGGTAAAATCTTACTTAATCTGCTAATGACCGTATAGTCAGATAGTGAACGAAATATCATTTTAGTGGTGGACGGAATTCAGGTCACTTACAGTTACTTTGCATGTATAGTGCCCCGTCACGATTCGATTTTAACTTAAAACTGTTACCATACAACAAAACTTACCATACAACATCATTACAGTCACCATACAACAAAACTTACCATACAACAAAACTTCTGTATAAAATTTATATTATATTATATTAAAATATATATTCTTGAAATATGTTTGAGACAAAATTCTATCATATATCAGCTCAGTGAAGAAAACAAAAATGAAAACACAAGTTCCATCTTCACTTATAAATTAGGAATTTTCTGACTAAAAGTCAGGCAAAAATGGTAAAAAGTCAACTACACTACATAATCTGACTCTACTTTTAATGTTAATGTCAGAAGCAATAGAATAAGACATTTATTATTAAGAACATACTCTGAAGACTTTCCTCCAGCAATTGCAAAATTAAAGCAAAAATATTTAAGATATACCAACATTTATTTATTTCCATTTGTAGTCTTACAAATGTTCTTTGCCATTTTCCTATAAAGTGTATACAGTGTATATCTCAGTGTACTGTACATCTCAGACCTCTATAGTTTTGTACATTTCTTATGTATTTGATTATTGCTGCTCAGGGTCAAATCTTATAAGTGATTGTTATATTTGTTTGATGAGCCACAGAGGCTTCTATTGTGACTCACTGAGTAGCAAGGAATTACATTAGGAATGAGCCACAATGGTTATTATTCAGAAGGGATGAGCCACAACTCATTGTTACAATATATTGGTGCCGCGGGGGCAATAAAATGAATGGAAATTTGGCAGCATTTTTAGAATTTTGAAGAAAAATTCCACAAATGAAGAAAATTTACCAAAAATTGAAAGAAGTTCATGAAAATTTATGAAATTTCACGAAAATGAAAGAAAACTTCTCAAAATATTAAGATAATGTCCCGAAAATGAAGAAAATTGCATGAAAATGAAGGAAAACTTACAAAAATTGAAAAATAATACTTGACCCCAATAAGATTACTGGGAGGAGGGGGGGGAGGTGGTTTCCCCTTTCCCCGGTTCCTACATCTCTCCTATGTTAGGCCTCGTTTAAAAAAAAAATTGCACAAATTTATTTGGATGTTTGATTTCACATTTATAATAAAAAAGGTAACCCACTTCCATAAAAGTATTTTGAGGTTCACGGTGGCAAATGGCAATTATAACAAATATTTATACCCCCGCCCCTCCCCCTTCCTCCTAGACACAGACACACAATTAAGAAGAGGTGGAAAATCCTGGGAGTGGGATCAGAAGGTGGGAATTCCTGAGGGAGGAGGGGGAGTTCTGGAGGTGGGATGAGGTATCTAGAAAATAATTTCCTCAACATTTAATTTGTATGACCATGCATGAGAGCAATTTAATTTGTATGACCATGCATGAGAGCAATTTAATTTGTATGACCATGCATGAGAGCAATTTAATTTGTATGACCATGCGTGAGAGCAATTTAATTTGTATGACCATGCATGAGAGCAATTTAATTTGTATGACCATGCATGAGAGCAATTTAATTTGTATGACCATGCATGAGAGCAATTTAATTTGTATGACCATGCGTGAGAGCAATTTAATTTGTATGACCATGCATGAGAGTATTTAATATTTATAACCATGCACGAGAGCAAGAAATTCTACCAGTCGTGAGAGATTTGTATTCTTATTCCTATTCTTTAGGTAGGGTGTGTCGTGCTAACTGTTTACATTTCTATTAACACAATTAGCATATTACTTGCATAAGCATATTGTAGAAAATATCAGACCGTCTTACATGCAAATACTGAGTGGTAACCCACTAAACTGATGTAGTTACACTTCTCATAGTGAGAAACATGTCACTCATTATGCCATATATGCTACTATACTTGCGTCATACAATACTTGTACAGCCGTTATACATGGCTCTGTATAGTACACAGTCATACACTTGTCACACACTGCACTTAGCTTGGCATACAGTACCTCTAAATATTACTCTGTCAGCATGCAACATCTCCGTAACTTTCTTTGTTTTTTCATCTTCTTTTGCAAAAAACAAACCCGGGTTGCCATCTTTTACAAAAAAAAAACTTCACGCTTCTTCTGAAAGCCCAATTTTGGAATTTAGTTGTGCCATCGTAATAAAATCCCATTTGGAAAGACCTGTGTGTTGGTCGCCATTAGGTTGGAGCTCACTGGCTATCAGGTTTCCAAATTCCAGAGAGCTAAACTAGAAACAGTTATAGATCTGTACTTATTGTCATAGAGCTTCAACACAAAGGGGTACAGAATTTCCTATGATGAAAACCAAAAGTGGTAGCCATTTTCAGTCCGGGCAGACAGAATAACCTAGAAAATATGGTCCGGCCGGACAGGTTACACGATTTTCTGTTACACCAGCGCATGTGCATGCGCAAATAAAATGTATTACGCCTCTAAATTAGCATGCACTATATTATAAATATCTTACCCTCAAGGCGTGCACTTATGCATATAGCGTTATACATGTTGGAATTGCAACGCTCAAGCAGTGCAATCCATTTCCTGCGCTTTATATACGCACGTGAAAAACACCCATAATATTTTCTCGCCCATGTTGCTCTTTCTCTAATTTGTGTATACTCGCTTACATGTAACATATATCACTATAAACACTTTATTGGTGGTGAATTTGTCAGAAGTCTGTTCAAATTTTCTGCAAAATTCACTACTGTAAAAGTATCTGTACTTTTTTTTCTTCTTCTATTTCATCTACAATTTGCTGCTGTTAAATTCTCTACAAACACCCAGAGGAATAACCAGCTGTCACTCCTCTTGGGTTGGAAAGGTCAATCTGTGTTATTGTTTTAGTTTTTATAGCAAGGAAGTGATAAGAATTAGGAAAATCTCCAGTAATTCAGGGCTTTCCATGAAAAGCACATGGAGCTATAAATCTGTAAAAGCAATAACTACTTTATGTGGATGTTTCTTCAGCTTTCACTGCAAGACACAGATTTATGAACACTTACTTTATGAAAGATTTTAACAGCTGTCTTTGAAGGTTGCTTCCGCAGTGTTAGTAAATACTACAGCAGTAAATTATCTTAATGTTGCAAGAATAGCTGTACTGTTTTTAGTTTTAACAGATTTTTCCAGTGAATTTTTTAACGGTGGTGAAAATTAAGAGACTTTCAGAACGAAAATTTGTTAAAGTGTTCATAATGTATGCTTAGCGTAGAAAGTTGAGTTCTAAGCAGGAATTTCACGGTAAAAGACCACAGAGCCAAAACTTTGAGAAAATAATGTTTTTGACACATTTCTAGCAATAAGTTTTACACAGTAATATCACCATTTGATTAGGGATCGTCTCCTTAATACAGAGGACTAAGTTTTTTGTGTTTACGTTTACGAGGTAAGGGAATAAGTTGGTAGCCATCAGAAATAAAAGTTTGTTGTTTCGGTGATGTTTCCATTGCATATGGCCCATAGTGCTGTATTGACATGGTGGCTAACTAGCCGGAACCCACCTCACAAATTTTTGCTAAACCTTCCTCAAATTTGGTGGAATTTTAACTATTTTTTCGTTATCAATATCGATATAAATTCTTGTCAGGTGCGTCATAAGGACAGTCATTGTCAGTCAATTTCATCAATATGTCCGTCAGAAAATAATTTTGAGGTGTGTCAAAAGTAGGCAATGGTCAGTCAAAAATACTACGCATGGGTGTGTCAATGAGGATGAATGTATGACGCACCCATTAACATTGACGCATATATCCCGGGGGTTGGAGGGTGCGTCATACAATCAATAGGTGCATAATCCTCGCGGAACTTGTAGTGAGATTGCACTATACTTGTGCATTCACTTGTAGTGAGATTGCACTGTACATGTGCATTCCTTGAAGATCTCCAGCTAACTGCACATAGTGCAGCTTGTAGTTCCCACACGTGAAAGCAGCTGGTAACCCATCACTTTATCTGACTCAACCTGTGACCTAGTCATCTCATGACCTCAGTGAGACAGCCATCTTACTACAATATGTTAGGCACCTAACGTCAATTTGTCCAGGGGGGGGGGGGACGTTGGACTTAAAAAATCCAGGAGGTTGATACATAGTAGATACAGTCGTTAATAACCTCTCCAGGGGCCTACAGCTGACAGTGGTAACAAAAGAACATACAAAATTATGCCAGCACCCTTAACTTTTGCCCAATGTAACCATATACAGGCATAAACCTAAGAAATGTATATCAAGTTACTTTTTGATAGAATTCGCGATTGTTTTGTATAAAAGCATAACAAATTGTCAATTCTATCGAAGAAATTTGGTGTCTTGTGCACAGGATAGCATTGCAAGTTGCAACCAATGTTGCAAACACATGTGTGTACAGTTACGACTTGATTAGGGGAGGAGCCAAAATGGGTGCAGATACAAAAAAATCACACTGCTCACTTGTTACAAGACACGACAATTGCGTTGTCACGCACTATTATAATGTGTTCTAATTTGACTACCTCTACGCCCATGTTCTTTTGTTGATATTACATGTACATAGAATAATTGACATAAGTAACATCCATGAAGGATGCACAATGGTGCGTTCATATGCTCATGGCTGCACGGGGGAGATATGCAGATATGCACTCAAAATGTGTCAATCATTTCTTTACTCTTTACGCAATCGTTCTATCCTCATATTAGTTGGAAATAATACTCTCGTGCATGCTACATTTTAGTCAAAGAGCTCGCAAAGAATTGGTTATTTACTTTATTTTTGAACGGAAAGTTTGTATCTTTTTACGATAGGAATGGAGTTATTACAATATTCACAATGTTTAAAATTGATTCAAGTTTTAGTGTGCTGATTTTCAAGTTCAAATATGGAAGTCTTCATATCAAAAATCAATTTGTCCAAAAAGTTCCGGGCAAAATTTTTTTAAAGACATGTTGAAGCCTATTGACTTTGCTGAAGTGTGTAAATCAATTATGTATGTCGTCATTCATATTCTAAATCAGAGATTCAGAGTTCGAGAATGAAGATTTGTACTAGGGGGTTGAGGACTTGGGAAATCTCGGGGAAGGGGGGGTTCTAAAAGTGAGAAATCCAGGGGGTTTCCGAAGGTGGGAAATCTAGGAGGTATAGCCAAAGGTGGGGTTCCGAAGGTGGGATACACAGGAGGTATAGCCAAAGGTGGGGTTCCGAAGGTGGGGGGTGTAGACCTACAGTAGAAAATTAGATCCTCAATGGGGGGATTAAGGATTTTTTCTGGAATTGCCAAATTAATGCAGGGTCATTGGAAAATATAGGCCACACTTGATATGGCAACCATGAGAGTCATTAAAGTAAACTAGAATATCAGCACTCTGCAGAGCGTATACCTCCACCCCTGTTGCAATTCCAACATGCCTATAATAATTATAAAGTTCATTCGATCCCCATACCCAATATAATCTACCTCAGACATCCTAGGCCCACCAAGATTCATCCCCAAGTTTTGATCTGTAATGATCATTTGCATTCGGAACACTTGAAGATTATCTTTTGACTGATCTCTTCCAAGGCCATATTATTGTTTTCAGTTTAATTCAGGCTAAGCTTTCATTATTTCAGTTCCTTTAAGTCAAGATTCACATTCCATCATTTTCCATTCAACCAATTGTTGTTATGTGATTTAATTTTCTTTGAGTCCAGAAAATTGATTGTTGGAGTTCTTTTCATGACATGAATTCATTGTTCACCACATTCCATTTCCTACCTCTGGAATGATCTAACCTCTCAGGCACAATTTGACCCTTGCAGAAGTGGTGCCGTTAAACTCTTATCAAACAAACAAACAAACATAAATTAGTTATCTTAATGAATTTGAAAGACAATACAAACAAACGGCTGTATTAAAGTCTAATATGGCTTTCAGAATAGCTTTAATTTTCTCCCAATTTGTTTTCAGTGTCACATGGCTGACAAAGTACTTCCATTGTCATCACAAATGTATTCATTCTTTTTGCAGTAAATCTTAATGTTGCGGTCTATTTGTGGGGAATTGTGAGTACATTATCCATCTACAACAAAAGGTTCAGGAAATACAAATCCTATTAGTCGGCAGTAAAGAATGTGCACTTCCTAAAAGGTCATATTAATGACAATCATTGTCATTAATGTTAAATCTTAATGCTGCCCACTACTTGTGAAAAATGTGGACTCTATTCTCCATATATAAATTGCAAAAAAGCATTGGAAAGTATTCACTGTTTGGTCTTTAATGATGTTATGTACAGTATTTGTGAGGACTCTCAAGAAGAAGCATTTTTAGGTATCTGTTATAAAATTCACTATACACCACTTATCTGCGAAATGGCATTCTTAATGTTAAAGGTCATGGAATTAATCTCCAAACTGTCAGTCTTTTTTCAAGTATATCATTTGATTGGGGTTTCATCTTTAGTCACCTGATTTTCACTAGATTTCTTATTTTTAATTCTTTCATATGAAATAAGGGTCATGTCAGACCATGGACTTAAACTTCATGGTCAGACTTTATGTCTCCTTTAAAGTAAGAGTTGTGCAAGTAACCAATCTCACCCAATTATTGACATGCTATGTTGTGAGTTTTGATTTGTATACTGTATATATAAATACTATTTCGCAGCAAGTTGAATTCTCTTAAACTAAGCAGTATGCGATTGTTTTGCAGGACGTACTGGACATAGTACGATTACTTTTCAGAGAAGAAGAGTGGAATCTGCAAGCCAAAATATGAAAAGACACCTCCTGTATAGAGGACTCTGCCAGTTGTGCCGCGGGACAAATGACATGGCGCAGAATGTTCCTCAAAGGTTGCCTTTCAAATTCCCTTCACAGTACCACACACACAGCGCAGTCATGCCAAGCATCGCAAAAATGGCCGATGTATATGGTGACAAGAGGAAATTCTCAACAGAGAGGTGAGTTTCAGGTCATTTGACCGCCAGTCACCAGAGGCGTAGGAAGCGGGGGGAAGGGGCGCGCTGCTTCACCCCGAGCGGATTTCACCTTCCTGGTTGCACGCTTTCTGCCCGATTAGGAGGTGAAATTGGGAAATTATTAATATCAAATGAAAAATGTGGTAAAATTATTGGATATTTTGGTAAAATTTCCCCAAAATTGGCCAAATGTTCCTGAAAACTGGCCAAACATTTTTGAAAAATGGTCAAAATTTTCTGGAAATGAAGGAAATTGTCCCGAAATGGAAGAAAATTGAAGGGGATTTCCCGATTAGCAGCAACTTTTGATGGAAATTTGTTCATTTACCAATGCAATTTTTCCAATTGTCACTAGATATATTTTGGTTGTTTTCCCCTCCCCTTCCCTCCTGAGAGGTGGCCCTACCAGCCACTTCATTTGGCCACCTTTTTTTCAAAAATTGTGGAATTGATGGTCCAACCTGCATTATTAATATGAGGGCTTGACGAACAAAATAAGTAAATAAGGCTCATTAGCAATTTGTATATATAAAGGGGTACTTTTATCCCATGTTTGTGTCATTATTTTCTTATTAAAATAAAAATAAAGTGGAAGATATGTCTCTTCCAGAGCCCTCCACTCGACCCGTTGGCGCCGCTTATGCTTTAGGAATTCACTGTCTATCGATGCCATATTTGCAAGCAATTGGCCCGCAAGTGAAAATTCCTTTAAAAAAGCACTGGAGAGATCTTCATTTGTGATTGCTACTTTGCAGCATTTGGTCCTTTTATTGTGTTCATTTGAGTGTTATAGTCTCTCTTTCCACTTAATCCAAAGGTGTAAAGCATTAATTGTATGTATTTTACAGGGCCTCTTAAATGGTTTGATATTGGTGGGCAGGACTGGTGTGGGCAAACACTGTAGGAATGTTGTGGAATGCGCAAACATGCTTTCAAAGACATTGCCTTGCAAACTATGATGGGTCATTACCCCCCCCCCCCTTCCCCCCTCCTACCCTCATCCCACACCCCTCGACTTATGGCCCTGGTATGTTTTACTAACACATGATAAACAGCTGGTGCTTTGTATCGCTTAACGAGGTATCTTGTCATGATGATTACAGTTCTCCAATAGAAAAAAGATGCAGGGACACCATTTGTTGTATTGATTACTTCCTTTCAAGTGCCCTCCAATCTACCCGCAAAGTGCCCTTGATGCCTTATAAATGCCCCTTTTGGTCAGTGACACCATGCCCCTTTCCGGATCAAGCTATGGGTTTGTCTGTATACCCTTTAGAAATCTATGGTGGTTATCTGATGTTGAGATCAACCCTAATTTTATTCTTTGACTGAAAAAAAGTGTTTGCATTTATTACAAACATACACCACTTCTGAAGTAGAAACTTAAAATTGCATATATAAAGTGATAAAAATGTCTGATATTTGAAAATTTAAGAAAGAAAAGAGAAAGATGTTGTGTACCCACAGACTCTGATTTTCATCATTTGTAAGCCGAACCAAACAATTGACTTTATTCGGCTTTAAAATTTCTACATCATTCGTATCTTCATATTATTTGCTCTCATTGGATATAGTTTCATTCGTTATTCTCTCGTTTCTGATTCTTGTCCTATGTGTACTTTTTCACAGTCGTATGCAGCAGATATTTTTACCAGAAGAAGATGTTATTGTGGAAGACGGGAACAGCCTTTTTAAAAACAAGCCCGAGAAATATAAAGCATTTGCCCCAGTGGACGATGTATACATCATCGATCACTACCCACCTAAAGTGGTAAGTTTTAGGCTCAGTGTGTTTTTGTTTTGAAAAAGTCCATGTGCACACCCATTCCCATGTATTTCAATAGTAATCGCTGTCTCCATACTCTCAACAACTTTGATCATAATTGATAAACACAGTTCTGCACTTTGTCATTGTTCATGGCAAGGTCTGCTGTTAAACATGGATCCTGCAGCATTGGGCATTGCAGTATGTGTTGCATTGTCAGAGACAGGGTTGATGCTATTTCATAACCCCATTTTTCCATTGTAACTTGTTGAGGCACTTCAAGTATTGGCATGATGATGATGATGACAATGATATGTTGATGATGGTGATGATGATAATGATGATGATGATGATGATGATGATATGTTGATGATGATGGTGGTGACGGCGATGGATGATGATGGTGGTGGTGATGCTGATGATGATGACCTCTTTGTTATTTATGTCAGATATCCATTCATGATGCACTAGAGGAGGTCAGGAAGATGGATAGCTGGGCATACAAAGGAAACATGGACTCCAGGTTAATTACACTTGATATTATGGTTGATGATGCTTTGGAGAAAAAGGTAAAACAAAGAGATTTGTAAACATATTTATAGCAGGCTTACTTTATAAATTGGTCTAGTTGTTATAGCATCTGCTTGGCAAGCTAGAGGTCCTGGGTCGGCATGTTTAATTCCCTGCTGTTGGGAAAGGGATGTAAAATAACCAATCTAATACTTACTTAACTTGCAGGGCTCACGGTAAACCTTTAAAAACCTTTAAAACCTTTAAAAACCTTTATTGACAAATTGAACCTTTATTCCTTTCAAAATAAGCTTTAAAACTTTTAAAGACCTTTATTTTCAAAGTTAAGTTAGGTAAATGATTCGAGTGCCAAGGTTTTAGCTTCATTGGTAAGTATACACATCCATTTATAAGCATATCTGTTCTCAACACACATTTGAAAAGTAGCAGGACCAAAATAAAATTTCCAATTTCACGTAAGTAATGGACTTTTGGTGCCACCAACTGCTTTTTGCCCCAGAATATGCTCATTGTATGAAAATTTATTCCATGAGTTAACCTTTATAAACCTTTTTATTTAAATCCAAAACCTTTAAAAACCTTTATTTCAACTTTTCCAACCTTTAAAAAAACCTTTATTTAAAAAAAGAGTCACTGGGAGGCCTGAACTTGGTTACTTGGTTGTTCAGCTCTCTTCACTGGATGGCAGAGCCTCAAACGGCTCTTAAATAAATTCACACTGGAGGAAGAGATCACAGATTCAGGCAAGGTGTTCCATTTGTCAACAACATGATGGGTAAAAATAATTCTGCTTATCTTGGAATGAGCTCTGGGTTTAAAACGTTTCATGCTGTGGCCACAGAGGTTGGTGGTGGAACAACAAAAGAGGGAGCGAGACTCAGTTGTGTAGAATCCATTTACAAATTGATAAGTTTGAGTTGAGTCAATATTATTTTGCCAAGATTCCAATTGTATCTCATCCTTACACAGTTTGATACATTGTCTCTGCACCCTTTCTAAAGCTTAACTACCGGGCTTGTCAAGGAAACAGGTCTATAATTATTTGGATTCATCCTAGACCCTTTTTTATGAACAGGAGTAATGTTAGCATCATGCCAATCTTGAGGCACACAACTGGTACGTATAGAACATTGGAATGCATTGGATAATGGAATGTCAAAATTAGGAATATCATGTGGAACTTAAGCATGTACAAGATCTAGTCCACATGCTTTAGTTCTTTCTCATTTATAGCTTCCTCCTTTATACGTCAAATGTCAAGATACTTATATCATCCAAAAATGAAGATACATGCTTAGAATTAACCTGAGGAAGAGGTCAATTGGCTCTTGAGTAAGCATTGACGTGTAAAGGAGTCATTCAAAATATCAGCTTTCTTGGTGTCATTAGTAACCACTTCACTATTAAAGTGAATCAACAGGATGAAGACTGCATGTAATGCCTGCAAAAATTAAAGAACTTTTTTGGTTCATAGGAAGCTGTTGCACAAGTTTGTTTTCATAATCTTCCTTAACTTCTGAAACACAAATACTAACTTTTCACTCAAATACTTCAATTGATCCACATTTAGACCTGACTTTCTAGCCTTCACCCAAGGTTTGCGTGCTCTGACTTTAGCTTGTCGAACCGAATGGAATCGCGACCCCAATGTCTTCAAAGGATTAGTTCAGGGGTCAAGCATCAAGCCCATCTTATATGAAATAGGACTCAAAAGAAACAAGAATGGTGAAGAAAGCATTCAAAAATCTTATTCTGTTAAGGAAATATCTATCTTTGAAGTGTTGTATCATTTGTGTAGAAACAACTGAAATCAGACTAGTTGTGATGTCCTAGCCTCAGATTCCTCAAAGTCTGTATGTCTTTTATCATATTTTGTCCTACGATTTTGTGGCTTAAAAATCATGGGATATGTCAAAAAAGTAGTATGGTAGTAAGGGTATTTATAATATACCACCTGAAGAAAGTTTTGAGGGAAAATAAGTTAAATAGTGAAAAATAAAATAAACTTTAAAAAAAAAAAACATTAACAAATGTTAAGAATGTGAGGATGAAGATGCCAACTTTTCATAGTAGACTTCACACCAGTCATTTCTACACGGATAAGACAGAGTTTTAAACTTAAATATCTCCTTAACAGAGTAAGATTTTTGAATGCTTTTTTTACCATTTTGTTTCTTTTGAGGTCCTCTTTCATAAAAGATGGACATGCTTGACCCCTGAACTGATCTTTTGAGTTTTATGACAGGTTTGACAATCCTGCAGGGAAAATACTTGTCCAAAAAATGGTAGTAAACCTTTTTTTAAATCTCCTGTCAATTGACATATTTGTTAGCAGTAAAAATGTTCCAATCAACAGATCCAACTTCTTCTTTAATTTGGACAAAACTCCTTAAAGAATATAAATACATGCTACTGGGTAGTAACTTAATCCTTGGCTTGGCAAAATTTGAGAAAAACATCTGTACGAGAATGGGCACTGGTTCCGAAGGCTTCATTTACAATCTCTTTATCAATAAGATCACTATAACCAGATATAACCAAATTCAAAATGTTTTTAGCTGTTGTTGATTCCGAAATGTAATGCATCAAAAACTTATCCTCTAAAGCATTTAAGAAGCGAATAGCACCTTCATTGTCACTTTCTTTATTATCCCAATTTATCCATGAAAAATTAAAATCACCCATCAATAAAATGTTCTTAGAGTTAATAATAGATAAAAAATCACAAAGTTTGTTGTCTATCTCTAACTGACTCTGCTCTGTATTAAGCGACACCAAGTAAAATATTAGAGTTGGTATGTAGAGTAATAGATATCCATTAAATGTCTGCATTCACATCTCCATTGGATAGCAAAACAGGGCTAAGGTTACTTTTCACAAGCATGACAACACCACCTCTGGCTTCCATACTATATGTCCCCTCATGGTAACAATGTAATCTGTGTATAGTGCACAATCCCATGATTCTTTGCACTTTACAGAACAAATTTAAACTCCATTTACTCTGGTTAAAAAAAAAAAAAACTCTGTATACAAATAATCCAAGATTAAGGTAAAAACATGAAAATAAAAGAGATAAAAACAAAACAGTTAAGTTAATATACATACTGGAAGTGTTTCTTGAAGAGAAAAGTCTTGGGGTTTTTTTGGAACACGTCAATGGAGAAGCTGTTTCTAAATTTTAAAGGGTAATGCATTTCACAGAGGTGGGCCGGCATGATATAAAGCTTGGTTCCCTACTTTCTTTTTTGAAGGGAAAGTAACAAGTGTGACTTTGTCAGTTGAGGATCTTAAAGGTTGGTTGGGATGATAAATTGTGAATATGTCCTAAAGATAAGATGGTGTAAGCTTGTGAAAATATTTGAAGTTGGAATTAACTATAAAATTTCCCACGGTTCTGAATAAAGGTGTCAAAAATCTTCCCACGAAAAATCATGACAGAAATAACATTAATGTAGTAAATGCATCTTTATATACTGCCCTCTTTCGCAATTTAATGTATCATTCATCGTAAACTTACATGGGGGACGTTTTTAGAGCGCATATATTGTTGCTTACTCAACAAATTTTTCAATCTTTTCCCTCGAATTTTTGTTTTATCCGCGGTTATAACCGCTGGAACCGTAGCTGTATTCAGGGTAATATAAACCATCTGGAGTAAGCTCCCCACCACGAACGGTATCATCTAAGCAAGTTTCCGATATCTTCACAAAATCATAATTATTGTCAAAAAATTATTTTTTGACCAATTTACTTGTCAAACACTGTGCATTGAAATGAGCAACATTCAATTCCTAGGAATATTCACTGTGCTGAAATGAACAAGTGTGGGTGTGGCATGCAGAACTGTTAACACTGGAAGTTCTTCTTGTATCTATTTCACTTCCTGCATGTGCCTGGGGAGTGAATATCTCCCAGACCAGCAGCCCCCCCCCCCCCTTCCCTCCCCGTTGGTTTGACTCCCTGTAGGTGGAAAATCTTTCCCGGCAATTTTCCCATTTTTTATCTTCCAATCGGAATCACTTTCTCTCTTCTTATTTAGCTGTTTTCCCAACCTTACCTCATCTTCACATTGAACTACAGTGAGGTCAGTCTTTATAAATGTTGCTTGGTAGTTAATTGTCCCCTTTTTTTTTTTTTTATAAGTAACACATTGACTTGTTTTTATTCTTTTTGTCACAGAAAAAAGTTGGAGAATTCGGTAAGACAATTGTACCACCTCATCCTTATGGTTCAATTATGAAGTTGCTTGTATTTGCTGAGGTAAGTCATCCTTAGTCCATTATCATTTTGTTGTTTTTTGGCTCGTTCATTATCAAACACTTTCTATGATATTTTCTCTCCACTCACTCCAGAACTTACACTCTAAGAAAAAGGAAGAAAACCAAATTTGTATAGAAATTCATAACACAAAGGTGTCCACGGTCTGCAAGTATGACACTATGCTATAGAGGGATTTCATCATGTGACTCTAACTCAACTGGACTCCATTTTGCAGGGCAGCAGCGTTGTTTCATTTCATGCGTCTTCACACAGCTCAGTCACATCACACGTACAACAAGCATACTACATGCTAACCTACCAGTACCAGTTCAGCAAATTTTACTAATTGCAATTTTTTGCTCACTTCCGATTTTACTTCATATTTTCTTGAGTTTTTATTTTCACTGGGTATACGAAGAGTAAATTTAACGTTAACGCCAGCTGATTGTTGGTTATACTCAGACAAAGCCTACATGCCTGATATAAAGTGCTCGCTGCAAATCCTAGTGTGAACCATAGGTTGATGCCGCCGCGTCGTACAGCAGAAATCTACTTTGAATGTTGATCAAGATCGGATGGAAATCGCGAAAATGTCTTTTTATTTTCCCGCACACATTAGTGCAACCAACGGCACAGCAAGATTCCGGCATAATTATCTTACAAAAATAATCTTATATAACAACATGCAAACGTATGTAATTCTAATTAAGTGTACAGTAGACGACAGTGGTTTTCCCGACAGAATGGCGATGTAAACAAAGTCATGTGACCTCGTGATGTCAGCTGAAACATCCTTAGACGGGTCACATTTTGGTGAAATCTTTGAAATGTAGTAACTCCTTAACAGCATAAGGTATTAACATGGCTTTAAAGGGATGTGACCATTTACCGATCATCATGTGCATGATCAAAAATATCATTTACCGTGTACAAAATTAATAGATTGTTTACACGGAAAAATCACCCAGGAAGTGCTGTTATCAATATCAGTTTCTCAACAATACTTTGCATTTAAAATCAATAACATTTACACCACACACACAACTTTCAATTAATGATCTTGCAATTCAAACTTAAGAAACGTTCAACCAAGGGTTTAATCCCTTTTATTGAGGAGTAAAATTCGCACTTAATCTTTCACTTTGATTCTCCAAATTTAGAGCTATTTGATGTAGAGGCTTAGGACAGATTAACAATGCTAATTTACTATTGTTAGGCATAAATCTGAATTAGGTTAACACCTGTTTTACAAGCTGTAAACACAGACAAAAAAAGCATTTATTGTTTTTTTGACCACAAATTACTGCAAAGATTACCTGATGAATCAAATAAATTGCACAAAAAGAGAAAAGATTGCAAAAACAATTACCAAAAAAAATTCAAAGTTGCTGAGATTTTAGCATGGTTCACAAACATCACAGCCATTTTTCCAAGAGCGTTGCATCAAATATAGAATCTTTTATCTACAGTATGCCAGCTGGTGCTGGTAACACACTTTTTAAACTTGTACGGCATGGTCATAAGTGTTGGCTCCCCCCCAACCCCTCTGCAACAATTGCCATTGCACCCTCACAATCCATCACGTTCTCCTTACTTGCCCCCTGTACAACCTTCCCAGAGCTTCCCTCGCTCCCTACAACTCAATTGCTGACTTCTTCCAGAAAAATCCTCTGGATGAAATTATCTCCTTCCTTCATCATGCCTCCCTCTACGACCATATTTAATTCTTCTCTTCCACCCCCTCTCTACTTTGTTTTTGTTTCAACCATGCACCTCCCCTCACGATCACAGCTTTCTGACCTTTTGTCCTTAAATTTCTCTCATTCTCCCCCTGTTTCCTTTACTTCCTACCCCTAGAATAATCTGACCTCTCAGGCACAATTTGACCTTAGTTGTTGTGGTGCCGTTAAGCCATCATCAAACAAACAAACAAACATAAGTGTTGAAAACATCAAATTGCTTGCAAGACACTACGATTTATTTGCTGATATTTCATTTCTGCATCTATTTAAAGCACTTTCAAACCATGGATCATTATTTTTGACAAGTTTTTTTCAGTGTTACAGGTAGTTTGAAGAATTAATATAAGCCCCTACTCAAGTTTTTTGACATTCCTTACTTATTTTTGGGCTGGCGATCGCGATGGTTACGTTGTGGCTATTGTAGTGATAGAACCAGTTTCCCTCAAATTTCTGGAATTTTTGGCATGTGATCGTATTTTCGCCTGTGATCCTGTACATGATAAATGGTTTTAAAAAATGGATCATTTATTATTTACTGAATTTAAATCAAATGCACATCTTCACTGGCTTTGTCACATATTTGTTTCTTTAATAGTCCTCTATCATATACATGAAAATGAAAGTTTATTGGAAAATTCTTTTAAAACAAAAGATTTGAGTAGTTTAATAGTCTAGTTGGATGCCATCTTGATCATAAATAATAGACTGCAATAAGAATCTGACTTGTAAAGAGCAATTAGGTAAAAAGATTTTGATAGATTATGAGATATGTTGATGACAAACGATAGATTTTGAAGATGACTTAACTACCACAATTTGTGGAGATGAAGTAAAGAATTTTACAGTTTTGTCATCACACTAGCATATCACATGGAAAGGTAGAGATTAATATTATAAAGCTCTTTTCTGGTAAATATATACAATCCTATCCATATACCTTAACTCACTAAAGAGAAAAACAAAGAGAAATTCTGAGAATGATATAGGTAAATCCATCCAAGCCAATAGGACCAGTGTTTTATTCACAGTTTCCATGGCGCCAAATGGATGAGGACACATCTGGATGCCAGTCCATCGCAGGTTAACTCTCCAGCAGTGCTGGTACTCATTTTGCAGCAGAATGGGCTGAAGCAAGGAGAGTATCTTACTCAAGGACACAATGCAGAGCTCACTTCAGGAATCGAACCCAGTATCTTTCGCATGCGAGCATGAATCCTTAACCACTAAACCACTGCACCATTTATAAGTTTATGTTAATTTCCTGTATCATTGATGCTCTGAGTTTTTTTGTTCTTTTCACAGGGCGAAAACGCAAGACTTGCACAGGAGCTGGGTGCTGACCTTGTTCTTGGTCTGGATGACCTTGATAGTATTGCAAACGAAGAGGTCAATGTGAAGGACTATAAAGCCGTCTTGACCACCCCAGACATGCTAATCAAGCTAACATCTATCAAGAGATTCTTGAAATTGTCTTTTCCTTCAATGAGAAAAGGTCAGTTAAATCTTTTGTTCTGTCTGAGTTGGCAAAGAAAACAATGATTCCCCCTCCTCCTGTCCAGATGGAAATTTTGGGTTTTGAACCAAAGATATAACTTTCCTCCTTCCCCACACTTCCATCCAGGTGAACAAATATGGTTTTGAACCAAAGATATGACTTTTCTCCTGGAAACATCACTTGAACGCTTATTTTTGATCAAGATTTTCCCACCCAGACAGTTAACATGCAGCTAACAAACTATTGTTTGTAGACCTCCGAAACAAAATATTAAAGAGAGTACTCCAACGTTGTCGCCTATGGAGCACTTTCAGAATATTAATTAATTCTTCGTACCTCACTGATGATTACTGCACAATTTCACCAAATGAATATAAAAATCAAACCTTTTGTATTCCATTAGAAACATAGTAACAACAACATTTTCACAAAAATTTACCACATTACCCTTGAAATTTGGCAGGAAAAAACAGCCGAACTTGGCGATCCACAATCACAATCGAGATACATAGTACACTTTTATGCAAATTAATAGCATTTTGTTGGCGCGGATTGAAGCAGGTCAGTAGATCAATTGGAAACCTGAAAGTTTAAACAGCTGTAAACTGGTTTTAAGCTGATATTTAACTTTTTTCATGATTTTTAATGAACATTTAAGTTACTAAGCTTATGTTGTAGCGAGGGATGCACCAGAACCAGCAATCCGAGTTCCGCCCAGAACTGGAACATGCCTGTACTCAAAACAAAGTTCCTGCTGGAACCAGAACTTTCAGCCTGTCTTTTTTATCCATGAAAACAATATACGTGTATATATACATGTATATATAAATTTGGAAATACATTTTTTTAATTTTAAATCATTAGTTCAGGGGTCAAGCAAGTCCATCTTTTAGAATGCTTTTTCACCATTTTGTTTTTTTTGAAGTCCTCTTTCATATTAGATGGACATGCTTGACAACAGAATAAGCTTTTTGAATGCTTTCTTCACCATT
Organism: Chiridota heheva; assembly: GCA_020152595.1. Classification (NCBI taxonomy): domain Eukaryota; kingdom Metazoa; phylum Echinodermata; class Holothuroidea; order Apodida; family Chiridotidae; genus Chiridota; species Chiridota heheva. The sequence goes on from JAIGNY010004597.1 coordinate 949,715, forward strand.
TTTGTTTCTTTTGAAGTCCTCTTTCATATAAGATGGACTTGCTTGACCACTGAACTAATCCTTTAATAGTATATGGCTTAGTTGGCGCATTAGCTAAATTGCTTTAAAATCAATTAAAAGCCATAAGAGTAGCAAAATGTTTCATCAAATACAATTTGCATATTTTATGCAAATTTTGTGATGTATTACAGGGCAACCTTCGTATTTTCTTTTATAAATCCTTAATTTTTTAAATGTTGTCTATCATTCTTTGAAGTGTTGCAGCAAATTGAGACCTAAAGTTTTTGAGTCTTTGCCATACCCCCTTCCCCCTCTCCCCAGTCAAATTCTTCCCCATCATTTTCAGTGACTGAGATTTAGGAAAGAAATATAAAGAATTACATGTAGATTTTGATCTGCTTGCCCACTCTTATGTCACAAATTTTGCATGAATTAAAACTCTAAATTTGATTAGCCATAACTCAAAAACTGTATTGTCTTATTTTCAAAATTCAAAAATTGATATGCTCAGATTTTAATACTATTTTCATTTAATGTAGAAATTGCAGCATGTTTATAGACCTTTAAGTGCTGGGGTCTTGGTTGCATCTTTTCTGTAGCTGGTAGCACAGTGTTAGAAATGGCAATTAAAAATTTGATCATTTAAATATATTATAGCAAAAAATTGTTCCGGCAAAACATTTACCCTTAGTTGTGACAGGAACCGGAAAATTCTTGAGTTCTGGCCTGATGTTCCGGTGCATATCTAGTTGCTGCACTTGTTCGTAGATGTCTAAACTATTAAAGGAATATTCCCATGTTTTTTCGTAACCTAGAGAAAAAATTTAGTACAAAAAATCATGTTGATTTGTTATTCCTATCAGGAGTGTTCAAATTTTAAGCTTCACAAAAAATGGCAATTAACAAATAGGAAAAGGCTCGGTATAATATCACAGCAACACATTCTCCCACAAAGTTTATGTATTTCATTAAAAATCTATCATCCCTTTTTATTAGTAAAACCTGCTAGAAAAATAAATTAATGAAAGTTAGGTATTTATATACATTGCTAAATATACCCTACTTCAATAACTTTTGGAAAATTGTTTCTAATCATACAGAAACATCCAATTAACATTGAAAGAATTACATATAAAACATTTGCAAAGAAATTGTCTATATGACATCAAACAAGTATTCATCATACTGCACAAAAACTTTAAAACGCAATTGGGAAATCTTGAATCCATATCTCCTGAACGGAATATGATATCAACCTGATTTGTGTACCAAATTGGCTCTAAAAGTATGCTCTTTCAAATAAAATTGGAACAAAAAACCACAGGAATATTCCTTAACCTGATGTTCATATTATTTCCAATTTATAACTGCAGGCACAGTCAGTAAAAACCTACCGCTGCTCATCTACAGACACAAAAATGGTAGAGAATACCACATGTCAAAGAAGGCAAGACTCTTCGTGAATGTGGGAAAGGTTTGTGATTTTCTCTGTTTGTAGTTTTTTTTTTTTTTCACTTTGTTTTTTCACAGGCATTATCTGTCCAACCACATGCATTGCTTAGCTAGAGAAAAACATTTCTGCCTTTAAAAAGGAATTCCAACTATTTATGTGGCTTGCTTGAAAGGAAATTTATATAAAAGAGACTCTTTCTTCCAAAGAACAAATGCATTCCTGACATGAATAACAATTAAAATATTTGTTCTGGCATGAAACAAAAGTCAAACAATAGAGCCTGATGCCTTAAAAGAATTTGTAATTAAGTGTCTTTGGGATGAATAGAAATATAAACAATAGTTCTTCAAATGAATCTGCAATGAATTTTCATCCTGATTTGGTAGATAGATTAATCCTATCTGCAGGATGTCCAGTTAATTACATTTATATGTAACAGAATGATAAGTTCTGAATTTATTTGTCTTTTATCTTTCAGCTGAATCTGACCAATGAGCAAATAGAGGACAACATAGCCTTCTTCTTGGAGCATATATGCCAACACAAGCCAACCTCCTTAGGTAACAGATACTTCTCAACTTGTTAGAATATAACAAGAATACTTAAAAAAAAGCTCAATGAATAGGCAAAATTGACGGTGATTGTAATAAATGCTAATATCTTTTCAAGTATGTGCTTGATTAAAATCCAACAGCTCTGTCAGAATTGTCTGCTTTTCTTCAAAGAATTGTTGCAGGGATTTTGAAAATCAACATTTTTACAAGAAAGTGAAGACACCTGCTTAATTAAAAAACAAGTTAAAACAATAGTTTTTTAACTGATTTTGACAAAATGTTGTGCTATGTATATTTTGATATATATATATATATTCAAAACTATATCTTATGTTGCCTTTTTCTGACAAAATGTTTATTTCTTATTTGCAATTAATTTGCTTTTCAATATTTTTTAATCATTTCTCTCATTACAGGCCCATTAGTCCTAAAGGTCAGGTTATTTGGAGCCTTCCTAGACTCTTTCTTAGTTGATGTTGACAAGTACCTTCCTCACACCAAATAGCAGGATTCAGGAGAGGCCAAGTAATGCAGTACATCCTCGGAGGAGCTGAAAATAGAACGACTGGGGTATGATGGGATAGCACAGCTAGGGTAATGAGATAGTACAGCTGGGTATGCTGGATAACATACATAGCTTGAGTATGATGGAATATAACAGCTGATTCCAAGAGGGGAGAGCAATGAAAACTACTATGAGAATCTGTAGAAAAAAACAGTCCAGAAGCCAGGGGTTTAGAAAGCTTTAGAAAAGTGGGGGGCATGACCTCTTAGGGGGCACTTCCCAAGTCATATGTCCCCATCCCAAAGTATAGATATATTGAATAAGTGAACCCAAAACAGCAAAGTAAAGTATATGGGGCACTTCATTTCTGGAAAGGGGCATTTTTTTAATGGGGACACATTCCTCCTGTACATGGGACTAACAAAAGTCACAAGTTTCCTACTATTGGGACAGTAATTGAGGGGCACTTTTCATTTTTAAAAGGGGCACTTTTGACATTTTTCGGAAGAGTGGAGGGAGGCACGTTCCCTCAGTGCCTTCCTGGTTCTTACACCTATACCGGGAGCAACCCAATAAATAGTGTAACAAAAAGGAAATAGTAAATTTTAAAACACAGCAGTGATAACTTTTAAATATTTACTTACTACCAGTAGTCAAAATTTACAGTAGCCAATGGAAGTTCGAACAATCCACAGTTGTTCCTCTAGCTTTCAAGATTGTTAGACAGAAGTTACAAAATAGCTATGTTTAACTTTTTGTTATCAGATTAAAAGAACATGGATCAACTAAGTATCACCAGTCTGTGGAAACCACATACAGTCAGGGGGTAAATACTGTCACCCCCTTCTTCCTCCCCAAACTTTGAGTCTTGTTGGTATACTTTGAGATTCGTCAGTAAATCGGGTATCAGGTCTGTACAAATACCGATTTGGATTATTAACTTTTTTACAGGGAGGCAATTTTTTTTATATATTTTTTTTTGAATGGGATGCTAATTTGAGGCCGTTAGAAAATCTTATACTTTACCCTCCCCCCTCTCCTCCCCAGTCAAAATGGTTTACTAGCGCGTCTGCATATTGTACATGTTTTTTAATCAATGTGAAGAAGAGTTAAGCCGTGTATGAAGTGAGAATACACATGGAAAAAGAAATCTTGTCTGTCTGTTCATGGTCTTTTTAAACCTCCCGATTCGTTTCAAACAGTTTTGACAAATCACTTTGACAACTGCCTGCCCATCTGGTTGTCACCTTAAACCATTTACTTCTTTATTAAGTATTGAAGGCAAATTTTACTTCTGATATAGAGCACAGCAGAAACTGATTTTTTAAGCTTAGTTCAAAGCTGAATTATTTTAGTTGCCGAAACTGGCAGTTTCTCATTGTATTTTGCTTCCCCATATCGCATTCAATTAAATTTTACTTGTTTCAGAGGAGATTTCTCAAACATTTGTTTCTGATTGGCAGGTAGCTCAGTCACATGAGTGTACGACTGACATACTGAAGGTCCCAGGTTTCAAGTCAAAACAGTGATTTTTCCATGGATATGCAGAACGATACGCTCACATAAAGTGCAGAGTTTGTCTTTAGTTTCACACCTTCTCCTCCACCCGACCTTTGGAAAAAGTGACTAATTGTTGGGTGGCGCTCACCATCCTTTGGAGGGGACATAAAGCCATCATTCACGTTGGTAGGAATTTCACCCCCTGCCTGTTTCTCTGAACACTTCTCGAAAAGAGCAGGGTGTTAACCCAGTGTCATCCACTTCCCATCCTGGCAATATTCATTGGGTTCACACAGAAAACAAGTCAAATGTTACTTACATGTGCTTTCCCTGGCGAGTGCCTGAAGTGTAAACCAACTACTGTAACTAATTTTACTTCTCTCATTTTGGGGTCCATGCAATCAGGGGGCGTAACTTAAGTGGGGGGTGTGACTAAAAAATTCTTCAGGCAATTTCAATTTTTGTCGAGCAAATATAAAAGTGGGTTAGTATTGAAACAAAATTGTAGGAAAATTAATATGGTTATGCCTTTATGTTTTTGTTTCTTCGCAAAATACAAAATGCTTTCCAAAATGTTGTTTTTGCTCCCATAACCCCCCTTTCCCCCACCCCCACCTAGTTGGCCGGATACCATCTTAGTCAGGCAGAAATGTAGAATGACGGTGCACTTGTATCCTGGTATCAGAGTATATCTCAGCCATGCCCAAACAAACCAGATATCCAATTTAATATCCTCTCAACCACTGACTCGGCACATAATGCTGACAACATCATACTTCTGTAGTTATGCACTAAGTCGGGCAGAGATGTAAAATGTCAGATGTACTTTTTAAATGGAAGATACATCCAATCAATCGTTTTATCAGAATCATATCCTCGTGACTCAACATCATTATCATGTTGACAATATCATATTTGGGTCCTTAGTCCAGCGGAGATTTAAAATGATGGATGTATGTTTGTTCTAGAGATACATCTCAATTATACCTGAATCGACTCGACTTGGCAGGATGCTAATTGGGCTTAGGTTGGGCAACTGCAGGAGACATACAGGAAAGATGCCCGCCCACACACATTCAAAACCAAGAGCCATTTTTCAGTTTTTGGGCATCGAAAACTAAAAAACTTCCAGGGTATTCGCCCCTTGAATCATATCAGAGTTGCATCCATGAACCCAACAATATTGTGAACAAATTTTTAAGGGATATTTCTCTTCTGCCTGACAGTGTTATAATGATAACCGAAATGCTTATCTGAGTAGATTTTATCGTTAGAATTTGATTTTTTTTCTTCCTTTCATCTATCTGTCAATTACATTTTGGTTTTGATTTTAAGCCACTTTGGGGAAAAAATCTTTAGACCAAGACTTCACCCTTGAGCCCCACAATTTTGCCCGAATTTTCTGAATTTTTACAGGGGAAATTTCAAAATTGATTAATTTGTGTTGTTTTTCCGTAATTTATCAGTTTGTGTCAATTTTCAGACATTTTGGGGCATCTAATACAATCAATCTTTGCGCTTCTAGGGGCTTTGCTCCCTGGACCAAGTTCCAAGGGGCTCTTAAGCAGGACTTCTTCTTCAGGATCCCTTCTCTTGCTTCACCCCTGGACCCCATGATTTACATTTGGGAACTTTGTGTTGATTTTGGGGCATCAAAAACATAAAATCTTTAGACCAGGGCTTCGTCGTTTTCTCAATTTCAGGGGAAATTTCTCCATTCTGTCCTATGCCTGTTTAGAAATGGTAACCCAAATGCTTATCCAGTTCTCCAAGTAGATTTTAACATTTGACTTGAAATTGTCCTTTTCATAACGTACATTTTGGAACTTTGTCAGTTTGTGTTGATTTTAAATCATTTTTCGGACATTAAAAACAGAGCTTCTGGAGCCTGGACCCCTTTCCAAGGCTTCACCCGCGAGTCCACAATTTTGACCAAATTTTCTCCATTTTTAGGGCAAATTTCTCCTCTGCCTGTTTGAAATGGTAATTTTTTTATCTGAGTAGACAATATTAATAGAATCTAAAATCTTCTTTACATCACTTGGAAATTTGTGTTGATTATAAACCATCGTGGAGCATCATAAGAAAAGGATCTTCAGAGCCTCCCCAACTTTTCTATATTGTGTGATTGTATATAGATACATTTATATCTTTTTTAATAAGTCGGGTAAATGCAAATTTTTGTCGTGCAACTTTTACTTATCTCCCTGGCCTCGAAGTCAAGTTACGCCCCTGCTTGCAATTTGATTTTTTTTTTAAGTGAATTTGATTTTCAGGTTAGTTGAGCTTAAACTTTTTATCATTAAAATTAAAATGTTTAATGTTCTTGTTTGCTTGTTAACATTTCACAAATAAGTGCGTTGCCATAGTAGTTACATCTTTCCCCGGGAATTAAGGTCTATATCAAGGGGCCCTATGTCTCTATGTTACATTTCAGAAGCTAGGAAGAAATGTTGTACGGGACTAAGAAAAATAATGTAATAAGCCATGCTATGAATGTTGGTAAAATATATTGCTTGTATTGAATTTTAGCAACAAAAACAAGAAATCTTTATAGCTTTCGGGGGCTTCGCCATTTAAGATTTATGGGCATTTTGGAAAATTGTGGGCTTGATTTTCTCACAAAACAAAATGAGTTATATTATCGAGAACAGCTGGAGAAATAAAATGGCAAAAATTCATTTCTCGCGAGATAAACTTTCTTAAGAGCCTTATAGAGTGAATGGTGTATCAAGTCGAGCAACAAAAAGTGCCATACCTGACTGAGATATCAGCAGCTTAATTATAAGTATTTTTTTTTTATCTAACTGTAATTGGTTCAACTCATAAACAGAAAACCAAAGAGACCATTGGTATTACTATAAAGTAAAATATATTCATACACATGACTTTCTTCCATTATATACATACACTTTATTAGCATTGTACCATATAAACAAAATTCTACCATGATTGATAAATATTTTACAAACACCATAAAATATTTTACAAACACCATAAAATGTTTTACAAACACCATAAAATATTTTACAAACACCATAAAATATTTAACAAACCATAAAATATTTAACAAACACCATAAAATGTTTTACAAACACCATAAAATATTTTACAAACCATAAAATATTTAACAAACACCATAAAATGTTTTACAAACACCATAAAATATTTTACAAACACCATAAAATATTTTACAAACACCATAAAATGTTTTACAAACACCATAAAATATTTTACAAACACCATAAAATATTTAACAAACCATAAAATATTTTACAAACACCATAAAATATTTTACAAACACATAAAATGTTTTACAAACACCATAAAATATTTTACAAACACCATAAAATATTTAACAAACCATAAAATATTTTACAAACACATAAAATATTTTACAAACACCATAAAATATTTTACAAACACCATAAAATATTTTACAAACACCATAAAATGTTTTACAAACACCATAAAATATTTTACAAACACCATAAAATATTTAACAAACCATAAAATATTTAACAAACACCATAAAATGTTTTACAAACACCATAAAATGTTTTACAAACACCATAAAATGTTTTACAAACACCATAAAATGTTTTACAAACACCATAAAATGTTTTACAAACACCATAAAATGTTTTACAAACACCATAAATGTTTTACAAACACCATAAAATGTTTTACAAACACCATAAAATGTTTTACAAACATCATAAAATGTTTTACAAAAACCATAAAATATTTTACAAACACCATAATGCCTTCACAAATATAGGTTTCAAGACAGAAAACATTGTTTTATTCATATATTACAAGGAATACCATACATGTAAATTCACCTCTAATTTGGTAAAACATACGTGAATAAAAAGCAAATAAACACCTAATGCCTTGGTCTGTACATTTTAAAGCAGTGTTCAACTGAAAAGAGAGAGCATTATAATTAGGTCCATAGAATGTGGCTCTGAAGTCTGGCATAACTATTTCAAGTCAACCAAATAAACATAAGAACCGATTTTGTTTGGGTGGCATGTAGACATTTCCTGAAAATGTTGAAATACTGACAGTATCTTAATCATAACTTTGTCCAAATTTTGTTTCTAAGGCTGCCTAAAATATAGCATTGCCACCGGACTCTACACACTATAGACATCAATGACCTTCAATATTCATTGAGTTATGTATTTCTAGCTTTTGTGTTCTTGATTGGATTTCCACACAATCCTTTGAATGCAATTAAAATTATGCAAATGCGTCAAAATCAAATGCTAACAAAATTTCCACATAACGTGTCCTTCTCCTTAAAAATTTGTTCCAGCAAATCATAACCACAAACTTACTGTAGCAAATTGTGAGACCACTTTATCTTAATTAAAATAATCACACAATAAGGACTTCATTCATTGCTAATATGATATTCAGCACCAACTTAAGTTCCACAACAACTAAGGTTTTCAGAATAAAGAGGAAAAATCTGACCCGACCTGGTTATTTATCAGGTCGGGTCTGACTGTTTGAAATTTTAAGGAGCAGTACAACTAATGACTCATTTTTGTTGTTATTTCTGAATTAGAATGGACTAAACAAAAAGGGTTCAAAACTTGTTTGGCTGAAAAGTGTGTGTGTGCATGGGCAGGGGGAGGCTTTATGCTCCCACATACACACACATCTTCCAAGACAAGGGGGCCTGGTGCTACCCCATTCACAAACACACCTACTTCCAAGATCACTATCTAATTTTACCCAAAAGCCCTTTGAAATTTGCTGTAAAAAGGAATAAAATTTTCAGGCCGAGGTCATCTGAAAGATGAGGAAACAAAACCATGTTTGCCACCAGTAAGTCAACATGACATCTGCAAGCTTGACATGCATGCATAAACACAAACTTTGCAAAGTTCCTGCTGGCGGAAGGATCAGTGTGCAACAGTAACAAACTGTTTGGAAAGTAGAGGTGCTTTGCATCCTGGAAGATGATTAGAGAATCTATTGAATAAGTATTCCCATTAAATTTCATTTATATGATGGAGGACTTTAAGAATAATAAATAAGTGGGAGAAAAAATAATAATTCTTTTTACAACTTACTACATCTCAAAGATTAAATTACTGTTGGAAAGTAACCAGTACAGTGTGATGTCATACTTGCAGCTCCAAGACACTTTTTTTTTTTGTATTTCTGAAAACAAATTGATATTCTTTTATGTAGAATATAGGTTACATCAGCAGATAGGCAAAGCATGTTCTTGAAAAGTGTATGTTAAAATAATGTAATACCCCATCTTAATAATGAAACAACAAATGTTTCCAATAATTCACAGAGGCAATTAAATTTCAAAGAAATACATAAGAAATTGTCTTGGATCTGCAAGTATGACATCACACTAAACTGCAAGGATAGTAAAAGAAAATAATCCTTATTTTTTATAGAAATACACAAGAAATTATCTTGGATCTGTAAGTATAATGTCACACTGTACACTGCAAGGATAATAAAAAAGAAAATCTTAATTTTTTATAGAAATACACAAGAAATTATCTTGGATTTGCAAGTATAATGTCACACTACACTGCAAGGATAGTAAAAGGAAAATCTTTATTTTGTTATAGAAATACACAAGAAATTGTCTTGGATCTGCAAGTATAATGTCACACTGTACACTGCAAGGATAATCATAAAGTGTGCAAGCTCTTTCCTTTCAGTATGCTATCATAGGGGCATTAATAATATGCCCAACGTGCATCAGATAGAGGCATCATATTAGACTCGCACATGTTGGCAATGTAATTAGATCGTAGCTGTGCCAGGACAAGCGAATAATGATATCATATTAGGTTGCCCTCAGGCTTGCTCTGGCGAGGTGTGTGATGTGCAACCGTTGATTTTGGCCAAAATCGGCGGTTGCAGTGCATACTAAATGGAAAGCGGAGGTACACATCATGATAAATGGAAAATAATCTTTATTTTTTATAGAAATACACAAGAAATTGTCTTGGATCTGGAAGCATGACATAATTGTATAGTGTATACTGTGCAGGTCACTTCTGAACACAGGTGAAATCTTCTTTAAATGAAATAACTCTGAAACTGATATGTTTTTTACACCAAATTGTTTCTTTCATAGTCCTCTATCATATAAGAAAATTCATGGGAATATACCTCTAATGTCCAAGCTTCCATATACATACACATGCTGGACCACTGAACTTCTCATTTGAATGTAATTCTCCACTAACGTTTTATGAATCTATTCTTATCCACTCCCATTCTGGGATTATTAAGTGGTTATGTTTGTTTATATCCTGTATTCTATAAAGGATTTCATCACGTGACTCTAAACTCAACTGGAAGCCATTTTGCAGGGCAGTGGTGTCATTTCGTTTCACGTGTCTTCACACAGCTCAGTCACATCACACGTACAACAAACATACTACATGCTAACCTACCAGTACCAGTTCAGCGAATTTTACTAATTGCAATTTTTTGCTCACTTCCGATTTTACTTCATATTTTCTTAAAGTTTTATTCACCGGGTATACAAAGAGTAATTTTAACGTTAACGGCAGCTAATGGTTCGTTATACCAGGGATACTGTTATAGACAGTATCCCTGGTTATACTCAGACAAAGCCTGCACACCTGATATAAAGTACTCGCTGCAAATCCTAGTGTGAACCATAGGTTGAAAGCCATCATGTCTTGCAGCAGAAACCCACTTTGAACATCGTTCAGGATCAGATGGAAATCAAGAAAACTTATTTTCATTCCTCGGCACATGTTTACAAGTGCAATCAACAGCACAGCAAGATTCCGGCATAATTATGTTACAAAAATAATGTGATTTAACTACATGCAAATGTATGTAAATCTAATTAAGTGTACGGCAGACAACAGTGTTCCTGCCCTACAAAATGGCGATGTAAACAAAGTCATGTGACCTCATGACGTCAGCTGAAACACCCTTATAGGCAGTATTTGGGCGTGCAATGTTTTGTATTATGCTTTTTTCTTTTAATTTTAGGGTAATTTTATGATTTTTCCTTCACTTTCCATGAGTGCTGGCAAATCCCACTTATGCTGTATTTATATACTTTGAAAACATCCTTGTTTGATTGGCAATTTATGCAGTTGAATACATGGCCAAGGAATTTTTGTGCCTAATTTCCACTTTTTTAGATTTCTCATGTGTTCAATATTTTTTAATGCTCCACTGAAAAGGGAAAACCAATAACAGTATTCTTTGAAAGACAATCACAATTCTTCTCTATGCCTTGAAAAACATGCACGTTGTTTGTAACAAGAAGGATAAGCACATCAAATCTAGCAATGTATCTACTTTTGATTTGTTTACACATTAATATATATATATAGCGCATAAATATACTTCTAATGAGCAGATACTTAAAAAAATCATAGCACATGGTTTAGTTTAGACAGAACATCTTTCGCTGTTTCTGTTATAAAGAAATATTGCTCTCATTAGATTGAAGAAATTTAATGTTAAAATATCCATCTCTGTTTTCATTACAAATACTTTCAATGAAAAGTTGATTACATAGCTGAATTATTTGAATTTTGTGGCACACACAAGTTCTTTTTATTCACAAGGAGTAAACTGATTAAATTGTAAGGATAGGGGGAACTTTCCCCTCCCCCCAAAAAAAATGAAATTGGGGGGAAGTCGGAAATCAATACAGCGTCCCTCTTTTGGCATAAAACTGGGTTTTGAGAAAATCTGTTGTAAAGGTTCTTCAATGTTTGGATATATTTTGCACTGTACTGATGAAGAGCAAAATAAGAAACTTATACCTTGTTGAAAAAAGGATTCCCCCACCCCACAATATCACTTTTCCCCACTCCCCCTTCAATTTTTTTGTAAAGTGACATATTTTGTCCAATATTTACAAGACAAATTTTCCCCTCTCTTCCCCCCCCTCCTTCTTCCCATGAACAAAATCCTGGCATCGCCACTGTTAGTCATTATGCGAAAAGAGGGACGAATGTAGATCTGTATTCTGCATAATACATAAGTTGCCCTCCAAGAGCATATGAAGGGTCTCCTCTCATCTATTTCCCAGTTACAGGGGAAAAGACTGCACTGGTAAATTAAGTTTCCATCACACATTGCTGCTCATCAGGAAATCAAGCTTCCAGGAAATTTAATTAATTTTACCAAAATTTTACCACTTAATGTCCCAATTTTATTTCAATAATTTCCAACTGGGAAAAAATTAGGAAACGGGAAGACGAAATTCTCTCAGAGGGAGCATTTAAGTCGATAAAGAATGATGTTTCTTAATCTTCCCTTGCAGCACAGAAGCATGAGCAATTCAGTTCAGTCCAAACATGACCACCAATACTTCAGATCTGGTAATTCCTAAACTTGCTGATGATGTCATTCTCATTTCTGTTCCCCCATCCTGCACATGAAGGTCTCCATTCGTCTGAAAGAGAGAAAGGAAATCATGCCCTCATTGTGATTTGAATGAAACTATTGTGAAGATATATTACTCATGCTTTGATTGATCGATTAGGAGGCAGCTAGCTCAGTCGGCTGAGCGTACTACCGAGATGCTGGAGGTCCCAAGCTTCAAGTCCAATGATGATTTAACCAGCGATTTTTCCACTGATTTACAGAACGAAATACGCTGACATCAAGCGCATGGGTTTGCCTTCTGAATCGCACCTCTTCTGCCACCCGACCTTTGGAAAAAAATAACTTATGGTTGGGTGGTGCTCACCATCCTTCAAAGGTAAAGCTGTCGGTCCTGGTGGTAACAGATTCAACCCCTGCCTCTCAACACCTCTCGAAAAGAGCAGGGTGTTAACCCGGTCTTCATCTACTGCCTGTCCTGGCAAAATTCCTTGGGTCCATACTGAAAACAAGTCAAAGGTAATTTACATGTGCTTTCCCTGGCATGTGGCTAAAAAGTGTAAATTTGGATCTTTAAGCATATTTTGTGAATCTTTTTACCCTATTTTACATTTTTCGGAGGGTCGTTTGACCCTTGACTACACCCATGGACCAATATTATCAGTGACTTGGTTCCTTACCTTCGTATCTGAAATCGATCTTCCCTGGAAAGTGCGGTATCTCTGTCTCTTCAACTTGAATGCCAGTAATTGCCGGCTCCTTCTTCACTTTCATGCCCAATGTAATGACTGTAGACAAAAGTATAGTTTTAAGGTCTAGTTTACTGTATATGGACGTGTAGCAGCAACATTAGCTAAATTGCATTGGAATCTATTTAAAACCAGCAAAACATTTAATCAAAATAGGTTGAAAAATTGACCATTTTACAGTGTTCTTAATTTCAGGCATCAATTTGCATATATTCTTTATGCAGATTTGTGCTATGATTTTTTTTTTTCAACTGTCTATTATAATTCATTGACAAGGTGCAGTAAGTAAGGATTAAAAGCTTTTGTAATAGTTTCGACCAATCAGGAATATTTAATACAATAGTAAATTTATCTCCCTGTGCACGCTAAGATGGTAACTGGCCTTTAGATGCATGCCCTTTATTTTCTTAAAGACTCAAAGACTTCAGTACCTTCACTTTAGTCTACCTTTAGTCTACCTACTGTGGTGTAGCAGTTATCATACATGTCTACAGACCACGAAGCCCTGGGTTCAAGCCTGGGTTGGGTAGACACGCCAGTACTCCACAACTGGTTATCAAAGGCCGTGGACATCGACTTCAATGCAGTAAATTTTGCAGAAAATTTTAACAGATTTCTGACAAATTCATATCTGTTTAAGTGTTCATAGTGCTAGCTCGCAATACAGTATGAAACTATGAACATGTGGTTTTTCAAGTTGTTTCTTTAACGGTCCTCTATCATATAAATGAAAATTATGGGAATATTCCATTATATCATAAGACAAAATAAAGAAGCTTTACTGTATGTATAGCATCTTTCTTTGCGAGCCAACAATCATATGGTATGGCGAGTCCACATCTCTTCCAATTATCATAATCAGCTCGCTGCTTCTCGTCTGTAAGCACTTCCTTGGCCGCTGCAACTTTGTAAATTCTTCAGAAACTTTTGGAACATCTGGATTTTTGTCTGGATGGAGTTTTCTCACCCTCACTTTGTATTCTGTATTGATCTGCTCAGTCTGGGAGAAAGAGAGAAGCAGAAAGCTAATAGCTGAGTGGATAGCAAACACAGTGACACAACCCAGAGAAAAATAACAGTTGGGATTCCCAACTGGGATAAACTGGTCCCAACTTGGATTTAATATTCCTAATTGGGATTAACTGGTCCCAACTGGGATTGAACAAATTCCCAACTGGGATGAAGTGGTCCCAACTGGGATTGAACATATTCCCAACTTGGACCAGTTCATCCAGTTGATCATCATCATCAAGCCATCCACAATCTTTGAACCTGCCATAGCCATGGTTAAAAACACAGGTCTGTTTTGCTACGGTGGAAAGAAGAACTGTAATATAACTAGGCCTAGGTTAGTTTGCTTAACAGACAGATACTTTAAATAGCAAGTGATGACAATATGAGCCACACTTGAAATGGCAACCATAGGGGTTAGGCTGCACAGAAAAAACACCAAATTTTCCTATTTTTATTCTTATTGAAAAACTCTTCCATCCCTGGTCATAAAACTCTTAAAAAAGGCATGATGATTTGGATGACGTTTTAGTAGACAATATCGCTAATACATAACTTCTACAGTACAGTGGTCACAAAAGAGCATGAAAATTAACACTGATGCCCTTAACTTTTGCCTAATGTAACCATACATTCTGGTGACTCTTGTCAACTATTACAGCCGACAACAAGAACACATTTTGGTGATATTTCTTTTTCTGCCTCTACACCCAAGCTTTGGAATTTACTGCCTCGCCACCTGAGATTTTCCCCAACACTGGAATCATCTAAAAGACAACTGAAAACTTATCTTTTTGATCTACATTTTTCGAACGATTAATTTTGTACAGCGCCGTGAACAGATGTTTCTTCTGGATTTTCGCGCTTAATAAGTTTAGTTATTATTATTATTATTATCATTATTATACAGACATAAAACTAAACAACTTTTTTCAACTTACATTTTGGTAGATTTTCCTAATTCTTTGAGAAAAAGGGTAAAAATAGTGAATTTTCTAGAAGAAATTCAGTGTCTTCTGCACAGGATGTTAGCGATACAACTAATGTTGCAAACGCACGCGTATAACTTGAAAAAGGAAGGGCCAAAATGGGCGCAGATAACAACAACAAATCCTGCATCCCGGAATGGCTGAAAACGAAGTGTTTTTGTGAGAAAATAACATTGACATTGTCAAAAATTGACATTTTTGCAGAATAGGTACTTTCATAGCGTAATGTGAGGGCCAAAATTTTTCCACAAAAATACCTCGTTTTTCAGCCATTCCGGAGTGCGGGATATTTTTTTTCTTTTGCTTAAACATCATGACAAATCAGATAATAATTATATTTCTGGAAAATTTTAGTTGAGAAATGTGCAATTATGGTCAAAATCACTCAAAATTGTGTTTTCTCTTATTAACCATAACGATAGTGCCCCTGAGGATTTTTTTTATTTAATATAATTTAACAAAATTACGGGGGAAGAAGGGTTAGTCACCCCATAAAAATTCCAAATTAACACCACCACCACAAAAAAAGAAAATCAAAGACGCCCAGAGTTAGTAAAAAACTTATCAATGTTGACCTTAAAATTGTGAACAGAATTGGAGCTAACTACCCACTCAGGCAAACCATTTCACTCATTTATAACTCTTTGCGAAAAGTAAAACGTTGAATATCTATCCGTGAGAACTTTTTGGTCAACTTCAAACTGTTACCACGTGTCACATGAGGATTAGCTGAAACATGCAAGAAATAACAGGAAGTCAAAGCATCACTACCAGATAAGAACTTAAAAACCTGAATCATATCGCCACGTACTCTTCTTAACTCAAGCGTGGTCAAACCAAGAATTCGCAACTACATTCATAAGAGAGATTCCTTACTTCGGGAATAAGTCTAGTGGCTCTTTACTGAACCTGCTCCAAAATGAACTTATCCTTCTCATAAGAGGGACCCCAAGCCTGAATAGCATACTCAAGGTGAGGACCGGACTAACTGCCTATACAAATTAAGAACAACCTCTCTACCAAGAAAACAAAACAAATCTTATAATCAAACCAAGCATCCTATTTGCCCTTGCAGCTAAAGCACACTGTTTAAAAGGCTTCAGATTGCTAGTAATGACAAGACCTAGATCCCTTTCTTGATCAACACAACCAAGATTTGAACCATTCATGCAGTAAACAAAAGCCAGATTGTTCTGTCCAAAATGAATAACTTTGCATTTATTAACATTGAATGACATCTGCCATATTTGGGACCAAGAAACTTAACTTATCCAGATCAGTTTGCAAAAGTGAAGAATCCCTAGCATCATCAACAATCCTGTGCAGCTTAGTGTCATCAGCAAATTTACAAATCTTGCAGCCAAGGGAAACATCAATATCATTAATGAAGATTAAGAAAAGAAGCGGACCCAATACAGAACCCTGAGGAACACCACTTGTAACCTTCTTCTATGGAGATACTAGTCTAGTTGGGGTAAACTGAATGCATTCCTTGTAATCATAGTATAATGGCTGGTTTTTCCAATGTCTGTTTAGTCTTGCCTCAAATGTGGGTATTGATTTAGATGTTACAACTGAATTTGGTAAACTATTCCATGTCAACTGAGCAGTGCACAAAAGATTATTTTCTAATGTTAAGCCGTGGGGATTTGAAAGATCTTATACTCATGTCCTCTAGTTGAGTTGTATAAAGTTTGACACTTCCGGGTCATATTTTCCGGTTAAAATCTTAAATAATTCAATCATGTCACCACGAAAACATCTGTAAGCTAAGGTAGGAGGATGAATTTTCTGTAGCCTTTGCAAATAATCTAAGTCCGACATTTCTGGTGGCTGCTTGGTAGCTCTACATTGTACATTCTCAAGCTGATCGATCTGCTTTGTCAAAAAAGGACACCAAACCTGGTTTGCGTACTCAAGATGTGGTCTAACCAAGGCAGTGTACAATAATTTAAATGATGATTGATTCCTCAATACCATACATACTCAGTTTGTGAATTAGGTGGGGATGTGGTACTTTGTCGAAGGCCTTCATAAAATCGCAATAAATGACATTCACACATCCTCCTAAATCGAGAATCTCTGTACACTTACCAAGAACTTGTATTAACTGACTGACTGAAGAACCGTGGATCGGCCACTTATAAACCCACATTGCTTTTTGCTAAACAGGTTATTATGCTTCATGTGATTAACATTATGTTCTTTAATAATGGATTTAAGGACTTTACAAATGATGCACATTAAACTAACTGGTCTGTAATTTCCAACAACTTTACAATCTCCTTTCTTAAATAAAGCAGTCACATTACCATGCTTCCGTTCATCGGTACTGAACCTAAATAAACTTGAGCTTAGCTCACTCAGCACTCAGGGATGGAAGTTGTCTGGTCCTAGTGATTTGGAAATATTCAAATTCCTCAACTGTTTCTCCAGTCCTTGGTGTAATCAATATATGACCCAATTAATTATTACATCTAGTAACTACTTCTGGTAGCTCACTGTCAGATTTAGTTGTAAATACAGATAAGAAGAAAACAGCAAGTACATCAGCCTTTTCTTTATCATTGCTAGTGGTAGTGTCATTTATTCAATGGTCTGGTATGCTCACTTTAGTAATCTTTTTTTATTGTGCGTATTTCCAAAACTTTTTAGATTGGTTTTTACATCTGCTGAAATATATTTCTCATGCTGTTTAGTGACTTTTCTAGTTATGTTCCTATTGTAATCTGGTTTCAAACTTGGCAATACTCTGTGTAAACTTTTGCATCGCGTGTATTAGAAAATCTTGTCCACAATCTTTGTTTTTCTTGACTGGATATAGTTTTCCTGAGTTTTTCTTATAAAAAAATAATGATGTTCTTAAAATGTTATATTTTAACTTGTGCATTCTCAATTTTATATGTATACAACTTTACAAGTCGGAAAGGGTGGGATCATGGGAGAAGTGAATGTGGACAAGTGGACATTATTATTCTCTAATCCTGAGACAAAAATTTGATTACGCCAGTACTGGCAGTAGGCTAATGTCATTGTTACTGCAACACTTTACAAAATAGTATGCAAACTTGATACTCCTATCTGTACCAACAACGAGTAAAGCCTACTACAAATTGTTGCGAGTCTGTGCGAGACTTATTATTCGGCTTCAAAAGCTTGAAAATAAAACGCATTTTACCGTTGATAATTCATCACAGCCGAGAACAGCATAAAAATCGTCGTCACGATTCACTTCGTATTTGAAAATATCTTCCATGATTTTTGTTTTGATGCAGGGGCTTATGTTTTCTTCTTTTGCGTTGTTTTTGTTTTCCCCGGAAGTAAAATTAATGCAGTGACATAGTGTAATATGTCAATCGAATAAGGGCGTGTCAAAGACGTCATGAGATTACGTGACTTTGTTTACAACGATCGTCTGTTGTACACTTATTTAGACCATGGAGCTATTAACTTAAAGTTAATAGCTCCATGTTTAGACTTACAAACGCTTGCATGTTGTTATATAAGATAATTTTTGTAAGGTAATTATGCCGGATTCTTGCTATGCCGTTGGTTGCACTAATAGACGTGTGCCAGGGGATAAAAAGACGTTTTCTCGATTTCCATCTGATCCTGATCGACGTTCGAAGTGAGTTTCTGCTGTACGACACAACGTCTTTCAACAAGGAGGTACCACTTTAGAAAGTGGTACCTCCATGTTTCAACCTTCGGTGATGACGTTCACGTTAAAGTTACTCTTCGTACACCCGGTAAATATATAAAACGTTAGGAAATTATGAAATAAAATTTCCGCCGCGAACAAAAACAGTGACAATTCGCTGAACTGGTGGGTAGGCCAGCAGGCAGTATGTTGGTTGTACGTGTGATATTCCCTGATATAACTGAGTTATGATAAGACGCGTGAAACGCAACGACGCTTTACCGGCAAATTGGCTGAGCTGACTTAGCTATGTTAAGACGCGTGGAAGGCAAAGACGCTTTAGCCGGAAAAATGGCTTCCAGGTGAGCAAGAGTCACGTGATGAAATCCCTCTATAGACCTAATTTACCAAAAGCAAAATGACGTCATCCGGCGGCAATTTTGTAAACAAACCAAATTTTAGTAGGCAAAGCGCAAGCAACCAAATCGTAGGCCTACAACGCAGCACGTCAGTAGAAAGTGAAACTAACGTTTGATTCTCGTTGATTGATGCAAATTTCTAAAATTCTTTCTGAGTTATCGAAAACCATACATGTTTTACTCAAAAGGAACTGTTATTTTATTCTGAAACCTAATTCAAAACCACAATTTTTAAATCAATTCTTACGAGATAATAATTAATATGCCTAACTTAAAAATGTTAGCGAACTTTTGCCTAAAGTTAGGGGCTAACGTTAGAGCCGATATTCGATAACGGCGATTTTGGAAGCCTAATTTAGCGTCAAAACCACAATTCTTAAATCAATTCTTACGTGATAATAATTAAAATGCCTTACTTAAAAATGTTAGCGAACTTTTGCCCAAAGTTAGGGGCTAACGTTAGAGCCGATATTCGATAACGCCGAACTTCTTAGTCTTGTCTTACAAGTTACATGTTTTAATTAGGCTTACTGTAACGTTATTGTACTTCATTTTTGCTGAAAACAGAAACCCCCAAAAAATTAAAAGAATAACAAGTGTAGAATTCGTTCATAGATTTCGAGTAAACTCCTCTTCAAAGGCCAAGTTAATAACAGGCTTAGGCTAGGCCTACACAGTATTTAATTTGTGCATGGCATAATATTCAACACAAACGTAACAAATACTAGGCAAGAAATTAGAATAGGCTGATAGGGCAGAGGTATTTAGGCCTTAATGTTAGAAATATATGTTTTAATAGTAATACGTTAAAGGGTTTTGGTCACTGTGTGATTTGGATATAAACTTTTGTGCTACAAATTACAATTCAATTCAAACTAACTTATTAGGCCCAGTAAATAAATTAAACAACACAATGCAGATATGGTACTGCATTATTAGCCCTTCAGTTAAGTTATAGTACTTGGCTTAATGTATACTTAAGCATTATAGTTATATTATCCACTCTAAACTCTCGTTTCCCGAAAACAAACTTTTACTCAAAATTCTCCTGGACTGTTCAAAGGTATTTGTATTTTTGCAAAGAAACAAAGTAATAGCCCTATTAATTTTCCTACATTTTTTTCTTCAATACTGAGCCTTTTTTTGTCCGACGAAATAGTCTAAATTGGAACTGCTTTACATTTTTTCTAGGAGGTAAAATCCCTTCCCCCATCCCCTCCCCTACTCCCCATCCCCTCCCCTACACCCCCACCCCCTCCCCTACTCCCCATCCCCATCCCCTACTCCCCATCCCTTCCCCCTACCCCCCATCCCCTCCCCTACTTCCCCCTCCCCCACACACCCCTTGAATTGTAACAATAAAACAATAGATTTTCAAGTTTTAGTTATTAAATTGTCAACAATGTATATTTAATCTTTATCCTTTTTCTGCCAGTCTCTGATGATCGATATATTGATCAATTTCTTGTTATATAGCCAACAATATCCTTCAAAATGACAACAAATTATCCGTTTTGCATCTGTGGGCCATATTTTTGCGAAGTACATTTAAATCTTTAATGTCAAAAATATTTTTTTTCTCGAATCAAACTTTACGGCAAGATGATCATTTTTAATAATATAGTATTTTTAGTATGTAAAGTACCGCTGATTGCATTTTTGCTTTGTATAGAGATGAACGCTATATCAAAATCAATTAATAATAATAACAATTTAGGAACCATACCCGCCCGCGACGGACCTTGTTTCAAAGATTCCTTCCTTTACTCTATAGACTATCTTTTGACTTGTTTTATCTTATATTATTATTATTATTATTAAGAGAGAAAGAAGGGGGTGAAGGCATTCAGGGTTGTTTGCCACATTAATGGTTTGCATAGCCTACACCATTGCTTATGCATATATCAGATATATGAAATACGTGTTGAAGATTAAGCTATTGAAAATCTTAGAAGTAGGGCCCGGGAGGCCAGGGGACGACCTCTATTATTTGCGTCATATAGCATAATGGATATACATATGAGTTTACTAAACAGCTTGGCAAATTATTGTGGGCCATGGACCCGGTCCCATAGGCTCCTACGGCCCTGAAATAGCAAGACATCATCATGCATGGAGTCACCTCCAAGAACCAACCTAAAATATATTGTTAAAAATACCAAGGGGGATATCCTCATTGCATCATTATACAAGGATTTAGTACTTCCTTCCACAGTGAGTTTTAAGTGATAGTGGAATGAAGCATTGTTGCATTTCGCTAAGTTCGAACATTAGCGATCGAAAGCCCCTATAGGACTTAATTCTCTTTCAAAAAGTGGGGGACAATGTTTTCGAATAATTATATATTTTTTTTAATTCTGACTGAAAGCGGGGACGAGTTGGGCCGCTCCTGTCCCCCAGGAATTACGACCATGTCCCGGTAGCTAAAGATTTGTGTACACCACCGTTTACATAGCAGGCATAACTGTTATTCTGGTTAAACAAAGTTTTCGAATATAGCATGATTAGATTTTTACCAATTGCACAACCCTATATGTGCATGCATATCACACATTAGCATGTTGTATATAGGTGTCATTGAAAAAAGGATATTGATGAGGACTGGTCTGGGCCGTATTCTCAGTCGCATGGGAAGACTTTGGGATGTACGGTGGCCAAGAACCACCCTTTCCCTGCATACAAGAAGTGACACCTCCTGGCAGCCTGGCCGTCCGGAATTACTCCCCTGTGAAGGGATGGTGATAATATACCAACAGGGGCACAAAATGTCCTTGCAGAATTTGACGTTTTGTGCCACATACAAAAACATCGCATGAAATTTCCATGCTATCATGTATTTGTTTTCCTTATATTTTTGTTATCTCTAAACATCTTTCTATTCTTGCACTCGATATATATAGCTATTTCATTGTTCTATAATAAGTTAATATAAAGAAACGCTAACCATAATTCGTCATGAAACTGTTTGATTAATCATTAATGATTACTTTCACAGTAATATAAAAGAGCCACATTCATTTTTTAACTGACTCTGTTGGTATTATTATTCCATTGATAATGATATATCTTTCCTTTCTGCCCTTGCAGCCTTGCAACTTCATTTAGAACTGTCATTTCCTTGGAAACAAAAAGAGATTGTGGATAAACATATCAACAGCGTCTTGATTAGTAAATTATTCCAACGTGTTAAGAGAAGAATTTACGAGATCTATGACCAATTATCAGATTATAATATAAATATGCTACTTTAGAAGGAAGCCTACTTTTTTATTTGAGATCCACTTGCTTGGAAACATAACAAGATTGATTTTTCATGTTTACTAATCCCCAAAATAGAGTAAATAGATAAATTTATACAAGATGTTATTAACTTTATAGTCTAAGAAGTACTCTCGGATCAGATGACACGAATACAGTAATAGAAGAAGAAAGTGATACACTTAATTTCCCTTGCAAGTTGCAATTTCATTTAGAAAATTAATTTGATTAACAGAAGTAGATTGATTCACAGTTGTTTTTGTTTTTTTGAAAGGAATTTTCACTGGTGGGCCAATTGGTGGCAAACATGGCATCCCTAAAGTAGAAGCGGCGGAGAAGGGGGGGGGAGATAGATCAAAAATATATATATATTAAAATATGACAACGAATGGATCCATAAAATACCCCTTAAAGTAGAATTTCCCCTCCAAATCATGAACATTATTAATAAACTAATGACTAATGCAAGTTTGATCAGTACGAGAGGGACGAATCCCCTTTTGGTGAGCAGTTGAGACAGTGCCTTTTAAAATCTAAAAATATAATAAGCACCTGGAATTTCAAAATTTGTTTACCCTTTTATACGTAAAACAAACTCCCTTTCAAATATCTGAACCCCTTTTTGTTGAGAAAGTGCCTTTTGACAGTTTGAAATTTAAAAAAATAATAAACACCCGGAATTTCAATATTTTTTCCCTTTTATGCGACAAACAAACCCTCTTTTAAAATTCCATAGCTGGTGCGCCAAATGAAGTTACTTGTCAGCTTGTGGGACCACCAGAATGAAAAGAAAGTTATCTCAACTTATAATTAATACTAGAATTTACACAAGATGTGATCAAGCATCTATGAAGTATTATTTGCTAAATATCGTGGAATCGAGTAATAGGAGAAGGATAGAAAATCGAGAAGAAAAAACGTGGCTTTCCATATCGACGTCCAAGAACTGAAGAAGTGGGAGATGGGTGCAAGGGATCTTGATAATGTTATTGGGGCAGGGTAAAATGTTATTTACGATGCTTCCTACTGGTTCATTCTTATATGGTGGTAGTGCTCTCTGTGGCTGATTAATGTCATCGATTGTATGTTGAGAACTCATCAAACTTGTTTGCCTTTAACTGGAAAGGTGAAACTGCATTTCCCATGTTCAGATGAATGTCATTCTACTGGCATATTGATTATTTCGTGAACACTTTGAGAAAAGACCCAGCCTATAAATACATTTTTTTAACTTTTTCGTTTAAAGAAATTCAGCCTTATAAAGTCCATGAGGCGGGGTGGGGCCGGGAATTGTAGCGACGGTAAAAGAATGGGAAGGGAAAGGTACCAGTTTGGGTGTAAATATATAAAAGATATTACTTGTATTGCCATTTTTTTTGTAGATGTTACTCGACAGTTCGACAGATTGAAGAAATCCTCCCTGCAGCAGTGGCGGTACTAGGATTTTGGTCATGAGGGCAGGAGAGGAACAATTTTGTACCATGGGGGAAAAATCCTATAAATCAAACATAATATGTTTACAAAATGTTCTGGGGAAATAGGGGCAAAACGATCTCGTGGGGCAAATTTCCCATGCTCCCTAGCACCGCCACTGCCCTGTAGGCTGGGGGTTATAGAGGTCTCCGACGTCAACCTTTCTGGAAAATTGTCAGGTAAGAATTTGTTACTGCGCCACACATCGGGCATTTCATCTCACGCATCATGAATAAACAAATGAACCCGATCGGGAAGCACAGACTGGCCAGGATTATTGGTGGAAGTCTAATCAGGGAACACCACGATGACACACGGAACAGGTATGGGCCTGACCACGTTGAATGTGTGCAGAATGCGGAGAATAGCCATTTAAAGAAACAAAAACAAATTGTATTTAGTCGTATGATTTCTTAATCGTATATATTATTTTGGAGCGAAATCTAGTGTAATGTATATATCGTGGCGTAGTTTAAAGGTGCCACGGTACAAACATGTAGAGACAGCATTAGCTACATTGCGAAAACATGGATAGGCTTGAACCAGGCAAACTTGCAAAAATGCAGATTCCGCCAGTGGCTGGCCAAGGAGACATGCCCATCCCCATCCTTTTCAGGAATTCCCCTTCCCCCCCTCCCCTCCCACGCGCACACACACATGCACACACACACACTTTTTCAGGGAAACCCTATTTACATTTACCAATAAAAGGCAACATAAATATTACGACAAACACTGAAAGTATTTCATGCAGGCCCAAGTGTTTTCTTACAGTGCTTGAGGATGTAGTTAAAAAGTGATATATATAGTGTTCTTGTATCACCAAAGGAAGTACGCTTTATATAGAGATACGAAAGTAAGCCAAAAACATTCACGTGAGATATGTACAGAAGTTTTAAAAAAAACGGGGAAATAACTTTCATTTCGTTAAAAATTGGTTCAAGCAAGCTCATGTGATAATATGAAAGAGGACTCAGACTTGAGAAGAAATAATATGTTGAAGAAACGACTCCAATATCTTATCAGCTTATTCCCTTAAAGATTTATGGGCAGGTATTGCAACAGCGCGATCTTAACAGGAAGAAAATAGGCTATAGCCCATGAAAATATCAACAAAATACACACATTGACCATTTTACAGCATTTTGAATTTTAACGCGCCTGAATTATAATAAACTATGCAAATTGTATTAAAAGTTTGTAAAATCGGCACGGGAAAGCCAAAGAATTTCCTATTTTCCAATCCATTATCAAAAGATCACCGTTAATTGAATGGGACAGGCTGAATATGACGAAGAGGTTTTGAATTTCCATCATATCCCAATCAACTGAGGGGAATATACAGTCTGGTGACTGAAATTAAGGATAGTAATTTAAAGAAATACATTAAAGATTTTGAGCTGTCCCCTCAGGCTTTCATACATCACAACTTTTACATCTGTACGTACATTAAAGAGGCGATGTAGTCTCAAAACAAATCGCAATGACGTCAGTAAGTACATGCCATATGCACTTAAAACGTCATCAACGTATTACAGGAGAAGCGTATATTTTACATTGTGTGTTTGAAGATTAGGTACATGCACGTTGTACGTATACAGTATATGTACGTGACGTAATAAAGTCATTAATTAAAATTACTCGTCTAATAGCCTTATTTTCAAATGAGGGGAAAAGACAAAGAAAAAATGTTGCCTTGACGAGATTCTAACTCGTTACGTTCGGCACAAAAAGCAAATCCGAAGCCCAACGTCTTATCCATTTCGGCCGGGGCCCCAGCAACGCTGAGAGTTTCTGTATTATAAATATATTGTGTGGAAGCTCTTTGGTAATATGATCGAAACAGACGTGTATAGCCAGCTATTGGTTTAAATTTGGATGTCCTTATGCGGATATCGCAACTTTAAAACTACAGGTGCTTTTGACATAATTCAAAACTGCTCTGTTTAGAATTTAATCCTCGTTCTGCTAAATATAAAATCCCGGGGAAGGAAGGGCGGGGTGGGGGAGGGGGACTTCTATATGTGAGGTATATGTATATGTGCCGCTCGAGCAGGTGCCTTTTTTTGCACCATTTTCGTAATGCAGTCGTCTTTTTTTACTATATAAAAAATTGTACTAAAAATTTGTATTTTTTTTTTTGTGTGTGTAAAAAAAATGTATTTTTTTCATCATTTTCGTAGTGCAAGTAGGTTTTACTGTGTTGATTTTGTACTGCTGGTCCATTTTTACAATATTTTTGTTGAATACTCATACTGCAGGTATACAAATTTACTTTCAAACTGCGGGTATCAAAATTGTATAATTTCATACTGCAGTTACCAAAAATCTGTCATACTGCGGGTATGTTTTTCGGTTGGTGGACTGCATACCCCTACCACTTTTAGTATGAAGTGCTTTAAGGAGATAATTAAGGTAAAATTTGTCTCAGTTGTGTAGAAACGTCTGAAAGCAGACATAGTTGTGACGTCACATCCTTTTTATATTTTATTAGTTTTTCTAAATTTTGTGCTTAAGACCTAAAACCATTGGATGCATCAGGAAAGCAGTGAAACATAAGATAGTAAAGTAAATGATTTTCCACCTAAAAAAATGACATTTTGTTAATACTTTTGTTGAAAACTGAGGATGAGGTTGACAACCTTCTACAGTAGTCTTTTAACACCAGTCATTTATTAACAAATGAGACAAGCAACTTGAACTTGAATATCTAATGAACGAAATAATATGTTGACGTACTTTGTTAACAGTGCTGTTTCTTTTTGGGATCCTCTTCATCTGTTTATATGAGGTAAACTTAGGTGGCCACTGAAGTAATCCTTTAATAATCAGACGATAAGAGGAGTAAAAGGGAGGAAAGAAAGGAGGGGGGCATTATGATGATGGCCTAAATATTTTCCCAACAAATTATTATAAAAGAAGTTTATTACACTTAAGAGCCAAGAAAGAGTAATCTATTCAAACAAATTTTTTTACATGATTTTTAACCTTATTTTCTAAACTTTAAACAAAATTATCTTTTAAATTTTTTTAGAGGTCAGAAGGAGTTTTTCGACTTCAATGTGATCGATATAAATGTTATAAAATCAATCAATCATACCTTAGCGGTTTTCAAGCCTTGACTATTGCGTTTGCTCTGTGGTCCCCAAGTCAGAAAGAAACTGGCGACAATGTTCCCTCATTTCCAAAATTTTGATCACCAAAATTATTCAATTACTCGCCAGACTACAAAGACCTAATTTTGAAATGTAAAACTCCTTTCCTCGACTTTTTCCTACATGAATGATTTATATTCATACTTTAAATGACAACCCTTTTTTTTTTTCATTTCAAAGACGCGTACAAAACAATTATTGCAAGTAAAGACATTTTCCATCAGGAAAATGATTATCATGATTTATAAGGTACGGGAGTACGTATACTTGGAAAATAAATAAGAAAACTAAACAGGAATATACTTTCAATTAAAATGAACTCGTTTATTTTCTTTCCTACGAAATAGCAAATAAAGGTATCTGATGCTACCGAAATATTTTCAGTCATTTCTTACTCGAAGAAGCTTTTTTTTTTGGTCTCAGGTGAGACATAAAGCGTTATTTCTCTGACGGGTAAAATCCTCATTTTTAATTTTTTGGTCGCCAAGATTTAAGTTTTATCGCCACTTCGACCATGCGACAGGAAATGTCGAGGGTTGGCAGTTCCTTTCACGTTTTGAGTATGCATATACCGTTATAGTCAACACACTACACTGCATGAGAAACAGTGAAACACTATTGACGCAGGGGTGAAGCCACCAGAAATTATGAGAATGTTCAGGGTTGTATGGACGGGTGTTTTTGGTATATTAGAAATCAATGCTACTGATAACATTATTTGGATATTTAAAAGCTGCCACTGATTTATGAAAACAAAATTTTCTCCTGGCTGATAATTTTCAGCTATACTCTAGCCATGGGAATGGGATCACGAAAATGGCAAAAACCTAAATTAAGAGTGTTGTTAAAAATATCCGACTTCAAGTTCCACAAAAAAAAAAAAATCCTCAATGTATTCAACGGTTTTCCTCAAAAATTCTTACGTTTTTGCTCAATATATCAGACATTTTCCTCAAAATTTATGAAGTATTAGCTCAAAAAATCTTAGGGCTTTTGCTCAAAAAATCACAAAATTTTTCAACAAAATTTCGTAAATATGTGACATGTTGCTAAATATTTCCCAAGTTACGCTCAAATTATCCGACTTTTCCCTCGAAATTTTCGGTAATGGAGAGAAGGAGAGGGGGTGGCTTCAGAAATTGTTATGGTTTAGCCTTACGCCACTGCATGGTTCCTAGTGTGCACATGTGTACATAAGAATGGGTGCAACACTATGGCGCAGGAAAAATCCCCGTCGCCGCCACCCCACCATAAAACAATGAAGAATTTTCAGCATTTTAAGCAGGGTTTTCGTCAGAGAAATTTAAGCATTAGTCGACATATTTTGATTTTGAAAAGCTGCCACTGATTCAAGCATAATATGGTGGAAGGCAGTATCCACAGACAGCACATGGTGAATCATCAAGCTATAGACATTTTCAACTTGTAGTGCGAATCAAAACAAAATTTGCAGATGAAGACCCGAAAAAACAATGGAAAAGATAAAAATGATTCAGATACAAAGAAATGTTTTAATTAATAAAGTATAATAATCCGATAATGATAATAAATAAAGAGAATCCCCATGATGGACACGCATATGGCATTCTTCGCTAAATGAATTCTTCTTTTTTTAAAAGCTTCAACTGTTCAAGAAAGGTAAAAGGTCAAGTGTACATATGAATGTTTAAGTGTCAAGGTGTAGGAACTGGGAGAACGTGCCTTCCCCACTTTTCTGAAAAATGACAAAAGTGCCCTTTTTGAAAATGAAAAGTGCCCCTCAATTACTGTCAATAAATATTACAAAGTACCTTTTTCAAAATAAAATGGCCCTTAATTACTGACCCCAATAGTATAAAACTGACAACTGTTGTCAGTCCCGTGTACGGGGAAATGAGTTCACATTGAAAATTGCCCTTTCTTAAAAACAAAATAAAGGGCCCCTTTTACTTTATTATTTACAGGCAGGGGGCGGACGTATGTATATGATTTGGGGAAGTGACCCTAATAGATCGTGTCCCCACTTTTTGAAAGCTTCCTACACCCCTGTTGTGGATCAAGGCCAAGCCACACTGCTGCTACGGCACTGTAGCCTAATGCCATAAAAATAGGGCAGAGTTAAGCCTTGTTAGGGCCGGTCAGAAAATAATTTTGGGTTGTTCTCAACATAAATTTAAAGTGAAACATTACAGAATAATTAAAAATTCAGAAAATGAACTGACAGACTGAATTTGTTTTAAAGAGAATTATAGACAATTTTCTGAAAATGATAAAGATATTCGAAACATTGAAACAGAGCTCACCCCCTTCAAGAAGTGACCCTACCTACGCTATCGAGAGTTTTACCTTTTATATCTACCAGTTTGCCAGTTTTCTTTTATCATATAGTCAACTCAAATGATAGAGCGAAAGGCTTTTACCAAGCATCAGAAAAATGTAATACATTTTTTGTAAATATTTTAGAGGGTCGGTCAACATTATGCGGCCTTACGAAATGCTCCTTTTGCCGCCGTTATAATCCCCTACTGCGTTAAACCCTTACGGTGGTTTTTATGTCAATGACCCAAACAGCGAAGTAGTCCAGGGACTTTTATAACGTTATTTCATAATCCCTTCAACGTCCCCGTAGTCAACGCCCATGCATGGCAAGGTAGGTTTTCAATGGTGCCCGGGTCGCTATTTTTTGTTTCCCAAACAGGATAGCATTTGCACTCATTTAAGGTCCAGAATTTAAGCCAATCAGACAAGAGAAAATTTGTGCCACTGCTATCCTGTTTGGGGGAGAAAAAAAAGCTCTAGAATTCTTGAACGTGGCCCAAAAATATTGAAAGTTCCTACGCCTTACATTCAGAAGATGTCTGATATGTTAGAATTGTTAATTAGGTGTTCCCATATTATACTGGGGAAAAAAATATATTAAACTACATTGCTGCTGGTCGGACAAAATAGGTTGCAATTCAGGATAGAGGGATTTTATCACCTGACTCTAACTCATCTGGAAGCCGTTTTGCGGCACAGCAAGATTCTAGCATAATTATCTTACAAAAATTCTCTTATATAACAACATGTAAGCGTTTGTAAGTCTAAATAAGTGTACAGCAGGCGATCGTTCTTGCCCAACAAAATGGCGATGTAAACAAAGTCACGTGACCTCATGACGTCGGCTGAAACACCCGTTAATAATACGGCTGAGACATTTATCTTAATTTTTGTTATGCATAAGAACACCCTTTAAAAAGGGCTGTCGTGGCATTTAATTTGTTTGTATGGGTAGTAGTAAAGAAAGCAGTGACGTGTCTAAGGGGACCATTCTGTCGAAGTCATAAATATAATTAACTGAAATATCAAATGAACCATGTGTGGCATATTGACTGAGCTATCGCAAACCTTTTACAGTTTGCACCAAAATTTCTCCCATTTTCAATCAAACATCTTTTAAATTATTACAATTTCTTAACTTAGCTGTTGAAGTTTCAGGTTGGACTAGCCTCGTTCATTTCAAATAATATTATTCTCCTTAATTATCAGTTTGTGACTCTTCGAAAAATATTTTGGTGTAATAAATTTTTTCTATTATGTTTCTGAAACAGTAAAAATATCAAAACAATACCATTCTTCATATCACGTTTTGGAGGGGGCTATTAAAATATGGGATTGGCACCAGAACTTTTCGTCTGCATCCATCAACGTTGCCAATTTACATAATTTTTGCTAATAAAAACAACACCACAAATTTTTGAATTAGCATTGCTGAAATTTATTGTAGAGTCGTAATCATTAAAATGCAATCTTCAATAAATAGCACTTAATTTGAAGTCCATATTCTCTTCATTAAATAAAATTTACAAAATAGTTCTCAATTAAAAGATGGCAGATTTTGAGCATAGAGTTTACAATACTAGACCTGTCACATTCTGAGGGCCACGACACCATCCTGAGGGCCACGACACCATCCTGAGGGCCACGACACCATCCTGAGGGCCACGACACCATCCTGAGGGCCACGACACTACCTGGAGGGCCACGGCACTACTTGAGGGCCACGACACTATCTTGAGGGCCACGACACTATCTTGAGGGCCACCACAGAAAATGTTTAATACTACCATGTGTCGTGTTTGTCAATAAATTACTTGCACAAAGGAGGAAGTGATTGGTATATAAATGTGAGTAAAGAACTGGATGACTTTCAGGATCAACAACAGGAACTTTAATGAGTTCTTGGTCGAAAGTAAGGGCGTCGTTTTGAATAATTCATGGAAATTTTGAAATAAGATCTCAATAGTGATTGATAACTAATTATTCATTAGAATATCATTGTGTTTATTTGAAAATACACACCATTTCTTCATGGCCCATGATGGCCATACACAAGGGGGAGTGGGAGGTGGTGGGGAAGCAGGAGCAGGGTCCTCCAGAAATATGCAAAGTAAAGTTTTTTTAACTTATACAAATATATATCACATTCGTGTAGGAATCGGGAAAACCCACCCCGCCCAGCGATGATTTCACCATGCTTTCTTCCTGGTTGGAAGGTGAAATTGGGAAAATAATAACATAAAATTGAAAAATGTAGTAATATATTGGATATTTTGTTAAAATTGACCTAAAAGATGGTCAAAATGTTCCAAAAACTGTCTAAATATTTGCCACAATTGAAGAAAAACTCCTGAAAATGTTCCGGAAAATGAAGGAAATTTATAGAAAATTGAAGGTCGATTTCCAGATTAGCAGTAACTTTTGATGGAAACTTAATTTACCAGTGCAATTATTGTTCCACTTGCCACCAGTGTTTTGGAAAGCTTCTTAATAGTTTACTGAAATTAAACTAAAACAAAATGAGGTAAAGTTGTTTTGTATATATTTACATTCTTTTTATTTACATACAGCTATACATGATTATTTTGTGTATGATAAGAATATCCCCACTGAGTTACACAAAAGAAACTTCAGCCAAATAAATAATTAAATTATTCTTATTAAGGCAATACATTTTATGAACTCATAATAAAAAAATATGAAAAAACATTCTGTTTATTTGAGTCATGATCTGCATGCTCAAATTTGACTTCTTTGAAAATTCCTTGAAAATTGAATAAAACTATTATCAAACTTTCAATTTGTTATTTAATGTTTGTAAGTCTGGAATGGAGTAGGGTGAGGTTCAGGGGGCGGGCATGTGGGGTTCAGGGGGGCTGGCATGCCTTACATACCAATTCTTAACATGATATCCAGACAGACCGCTTTCAAGATGGACCACAATGTAGCAGCTAGATCTTGTGTAATGTCTTAGATATGCTCCTTGAATAACAAGCGGACTCTTAGCCACCCATGGGTGATTGTGAGTTCCGTAATTCCTGGGAAATAGGGGAACATGACCCCACTATTCAGCAGAAGTTTAAAAATTCAGAATATTTTGAGAAAATTTGCCTCTTGTGTCCCCACATTTTGGATTAAAGGCTTTGTCTCCTACTTTCCAAAATAAGAATTACGGCACTGCTTGTCCTCCCAACATTTTAGCAG
Source organism: Chiridota heheva (assembly GCA_020152595.1). Taxonomy (NCBI): domain Eukaryota; kingdom Metazoa; phylum Echinodermata; class Holothuroidea; order Apodida; family Chiridotidae; genus Chiridota; species Chiridota heheva. The sequence continues at coordinate 982,299 of JAIGNY010004597.1, forward strand.
AATTTAAAAGATACATATGGTAGTGAAAAAACTGTCCCCGCAGTATGGCCCCATGTACCTCCACTTTGAGACGGAGAATTAGGGCCCAGAGTGCATGACCCTAGACCCTACAGAGTCTCAAATATAAAAAATCAGGAATAGAGAAAATCTTTTTAACCCCAATTCAAGTTGAGCTACAAATTAATTAATTCCGTCATTTGTTTTGCACTTGCTGTCCATTTCTTTTTCTGACACTAACAAAACAAACATGTTTATACAGGCTTTAAAACACTTCCAAATATACACTAAATTGTTTAATTATTAAAAAAAATGGTTCACTTAAACAAAGATGTGCATCATCAATGAATGATTATTATTTCTTAAATCAATTTCGTCATCGTACAACTTCCGTAATTCATCTTATATGATTAGACCAATTACAATAAAAAATGAAAAACTTTAATAGTCCCAAAGCATACATGTACAACTATAAACAGTCATTAAAATGTTGTTCAGCCAAACAACAGAGTTGTGGGCATATATGTCCCCTTGCCCCCCTCCCGCTCCTCCCCATCATGCATACTCAGGGGAGGACTGGTCTATAGGTCCAGGAACCCCACAGTAAGAAAGTCTGGTGTCACCATGTTTTTAAAAGGCTGGGGTGCAGGGGGTAAGTAGCCTCTACCTTTGGGCAGAATTATTAACAAAATTCTGGTCAGGCTATTTTCAGACAAGTGTCCGAGTCAGTGACGTTGAAATTTTCAAGCAATATACCATTTTTCCCAAACAAAATACCTGCACTGTGTCAGCCTGAGGTAACAATCTGATACCTCTATGTCATTTAAGTAAAATTCAAATTTCTTTGAGCCCTCCATTTTATTTACTGCCACTGACTTCAATCTCAGTCAGAAACTTCTTGTAGCTAATCTGCCCGTCCATCTTCTCATCAAACTCTGCCATGACATGGTACACTTCATTTTCATCCAATAAGATGTTGCACAGGGACAGCACCTTCCTGAACTCTGGAACAGAAAGATAACCTGTGTTCTTGGAATCAATTTTCTTGAAGGTCCGCCTCAGGTTTCGCCAGTTCCCAATCAACTGGAAATAAAATCATAATAAATAATCATTTAATATAATAAGTAAGTAAATACAATAATACCAAATTATAAATAGATTAAATTAAAAATTTACTGACAGTTTACATGAAAGGAATAAAAAAAAAATGAACAGGTAAATATTAAAGGAAACATAATAGACAAAAAAGAAACATCCTAAATGGAAGAAAGGAATAAACAAAATGAATTGTAACACTATTGATTATTATTATTATCATTATTTATTTTATTTTTTAAATATTTATTATTATCATTATTATTATTATTATCATATTTTTTATTATTATTATTATTATTATTACTATAATTATTATTATAACTATCATTAAAATCATTATTATTATTATTATTATTATCATTATTATCATTATCATTATCATTATTATTATTATTATTATTATTATTATTATTATTATATCATTATTATTATTATTATCATTATTAAAAAAAAAAATTGGGGAGGCGATTTCCCCCTTTCCACTTGATACCCAGTTACTGCCTAGTTAAGTCTGTGATTATTCCAAACAAAAACATACAAGTTTATAATACAGGTTTTTACAAAGAAAAGGATAAATGAAACAAAAATCAAGATATTACCTCTTGCCTTAGTCTCGCTGTGATACCAGTCAATCCTTTTTGCGGCTCACTGACGATTGGTGCGAGGGGAATCTCACTCTGTGGATGGGTCAGCAAGCCAAGCATATTGTTGCCAAATTTGTAGGTTTGCTTTTGCATTGCGAACGGCTTCAGAAACTCAACGTAAGACACCCTGCAAAAGATAAATATCCCAATTTTAAAATAAGGATAGATATTAATGTTGATGGCAAGTAAGATATTCCTTCAAGTTTGACAAATACAATACAACTGCTACAATCAGCATAAGTATTATTTAAAGTTTAAATTGGCTCATTATTTAACCTCTCTAAAAAGCGAGTCTTGATTATTCTGTGACAAATATTAGCGAGTTCATCCCCTTGCACATTTATTCGCCATCTGAGATGTACAAAGGTTGACCTCTTAGGGGGGCAAGAACCCAAAAAACTTCGCAGTTACAAACAAAAAATTGCATTGGGAAACTAAACTTCCATCAGAATTGTTGCTCATCAGGAAAATTCATTAAATTGTTGAGAAATTTGACCACATGCACCTTACCTCAATTTGACCACATGCATCTTACCTCAATTTGACCACATGCACCTTACCTCAATTTGACCACATGCACCTTACCTCAATTTGACCACATGCACCTTACCTCAATTTAACCACATGCACCTTACCTCAATTTGACCACATGCACCTTACCTCAATTTGACCACATGCACCTTACTTCAATTTGACCACATGCACCTTACCTCAATTTGACCACATGCACTTTACCTCAATTTGACCACATGCACCTAACCTCAATTTGACTAAATGTTCCTCTCAAGTTTTGTTTCAATTTTAGTTTAATCATTTCCCAACTTTACCTTTCAACCAAAAAAAAAAACAAGCAGCCAGCTTCCCCCCCCCCCACCACTTGCTACACCTCTGTTCACCAGCCCAGCCCATCTCAAAGAAAAATTGTTTCCTTTATTAAAATGAATATCAAATTTTGTCTATATGTATTTGTAAATGTGACAAGGGCTAATGTGAGCACCCAATAAATGAATGAATGAGTTCAGTGGCATGGTTAATTGCTTCCCTCCCCTCCCTTCAGGGCGAAAAATATCCAAAAAGTTGGAAAATTTGCAAAACAGAATATTCAATGGGTTGGATTGTTTTGGTAATCCTGATGAAAGCGATCTGTCTAGTTCAGTTGTATAGGATCACAAAATTTATGAAAACTGAATTCTTAAGTTATTTAGCACTTTAGAGCTAGCAAATTTTGATTTATCATTTCTCAAAATTCCCGAAACTTGTCCTGAAAATGTCCAAAGTTTTCCTAAAAATTCTTAATTTTTTCCTCAAAATATGCCACATTTTCCCCAAAATAATTTTCTTAAAAATATCTTACTAAGTTTTTTTCCAATGTTTTTCAAAACTATTTCTCAAAAGTTTTCCCTCATAATTCCCAATGCTTTCCTCAAACTATGTAACATTTTCCCTAAAATTTATGAATTTTCCTATTAGTTTTTTTGGTTTTGAAGGGAGAGTGGGGGGAGTTATCAACACACAATTTCCATTTTGTGCTTACCTTCCATCGCCGTTCTTGTCAAACTTTTGGCACAACATGTCCCTCTCATACTGATTCAGATGAACACACAGCTCCTGGAGAACATCAGAGAATTCTTCCTTGCTGATGTAACCGGTTCCAAACTTGTCCAGCTCCAAGAACTCCAGTCTGAGGTCATCCCACCTATAGTCCACCTGTTGATACATTGATCAATTAATTTAATCAATTAATGATTAATTCAATCAAAGAATAATTAATTTAATCATTATAACTAAATGGTAAATTTGAATTTCATGACTTGTCCTTCTCCTTCAAAATTTGTTCCAGCAAATCATAACCACAAACTTACTGTAGCAAATAGTGGGACCACTTTATCTTAATTAAAATTAGGACTTATCCATTGCATATGATTCAGCACCAACTTCCACAACAAAAGGTTTTCAGAATAAAGAAAATTTCTGACCCAACCTGGTTATGTATCAGGTCGGGTCTGACTGTTTGAAACTTTAAGGAGCAGAACAAGTAATGAATGCATATTCTTATTTTAAGAGTTGCAGCTAAATTAAAACATTTTTTTCAAATAAAAGTTAAAAAGGGAGCCTGCAACACTACATGTTCGATTATATTGATGAGACTTCAAATATTTCTCATTAGTAAAGTTTTCATGATTTTTGTTCAGATTTGGGCTGGGGCAATGGAGAGACATTTCTTGGTCAACTTCTTTCTTCTGCATTTTACATTACATGTACGTTCCATATAAGAAAGAGTTTTATTTCCTGAATTCATATCGGTAGGTTACGCAACGGCTTCTTTGTGAATGTACAAGTAATGTTAACCGTATACAGTGTAGGCTGTGCTAATTCAAAAGAGATCCTTGAAAAAGCAGTTCCAGTCAAATGGAATGTGTGCACAGTGTTTTTAAAAATAAATTCCTAAATTCTGGTGTGTTGGGGGTAATTCGAATCGAGCAATAAATGTCTTTCTTATAGGGAATGTACATGTAATGAGAAATTAAGACCCAGTTTTAGGACTTCACAATTTGAGGGTGATATGTAACATTTCATATTTGAGGAAATCATGTACTATTATTGTTATTATTTCTTATGGTGGGGGCAGGCCTACCAGTCACTCCATTTGGGCAAAAAAGAATGGGATTCACTTTGTCATGGCAAAACAATTTTTAAATGGTAAAAAGTACTTTTATCCATTTTTTGTCATGATTTTCTTAGTAATGTTTTTTTAAAAGTGGAGAATCTGCCATTCCCAAAACCCCCGCCTCCCCACCCCCACCTGGTGATGCCACTTCTGTTTTAGGAATTAATTGTTAACCAATGCCAGTTTTGTCATTAATTGGCCCACCTGCGGATGGGAAGAGGGGGAATAGGAATATATACAATATATATACTTATTAGATGCAGGAAATTTATACCTTGGATCTCAAATTATCCTCCAACATATCCGAGGCACAGTTGAGTTTCCTGGATCGAATCAAGAAGTCTGAGTCTCCTCTTTTTGGCGGGGAATCTTTAGCATTAGGGAATGCTGCTGACCTCACTGAGTATCCAAAATGGCGGACAAACTCACCAAATTGTAAATTGTGACGTTGCGTGGTGATGAAACTTCCCCAAAGGCGTCGAATCTCACCCCTGGTGATTTCTGGTTGGACTTTCAGTCTAAAAGAAAAAGTTAAAGTTAAAAGCTAATTTGATGAATATCAACCTGGATAAGAAGTGAATGAACACAATATTCTGAAAAAAATCTTGTTTTGAATATGGTAATGGAACACTGGGTGGGGCTGTTATGACATTTCATCAAAATATTTCTAAAGCCCAGAAACACACACCACTGTCTTATACTGAAACCGAAATAAATAAAGAAGATGAAAGAGTTATACAAATAATGACATCTGCATATTCTGGGGTATGGGGGCAGCGGGTGGGCAAAATCACAAAATCATGCTAAGATGCAAAAATTACCATATAAAAGATGAAGAAATTGTAGGAGTGGGAAAGTGCCCCCCTTGATCCCCCAAATCCTGCCAATCATGCTACTTGCATCACTGCATTTCAGTCAATCTTACTCACTTTTTAAACAAGTAATACATGGTTTCCTGCGACATCTGGCCTGAGTTGTTTACGTCTAATTCATGGAATGCTTCCTCCACATCTGCGAGGCGATCCATGACAAGGTTTTTGATCAGGTGAGAGACCTGCACAGAAGAAAACCATAGCCAATCAAACATCTAAAACAGATACTCTATCAAACATGGAAAAGAGAGGTTAAAGGTTGAAATATAAACAGGACAGAGAAAATATCAAGAGGGGATCCAAGGTACAGTGGTTATGGAGGCATGCTTGTATGAAGGGCTGTATTTCTCAAGGGACAGTCCCCCCACTTTTCCATATAATTTTAAAAAACGGTACATTTTAGGAAAAGTTTGCCTCTTGTCCCACCACTTTTTGAACAAGGGGCCATGTCCCTCCCACCCCCTCTACTTTTTATATGAGAATTATGGTCCTGCTCATATGAAAAAGGTGCTATGTTCCACCACGAGTACTTCACTGTGTCGTTGAGCAAGACAATTTATCCCTTTATTTCCACCTGTCCACCCAGCTGTGAATAATTAAGTATGCACACAATGCTGGTGAGTTAATGAGTAGTGGACTGGCATCCTGTCCAGTGGCATAACCGTGGGGGGATGGAACACCCCCCCCCCCCCCACTTTTTCAACAAAATTTTCAAAAACTGGGATAATTTGGTCTTTTAAACAGTTTTTTGAAAAAATAAACAAAATTGCCCACAGAAGTGGGCTAAATGTGAACACTTTATCTTGGGAGGAAGAGGAAGGGGGGGGTCTAGGACCTTCTCAGACCCCTTATTTTTAATGCTGGCTATGCAACTGATCCATTTTCCAGGGGAAAATATGTGCTCTCATCATTTCTCATTTCTCATGGGCTTAAGCTAAAGAAACAGGAGATGGGTGATTGTGGCCAGATTCAATGAAGCATACCAAAGAAGAAACTGAAAGTCACACCCCACCAAAAACAAAATATATAAATAAAATCACATATATGACAGTTTCATCTTCTTTTCCCATATTTTAACTGATATTTTTTTACTTGCAGATATTTATCATGGTAAACTTTAATAAGTCATAAAAAAAAAGTTACCTCTGCAGTAGTTCTTCGGTGTCTTTTATTGAATTCTTCAAAGTCCATAGGCTCATCGAGTGCATCTTCATTTTGTTCAGGTCGGGTCGGGTTGTATAAGGACTTGGCATCAAAAAGACTGCGTGCACCCCTGTAGAATAATACCAAAAAAAATCTTATAATTTTGTATCCATTCCCTTAAATGTTTACAGCGTTTCCTTAAAAATATCTACAAAATGCCAAAAATCACAGGGCTCCCGAGGCTTCACCCCATACACCCATAAAAAATTGCATTGGTAATTTTGGCATAGTCATGTTCATCAGCATCAGCCCCTCTCCCTCCCCCCCCCCACACCCCTTCCCCATCAAGTTCATAATGCTCTGTTCTGACCATGCAGCAAATTGTGTTGTAGTTTCTTCAGTTCTGTCTATGCATGTTTCATCAATTAATTAGACCTGAGTAAAATTATTTACCTTAGTATTTTGTAAAATGGTCACACATACATCCAGGGCCTGGGAGAGCCAACAATTATGCTGAAACTGCCATTACTAGTTCTTACTGTGGGTGAGCCTTGGAAGCCCTGCAAGTTTTGGCATTTTGTACATATAAACTCTTCTTTTTATATAAAAATCTTTTTATCATATTTTTTGGCCCAGCAAAACATTGGGGAAGCTTTTTCATCCCTAAGATATTCATTTAAAGTCAATGATTTGGGATGTAACTTATACCCTGACTTAGTTGTTAGCAATCCATGTCAAAAAAAAAAAATTACCAAATTATTTAGTCCATATTTCAAAACTACTTAAAAGCACTGAAATAGTACAAACACCTTTTTTTCAGGATAATTTAAATAGCACAAAAATAGTTTCAAAATGATACAGAAAATTTGAATGTCACAAACAGCTGGTTTCAAGATTAAAAAGAAATGAATTAAAACTATCACCTTTATTCAAGATAAAGAAACAATTGGATATTTCAAAAGAGAAAATGATATTGAAAATGATTTTCATATGCGAGGAATCACAATAATTTATTGTTTCAATACTAACTGAAAGTAATCGATTCTTAGTTTTCATTGATTTCCTGATTACGAGACAAATCTCATCCATCTTCCACACATGAGTGTTTCTTTCATTTCTGGTGCATCTTCACCACTTTTGAAGGATTACACTTCAGTGGCCAAGCAAGTTCATTGTATATGAAATAAGACTTTTAAAAGTAACAAAATGGTGAAGAAACTACTTTGATTGATGTAGAAATGACTGGGATGGAAAGCCTACTATAAAAGGCTGATACCTTAATCCTCACTTTCTCATTAACGTATTTCAAAGAAAATTAATCTAAAGGAGCGCTAGACCAAAAAGTGAGGCTGCAATTTTCCACAGACTCACAAATATTCACCAAACCTTATTGACCCTTTCTGAGAGCTACAAAACTTCTCTAGCCCTAGCATTTATACTAAGTAGTTATCTGAAATTACTAAAACAAATACATTTATCACTTTGGGAGGCAAAACCAGGTCAATGACTATTTGTGAAATTCACCAAAAAGACGCCCTCACATAAGGGTGTAGTCCATCTTTGACTTTGTTTCAGTTTTTTAGAAGGTACATTATATAAGGGTCTTTCAGCTGACGTCATGAGGTCACGTGACTTTGTTTACTTCACCATTTTGTCAGAGAAAATACTGTCGTCTGCTGTACACTTAACATACATTTGCATGTTGTTATAGAAAATTTTTTTTTGTAAGATAATTATGCCAGAACCTTGCTGTACAGTTTTTTTTCACTAACGATGAGTGCAGGGAATAAAAAGACATTTTCTTGATTTCCATCTGATCTTAATCAACGTTCGAAGTGGGTTTCTGCTGTATGATGCAGTGGTTTTAACCTATGGTTCATATGATTTGCAGTGAGCACTTTATATCAGGTATGTAGGCTTTGTCTGAGTTTAACAAACAATCAGCTGGCGTTAACGTTACAATGCGGAATTGATATACAAAGATAATAAAATTTACATTTGTCACTACACGAAAAGAGGGACGAATTATGCAACTGGCTATCAGGGTGTTTATAGAAAAAACTACAAAGTTTTTCACCTCTATGGGATAAAAACAAAAAAAAGAACTTACTTGGAGTCAAATTGCGCCATGAACTCTTGATACTTGACCATGCCATCAATGTCAAGGGGGACACTGTCAATGAACTCATTAAATTCAATGTCCGACAAGTTGAGGTTGAAGCAAGCTTCAATGGCAGCACGGAATTCTTGTTGACTGATGACCCTCTCACCAAGTTTATCAATTTTTCTGAAACAGAGAGGACATCAGTTACGTAGCACTAAAAACAAATCAAGTTAAAAATATCTCTCTATGTTCTGAGTTAAAACAAAAAGTTAAATCCATCCGAGCCAATCAGCTCTATCCCCAGTTTTCATGGCGCCAGCGAATAACAGCACATGACTCTTCATGGATGCCAGTCCATCGCCTAAACCACTGAGCCACTGCTTTGAGAAGCTGTAGAGCAAAACATTTTCCCTTGTGCATGGGGGAGGGGGATATTTGTCCCTTACAGGGGAGTGTATCCCACTATTTCACTAAATGCCACTCATTCTAGCCACCTGATCTGATGTTAAATATCTTGGAAAGATCTTTATTCATTTTGCATCAAAAACTTCTATCAGATAACCACCTAATGTAGCTAAGTACTCACTGAAAAATAGCCAATAAACCTAAGAAATCTGATTGAGACATTAACAGATTCACCTTTTCAGTAATTAAAGCTTAGTTTTGTTCTCATATAAGTGCAGTAATGTAACGGTGAAAAATAGCCAATAAACCTAAGAAATCTGATTGGAACAGATTCATCAGTTTGGCCTCAGCGGCAGTGACGGTGATGGTCGTTTTCGCATCTGGACTTTCGCTTCTGTCACTTTTGTTGTACCTGGAAAAAAAAAATGAATAATTCATGAGGAAAAGTGATATCAACGAATAACTATTTGAATAATATGTCTTGCACATGTTTATTTAGTTGTAAATGATATGACAGTGACCAGAAGTGTGTATTGCTTGAAATGATTAGTTCAGTGGTCTTGCAAGTTTTTTTCTATGAAAGAGGACTTTAATTGAAACAAAATAGTGAAAGAGCATACACAAATATTATTCTGTTAATGAGATATTCAAGTTTAAAGCTCTGTCTTATCTGTATAGAAATGACTGGTTTAGTAAATCTACTATGGAAAGTTGGTGTCTTCATCCTCAGATTCTTAAGAATGGTTAAAGAAAGTTTTTTAATTTTTTCACTATTTATATTATTTTCCTCAAACTTTCTTCAGGTGGTATATTATAAATACCTTTACTAGATTAAGTTTTATTACTTTTTTGACATATCCCATGGTTTTTTGGACACAAAATTGCAGGACAAATTATGATAGCATACATAAAGACTTTGAGGAATCTGAGTATGACATCATACGTAGTCTGATTTCAGTCTATACCAAGTGAGTGACAAATGATACCAAGTTTTCAACTTAGACATCTCCTTAATGGGATAAGATTTTTGAATGCTTTCTTTTCTTTTGAAGTCCTCTTTCAAATAAGATAGACTTGCTTGACCCCTGACCCAATCCTTTAGGTTTTTTGTATGTCTTAAACTGCCTAGAAAATATTTATTTAGACATTCACCTTCCTATCTTAGCCAAATTTGAGATTTTTGTTTGATCTAAATCTACCATCGGTCCAAACTTAAAGATGTGTGTTCCAAAATGGGAGATTTTGGTGCAAACTGGAAGTCTATTACAGTTTTGGTCCAAAATGAACAATAATTCAGTCAACATTAATAAAAAAAATGCCAACATCTTAAGGATTGCATTTGATATTTCAGTTATTATCCTGTCAATTATAGGTATGGCTTTGACAAAAATCTGGGTCTACAGTACTTGTTTTATAATATACTTTTAATAATAAAATTCTGCATAATCAATTTTATTGTTTGTTTGTTTGTTTGGTGAGGCTTAACGACACCACAACAACCTAGTCCAACTGTGCCAGAGAGATTAGATTATGTCAGAGATATGAAGAGAATGGAGAAGTTTGGTAGAGTGCAGTAGGTAGGTAAAAAATGGAAAGGTTAGGACAAGATGAATTGGTTATTATTGTAGAAGAGCTCGGCAAGGAATTGAGGGAAGTATCTGTAAGGGTGAAGGAAGGAGATGGAGATGATGACCTGCGATTTTTTGAATTACAGATCATATCCACTGAAAACAAGTTTTTGTAGCAGGTATGGTGAAGAAGAGATTTTGAGGCAAAGTTTACAATGGAGTTGGAGGGTTTGAGGGAAGCTCTGGGGTTGGTAAAGAGAGGACAGTCAATGATGATGTGCTTGACTGTAAGGGGCTCATGACAGTTATTGCAGAGAGGCGGAGGGGGTGAGTCAGTGAGAATGCGTGAGACCTATTCTGAGGTGAGTGAAGTAGACTTGGTCTTTACGAGAGAGGTTGTGGGATGTGGGGTTGATGGGAATGGAAGGCTAAATGTTGTAAAGTTTGTCATCAGTGTGGGTGTTACAATTGGATTGCCAGATGTGCCGGACATGGGAAACAATAATCAGTTTGATGTCAGCATGTGAATTGAGGAAGGGGGTAGGAGGCAATAAGAGAATCTTTGACAGCCACATCATTGCTTTTTCATTGCCAGGGATGCCCACATGACTGGGTATCCAGAAAAAAGGATGCTTTTCCTGCACTGTGGGGGTGAAAGGAGTTTACGAAAGAAGAGGTGGGTGGTGAGGTTTTCTCATTTAAGGAAGTGAGGACAGGTATGGAGTCTGAAAAGATGGCAAAGTGGTTGAGGGGGGAGTACTCAAGAAATTCATTTTGATGACTAAAATTGTTAGAGGTAAAATGTTCCCCTGCATGTCTGTGGACCCTACAGGGCCATAATTTTCCTCCACAAAGTGGGGGGACATAGGGGCATACTTTCCTTCCACAAAGTTGAGAGAAAAATGTTTTTCAAAAACTTATGTTGTTTTTCTAAAATTATGCTGGAAAGTGAGGGAATATGTCCACCTGCCCACCATGAATTACAGCACTGGCCCAAACTGGTGGCTCGAACTTACTTGTGTTGTGGATCAGCCAAGATTTGATGTGTGATACCAATAGAACTTCTGTCTTGGAACCTTTGAAGGAACTCTCGGTACGAAACTTTACGTCCGGCTTTCAAGGTCAGGTTACAACGAGAGAAGAAGTTATCCAGTTCTTTATTGTCCAACTTCAAACCAAATTTGGACAGGACAAAGTGGAACTTGTCAATGGAAAGCTGCATTAAGGTAAAACAAAATGTCAATGGAGACTTTGGAATTTGATAAGCAGAAGTGTATAAAGGGGATGGGGGGAGGACCCTTTTACCTTAAAAGCTTTTCCACTTCCCTGTTGCATGCTTTCTTTCCAGTTGGGAGGTAAAATTGGGAAATCATTAACATAAGATTGAAATATTTTGGCAAAATTGAAGACAAATTTGGTTAAATTATTGGAAATTTTTGTGAGTTTTGCCAGAAAATTGAAGGATATTTCCTGATAACCTCAGACTGCAATATTTCAAGGCACTTTTTCTTGCTTGTAATCTGGAAACTTTTGGGGGTTCATGCCCCTTCTGGATGACCCTTCCTATGCCCCTGACAATAAGACCATTAGGGTTTAAGCACAACAGTACTCAATATTTGCAAACTATTACAAAAGGTTCAATAGGTCATGATCCCCTCCCCGTACACCAAATATCAACAAACACTTTTTGTAATATCAGAAGTAAGTTCCCATTTCCTTACTCACTTATATAAGCCTTCAATTTACCCATCTCTCCCCACACTATTTTATTCTTTAGTAGTCTTGGCAACCCAGATTGCTTAAACTATGAATATTCATGCCCCCTATTTTTTCAAATGTTGTATCTACCACCAATGCACCACACCACCCCCATCTAAATTAACAAACCTACCTCTCCTTTCATCTCCTTATCTTGAAGTTCAAATTCTTTCTTTAGTTTTGCACATCCTGTCCTAAACTTGTCCCTCAACCAGCGTTCCACATCCAGGGACTTTGTTCTCTCAACGTCAGCCTTCCTGGGGGATCTCCTTGCTGCAATAAAGACAGAGATACCATAAGATCAACTCCACATCTATTTTTAGTGGTGGTGTTGCTAGAGTATTTACTTTGGGGATACAGCAGTTATGGCAGAAAAAAAGTATAGATATAGATGTAGATATAGATATAGATATATATATATATATATATATATATATATACACATATATATATATATATATATATATAGATATATATATATATATATATATATATATATATATATATATATATATGTGTATATATATATAAAATATATATATATATATATATATATATATATATATATATATATATATATATATATATATATATATATATATATATATATATATATATATATATATATATATATATATATATATATATATATATATATATATATATATATATATATATATATATATATATATATATAATATATATATATATATATATAAAAATATATATATATATATACATATATATATATATATATATATATATATATATATATATATATATATATATATATATATATATATATATATATAGATATAGATATACATATATATATATATATATATATATATATATATATATATATATATATATATATATATATATATATATATATATATAGATATATATATATATATAGATATAGATATATATATATAGATATAGATATATATTCATGAAGAGTGGCACAACACATTTTTCTTTGGGAGGAGGGAGGGGGTGATGGATATGCCACTGATTTTGAGGGCATAGCCACTCAAATATTTCGTTTTACTATATCAATTACTTAGTTCGAGTTTAAAAAGACCAAGCACTCATTGCATTTTAATTTTTTGTTTTCGAAATTGGAAGAGAGAAAATGTTGTTTTAATAAGTTCTTATAATTTTGTAGCCCTCGCAAAAACATTCTCTTAAATTATGGAGTCTAACCAGTGGCTTAGCTAAAAGGGGAAAGCAGGTGCAATTCCCCCCACTCGGAAAATTTGCACTACAGAATATTCAGTATGTTGGATTGATTTGGTAATTATGATGAAAGTGATCTGTCTTTTAAAGTTGTATACTAGCCATCTTGGCAAAAAAAGATCACAAAATTTCCGAAAAGCAATTTTTTTTTTAGCAGTTTAGAGCAAATTTCCGACATATTTCCTCAAAATTCCAAAAAAAATTCCTCAAAATATATCATATTCACCCCCTTAAATTTTGATTTTTCCCAAAACTTTAAACTTTTCCCAGGTTTCTCTTTTCTTTTTGGGTGGTGGGGGAGGGGGGGGGGTTGGATTAATATATGAGCCCATATATGAGCTTAAAACTGTTGAAGACTAAACTTAATAGTTTAAATAAGCTTTCTTATTTCTTGAGAAGTTTATCTGCCCCTCCTCCCCCTCCCACTTTCAAATTTCTGTCTATATATTCAATTGCACCCCCATTACTGGGACTGCAAGAATAAATTATAGCTTACGTGAAATTTTTTCTCTCGGGCTTCCATTCGGGGTTCGTGGTGGAGATGGTCTCTTTGCATTGTGAACAGTGCCCTCTCTTAAAGTGATTCCAAGTTTGTTCATCAAGCACTCTCCATTTATAATTCCATGGCCATCTGGATCATATCTGTTACGAAGTGAAATATTGCAAAAAGTTATGTAAAAATATATGATAAATTTCGAAGTTTTGCACACTTCAGAGAAGTGGATGGATGAATACATGGGTCTCCAATCAGTACTCCACAACTGGCTGATAAAAGTTTAGTTCAGGAATTTCCCCTAATTTGACCTCTCAGCCAACAAAGAAGAATGCATGCCATAAGGAGGGTAAAATCCTCTCAAAAGGGTCCCTGGGCTCCTGTGGAGGGGTAGTTCCGCCCGGCCCCCATACACTTTCTATACATCTCTCTCCATATACAGTGTCCAGAAAGGCATAACCATAGGGACCAAGGGCATCGGGTGAATATCCTAACCCCTTTTTTGTTGCCAAACATAAAACAGCACTGCCTCCTCTTTTACACTCAGTCAAAATGTACCCTGTAACCATTGTTTTAACTTAATTTCAGCTTTTGGGTACAAAAACGAATGATCTCTGGATAAAAGGGGCTAAGGTAGGGAAGGGAGGAGGGGGAAGGAGGTATAAATCTTCTCTTAATTATTATAAATCATATCATTCATACTTTAGCAGGAAAATAACTCCAGAACTACAGATTAATTGCTAGATTTTTTTACACTCTATAATTTTATTTATTTATAATTCCAAATAAAAATCTTGATAAAAACTCACTTGCTCCACAATTTGTCAAATTCTAAATCATCCATGTAAAAGGACAATTTATTGAGAGTGTTGCGGAATTCTGGTCGGAGTATTCTGCCGGTGCCACCAGGGTTCAACTGAGGGATCATTCCAGCAACATCGACAAACCTGAAGAAAGGATATCAAATGAGATCAAGTTAGTCTGATGATATCGGTGAAGTTTAGGATAAGAATGATAGCTAGGCAGGGATAAGAATGATAGCTAGGCGGGGATAAGAATGATAGTTAGGCAGGGATAAGAATGATAGCTAGGCGGGAGTAAAAATGATAGCTAGGCGGGCATAAGAATGATTGCTAGGCGGGGATAAGAATGATAGCTAGGCGGGGATAAGAATGATAGCTAGGCGGGGATAAGAATGATAGCTAGGCGGGGATAAGAATGATAGCTAGGCGAGGATAAGAATGATAGCTAGGCGGGGATAAGAATGATAGCTAGGCGGGATAAGAATGATTGCTAGGCGGGGATAAGAATGATAGCTAGGCGGGGATAAGAATGATAGCTAGGCGGGGATAAGAATGATAGCTAGGCGGGGATAAGAATGATAGCTAGGCGGGGATAAGAATGAGAGCTAGGCAGAGATAAGAATAATAGCTAGACGGGGATAAGAATGATAGCTAGGCGGGAATAAGAATGATAGCTAGGCGGGGATAAGAATGATAGCTAGACGGGGGAAGGGGGTCAATTCTCCCCCCCATAATTTTTTTATTTTTTTATTTTATGAACAGAATGTTTTATGCCACTGCATTAACATTTTTCCCCCTCTTAAAAAAAATGGGGATAGCTACAGCTCTGGTGCAAGGAGGTTACAGATGATGATGATAATGGTAGAGATGATGCCTGGGGAAATAAAAGTGGTAGGGGTGTGCAACCCATCAACCGAAAACCATACCCGCAGTATGACAGATTTTGATACCTGCAGTATCGAGCATTCAACAAAAATATTGTAAAAATGGACCACCAGTACAAAATCAACAGAGTAAACCATCACTTTTTAGGACCTGCACTGCGAAAATGATGAAGAAAAAAAAAACCTGCACTATGAAAATGATGCCAAAAACCTCACATGTGGAAGTGCCCCCCTCCCCTGATACTGATGGAGGTAATGATGCACAGTGGTGCAAAACAGGGAGCCGTAATTCACCTTCATAAAGTGGTGAGGCCAACAGGGTTGTAAGCTTGTAAATTGATGGTGCATACCTTTCCTTGGCCTTTTCTTTCAGGTGCATGTGGACCTGACTGGCGGTCATAGTCTTCATGTCGTTATCTCGGTTTACTGGGTCCATCCATTCTGGCATAACGCCCCGGTTATCAGCTTGTCTGAATGATGCATAAAAGTCTTCAAGGCAAATAATATGTCTCTCATGCAGATGAATTCTGAAGAAACACAGGAAAATGAAGAATGAAGATATAATTTTGATTATTACCCTTTAATTAGGCTACAAACTGAATATTCGTATGCAATCACTTCTGTAGGTCAGAGTATTTAGAATTAAAGTGGAAGCAAATTGCAACATGTTTAACCAATATTAATTATATATTCACCATTTCACATTCACCACATGATCATCCTACCCCATGGAACACTACTGTAACAAAGTACAAATTTACAAAAACAAGTTAAAATACCTTTTCAGAAGCTCATTGAAGTTCTTGAGGCTGACAAATCGGCCCACAAATGTGATGATGACTCGGGCCAGGGCTTCCTTGCTTATATTTCCACGACCCTCTGGATCATTTGCAAAAAACAATTTTCGAAGTTCAAAATAATTTTTCTTGAGCCTTTCACGAATCATCATCTCCAGCTAGAAAGAAAAAATAAAAATTAGATATTCGTCCAATAAAGCGGATCTCCAACCAGTACTCCACATCTAGCAAATAACATTTTAGTTTAAGAATTTCCCACAGTTTGACCTCCCATGAAGAATGTATCCCAAGAGAAATTTCCAGTTAGGATTTTCCCAACTGGGAATTTTTCCGATCGGAATTTTGGCAAATTCCAACTTGGATGAACTGGTTCAAGTTGGGAATATTATGCTCAATCCCAGTTGGAAGCAGTTCATGTTCAATCCAATTAGGACCACTTCATCCCAGTCAGAAATTTGTTCAATCCAAGTTGGGACCGTTGAATTTGTTCAATCCAAGTTGGGACCATTAAATTTGTTCAATCCAAGTTGGGACCATTAAATTTGTTTAATCCAAGTTGGGACTACTTCATCTTAGTTGGGAATATATAATCCAAGGTGGGACTAGCTCATCCCACTTGGGAATATTCAATCCAACTTGGAACCTGTTCATCCTAGTTGGGAATCCCAACTGGTCTCAAATTTTCCTCTGGGATGCCACAAGGAAGGTAAAATCCTCTTAGAAGGGCTCCTGGAGGAGCAGTTTTTCCTTTCTCTCACTTTCTGATGCATCTCTCTCATATACAATGTTGAGGAAGGCATAACCATAGGGACTAGGGACATCGGGTAAATATCTCCCCCACCCCTTTTTTTTTTCCAAACATAAAATAACACTGCCTCCTTTTTTAAGCTCAGTCAGGATGTAACCCATAACCATAGGCGGAATTTGAGGGGTGAGGGGGAAAAGGGGGCACTTTCCCCCCAATTTTTTCAGAAGTTGTATCTTTTGCATGGTAATGTTTTGCATCTTAACATGATTTTGTGGTTTTGTTCCCCCCTCCACTTTTGTAGTTCTGTCCCCACTTTTGACTTTCCCACCCCCTTCCACTTTCGGAAATTCCTGCCCATGCCCATTGTTTTCAACTTTCAAGAGAGTTATAAATAAAGGAATGAGCAGGATAATAATCAGGCACAGGGCCATGGACAGGAGTTGCCTACTGAAAATGGAGGGGGGAAGTAAAAAGTGTGGGGGGGGGGACAAAACCGCTAAGATACATAAAATCACCATACTACAGATACAAATTCGGAAAAAAGTGGCTGTAATTCTCTTTCGTAAAGTGTGTGTGTGGGAGGGGGGGGGTAAAGGGGGAAGGGGGGGTTATAATTTAACATTCTATAACAAAAGTGGATGGGTCATCCTTTTAGGTGCAAATTGCATCCATTTGAATGGATATGGCAATGAACTGCTTAAGAACATTTTTAACTGAATTTGTAATGGATCATGAGACACAAAAATGAACACAGACACAGACAACTTTTTTACTATTTGTGACCTTATGCTGCAGGCTGATCACATCCTATAAACATGGCTCGAAATTGCCCCCTGCAAGGACATCACTCTGGCAATATAACAAGGATTAAATGATCTAGCAATAAAGCTCTCATAATTCCCCACACATAAAAAATATGCCACTAAATAGCATTTTTGTTGTTTGGTTTGATATTTGCTTTCAAATTTCAGTTTAATTGTTGCTCCAAATTCCCAAAGCAATACAATAGACTTTTGTAAAGCATTATTTTAAAATAACAAATTTGGTGGCAGTGTCAGAACATTCTAGAGGGGGAGGCAACTTCTCTTCTGAGCGAAAATCTTATATATCAAATACACAATTTTCAGAAAATGTTATGAGGGGGAGGGATATTGTCATAGTGAATATGTCCCTGAAGCCCCCGTAGCTAGCAATGATATTCCAGCCACATACCTCGTCCACCTCTAGGCGTGTGTCTGTCCCTGGTCTGTTTGACCCACTCCTGGAGGTCATGCTTATTCTGCTCTCTGCCCTGCTTGCAATGTCTGCTCTTGCACCTAGGAAAACATTAAAAAAGAACATGGTTGCGATATTTAAAATCAAAACCATGTAAAAATAAGACAGGAGAGGCAAAGATGGGGTCCACCTCTATGGTTTCAACAAGGCTGGTCCCAGGCAGGGCTGTAATTCTGTGGCGTGGGGCAGGGGGAAATTTCCCCCTCTTTTCAGCAAAATTTAAGAAATTCAGTATATTTTGGGAGAAAGTTACCTACCCCCCCCCCCCTCCTATTTTTCGGATAGAGGACATGTCCCTCCTCCCCTACTTTCCAGATGAGAATTACGGCCCTGGTCCCAGTCCCAGGCATGTGAAATTGATTTGATAACAAAGAGGGATGGATCTATGGGTGGAGCTCCAAGTATTGAAATACACATAAAATAAATAAGTAATTTAAGAAAACAATTTGCGAAACTCATGTAAATACATGTTGGAAATTAGTCTGAGTCTGACCCTCTAATTCTCAGAAAACTTCAAAACAACCTGTGAAAAGGTATTCTGTGAAAATTGTTGCTTTTTATTGAGATATGTTCAATTAACTTATACCCTTATGATAATTTAATACATTAATAACCTACTTTTCATGTTTTTCTTCATGCATTATTGTATGTGGGTGGGGGGAAACGGCATCATACTCATATCACCCTTCTCCCTCGCCCCTCCCCCTTCAATTGCATTAAATATCTGGGGAAATCCCGGAATTCCCTTACGAAAAATATTTGTGGGTATAATAAGAATTGTAAAACTAACAATAAAGTCATCAGTGATTAAAGTGATTGACGAATAAAAGGTTTAAAAAAAAATATTTAGTAACTTTAGAATCACCAAAATAAAAAGATACATAATACCTGCTGACAGAAAGGGGAAAAAAAAACACACAAAAAAACATTTGAGAACAAAAGTGGGATGATTTTAATTTCTTTTCCGTCTTTTTTGTTATATATTTTACTTACCAAAAACGGGAAGTTTTGCTTTATGTGGATCATCAACCTGCATCACTTCTACACCTTCCGGAATTGACTGAAAAGGCAACGGAATCTTCGGCAAGGATTTCCGTACATCGCCATTTCCGCTCCTAGCCGACGACGACCGGGTTATTCTGGGCGTTAGTGAGCTGAATGGTATTTCTCCCGCCGCCCGTGGGGCTGGGGGATTAGATACAGGCCTACCTTGGCTGCTTGATAGCCCACGAATGTTCAACCTGTCTGGATTTCCCAGGCGTGAAAGTGGGTGAGGTATCTCCGGAAGATTTGGAATTCCTGGTTGTTTCGTTCCAAGTTGGGACGATGGACGAGAAAACATCGTTTGAGACATTTTTCCAAGTTTATATCCTTTAATATTCCTGTCGGTTTGATTAAACTGTGTTGTGAAACTAAGAAAGTAACACTTTTTCACGATTTCTGAAACATTTGTACGTTAGTCAACTCGTTTTGTTCTTGCAACTACCGAATGCGGCGATGTAAGGTCCCGATTAGAGACACGATGTGTGTACATACATACAAAACATAACACACTTCAGCGCGTTGTCACGAAGCTGTGGTTGCCACAGTGATGCGTAATTGATTGTTATTGTAATAGGGTCTGAAAGGGAAAGTCCTCAAGTGGGACAGTTAGTTTGTGAAGAGAGAATAGATCCACAATTTCACAGATTAGGTAGAAAAGGACTTGAGAGGAGCGTTGTTTGGTCGTATGTTGGTTTAGATCAATGAGTTGCGTCTAGTTGCTGCATCAAACATTTAGAGTAACAATATTACGGGAGGATTTAATTACATGCGTTAGATGTAGGCAAGATGTGATTCAAGTCACTTGTCGAAGCGGATATGGACGTAACATCTCCAGGCGGAATGCAGTTGGGGCACTTTCTCTATTTAATTTTTTTTTATGAGGAGCAGAGGCGTATAGGAAGCGGGGTGGGGGAAGGGGAGAAAAATTCCCCTGAGACGATTTCATCTTTCCGATTGCATGCTTTCTTCCCGGTTTAGAGGCAAAATTGGGAAATCATTAACATAAAATAACAGAAAGTTATCTTGAATGTTGGTAAATTTGGCAACATTTCACCAAAATTAAAAAACAATTCCCGAAAATTTACATTTACCGAAAATGAAGAAACTTGCTGGAAAATTCCCGATCAGCAGATTACAATTGTTGAGTACAATATTTTCGCTTGAAAAGCGGGATTTTGTTTGGGTTCTCAATTGCCCTCCCCTGGCGTATCCTCCCTTACCTTCTTTACAAATTAAAAAAAAAATACCCCTTTACAGAGTGTTCAGACATGTGGTGTTAAAGACCATCCCCTAATTATAACTGATATTTTTACTGACAGATTGAAGAAAGTAACATAAACATTTACCATAACATAACATAACAAGATGACGGGCTAAGAAGGGTGATATGTTTTGATATGTGAAATTCAAAATTACTATGCTTTAACCTCTGGGAATAATGCCAGGGTAAAAAGTGTGTGTGTTGGGGGGGGGGGGGATGTATTACCATCCCTTTCAAAAAAAGTGGAGGGATATATGCCCCCCAGATATATGCCTATATGAACAATTTGTAGAATGATTTCACATAATTTTTAAAAGGGCACCTCCTTCCTCTCTCCGCACCTTACCTCATCATCATCATCCTCATCATCATCCTCATCCTCATCCTCATCCTCATCCTCATCCTCATCCTCATCATCATCATCATCATCATCCTCATCCTCATCCTCATCCTCATCTTCATCATCATCCTCATCCTCATCCTCATCCTCATCCTCATCCTCATCATCATCATCATCCTCATCATCATCATCATCATCATCATCATCATCATCATCATCATCATCATCATCATCATCATCATCATCCATCATCATCATCATCATCCTCATCCTCATCTTCATCATCATCATCATCATCATCATCATCATCCTCATCTCTCATCATCATCCTCATCCTCATCCTCATCCTCATCCTCATCATCATCATCCTCATCATCATCATCATCATCATCATCATCATCATCATCATCATCATCATCATCATCATCCTCATCCTCATCCTCATCCTCATCATCATCCTCATCCTCATCATCTCATCATCCTCATCATCATCATCATCATCATCATTATTATCATCTTTATCATCCTCATCCTCATCCTCATCCTATCCTTATCCTCATCCTCATCCTCATCTCATCTCATCATCATCCCTCATTATCCTTATCTCATCCTCATCCTATCTTCATCCTTATTTCATCTTCATCCTCATTTTCATCATCCTCATCCTCATCCTATCATATCATTATCTTTATCCTTCATCCTCATATTATCTTTATCATTCATCATATTATTATTCATCATCATCATCATCATCATATTATCCTTATCTTATCTTTATCCTTATCCTTATCCTTATCTCTCATCATTCATATTATCTTTATCTTTATCCTTATTTTTCTTATCCTTATCTTTATCCTTATTATTATCCTTATCTTATCCTTATCCTTATCCTCATTATCTTATCCTTATCCTTATCCTTATCCTCATTATCATCTTTTTATCATCATCATCATCATCATCATCATCATCATCATCATCCTCATCATCATCATCCTCATCATCATCCTCATCATCATCCTCATCCTCATCCTCATCCTCATCCTCATCATCATCCTCATCCTCATCCTCATCCTCATCATCATCCTCATCATCATCATCATCATCATCATCATCCTCATCCTCATCATCATCATCATCATCATCATCATCATCATCATCATCATCATTATTATCATTATTTTTTTTTTTTTAATTTGGGAGGTTGGGGTTGGAGGGAGTAGACCTCTTTCCCCTTATGGCGAAAGAAAACAAATTAGCATTTATCTATTATTATTATTATTATTATTATTATTATTATTATTATTATTATTATTATTATTATTATTATTATTATTATTATTATTATTATTATTATTATTATTATTATTATTATTATTATTATTATTATTATTATTATTATTATTATTATTATTATTATTATTATTATTATTATTATTATTATTATTATTATTATTATTATTATTATTATTATTATTATTATTATTATTATTATTATTATTATTATTATTATTATTATTATTATTATTATTATTATTATTATTATTATTATTATTATTATTATTATTATTATTATTATTATTATTATTATTATTATTATTATTATTATTATTATTATTATTATTATTATTATTATCATTATTATTATTATCATTATTTTCATTATTATTATTATTATTATTATTATTATTATTATTATTATTATTATTATTATTATTATTATTATTATTATTATTATTATTATTATTATTATTATTATTTATTATTATTATTATTATTATTATTATTATTATTATTATTATTATTATTATTATTATTATTATTATTATTATTATTATTATTATTATTATTATTATTATTATTATTATTATTATTATTATTATTATTATTATTATTATTATTATTATTATTATTATTATTATTATTATTATTATTATTATTATTATTATTATTATTATCATTATTATTATTATTATTATTATTTCATAAAAAATTGGGGGGTTGGGGTTGGAGTGAGTACACCTCTTTCCCCTATGGCGAACCACCCATGCATAAACCACAAATGATCAAGAAACCGTATGACGCAGTCAGAGCCAGCCGTATCTGACGGGCGTGAAGTAACAGGAATTACGAATATTACATGAATTTTTTTGCCTTCTATTCAAGGTGCACGTAATGACAGAATGATGCCAATGAACTTGCCCTTTTCGCCACAGGGGGGAAAACCGAGGTCAGACTAATATCACCCCGAGGAAGATTTATCATAGTCTATATATACAAACCATGTAACAGAGATATCAGTTCCACCAAAGAGCTTGTGTGGAAGCTGGGTTGTTCCATATGTGTGTTTACCTTGTGTGATAATTTGACAATTAGCGCATATGTGTGTATATATATATATATATATATATATATATATATATATATATATATATATATATATATATATATATATATATATATATATATATATATATATATATATATATATATATATATATATATATATATATATATATATATATATATATATATATATATATATATATATATATATATATATATATATATATATATATATATATATATATATATATATATATATATATATATATATATATATATATATATATATATATATATATATATATATATATATATATATATATATATTATTTCACAACAGCTTCAGACCGTGGGTCAATCGCGTGGCAAAACCAGCGTCATGTGACAAACAAAACCCGTCACAACATTCCCTGAATACAAACAGTTGAAAGCGTGCGTGATTAGAAGGATGTACGCCGGGTTGGCTTATCCACGTTCCTTTGACAATTCGCGAGCCCAATTTATAGCTGAACTAAAGATAACATTTTATTTGATAAGCCCCGATGTTTTAGTGAGCTGATCTGCCTAGAAAAATAAATTCAATAAACAAATATTTTGCGATTTTTACCGATCTCATTCGGATTGATATTTCATGCACTGTATTGCATTATATAATGACTATTGTTCGTGGGCCAGATTGGATTATCTGGCGGGCCAGATTTGGCCCGCTGGCCGCCAGTTAAGAATCGCCGTTTTAGGGGATCCAGGGCGACGTCCAGGGGATCCAAGAGCATGAGTAAGATATATCTCTGATGTAAACAGTATACATACGACAATTTACATCTCTGCCCGGCTAAGATCGCGGTCAACCAAGAATCATGCTGTCAACATCATGTCAAGTTGGGAGGACATGATTATAATTTCTAGCCAATTCGAGCATGGCTTAGATAAATCACTGATTTCAGCATTACATCCGACACTTCACATCCCTGCCTGACCAACTGGGAAGGGGGTAGAGGAGCTCCGCCTCGCAGGGCTTTGCAAATATAAGCTTAATTTTCTGACTCTGACACTCATTTTCTCTCATATCAGTTAGGCCTGGAACTTTCATTCAGTGCGTTATATATATAAACGTCCTCACACTTGCCGCGCCATGATTATGTACGCAATACATGTAACTTCTCATACAATTCGTGTAACTTCTTATAAAATTTGTTGTCCCAAATTGCATATAAACGCGGATAAATAGTGCGCATAAACAGTGTTGCCATCCACTTAAAGACTTCACAGATTATTTATCGTTCATGGTTTATTGAAATAAGCGTCGGAAATTATTTTTTACGCATCTCGACCCTAAGCAAACATCTTCACAATCTTTCCACAGTGCCACCTACAGATTTAACCTTTTTATCTTTGGATGAGCTGATGAGTCACAGCGCATTCGCGGTGTCGACGCCACTATGCGCATGACATCGACGCTTCAAACTTGGTTACTTAGTTGAACGTGCGCAGAATGGGGGCAATTCACAGAGTAAATCTAGATGTTTGTTATTTTATTGGCAACCAAATTTTACTTAGTTTTTATCATCATTGTTTTATTGTATTTAGTGCAAAACGCGATTCAACTTAAGTTATCATTACTACTAGGGGGCCTACTTTGATACAAACTAATAGTTTTACAAAGGAAAATGGGGTAAGTACTATCAGTGCCAACCATCGTTCAATCGTTCGGCTTTCTGAAAAGGTAACAAAGTAGACATGTTTGGTAATTGTTTCTGATTATTCTCATATTATTACAGATTCTTAACGAACAACTTCGTTTTTGGTCTAAGTGCCGCCGCCGCCGGTGTCATGGCTTTAAGGTTTGCAAGTGACCTGCTGTCAGAAAATCTACCTACTGTGGTGTAGCGGTTATAATACCTGTCTACAGACCCGAGGCCCCGCCGGTGTCTGGTTATGTGGACATTGCTTGGTTGTTCGTACCTGTGTTCTCGTCTGGTCGTATTAAGCGTTTCGTGATAGCATTTGTACTATCAAGCGAATGACCTGCTGTCAGAAAATGAACCACTTGTTAAACGACCAACTGACAATACTACTGTGAAAAGCATTCTTCTTTTCTATCTGCTTGGAGGCAAGAACGAAGAGACCAACGTCGATGCCCTCCCTGTTACTAAGGAAGTTACAAAGGTAGGCCTATCTGCCTATGTTCTTTAAAAAAATAAATGTTGAGTAATATCACGGCTAAAATGTTGTCATTTCTTCTCATCATATAATGTAAATTTGTATTTGGGGTTCCAGGGGATAAAAACTCGGTAATTTTGTGAGTTTCACCTTTTTTCGCATTTATTCTCTTTAAATATACTACTTAGTGGCGCCAAAAATGGTCCAAGAAGGTGGTCTTAGTATGGTCCAAGAGAGAAACCCCTTCAAGCTCCACTATCTGACTGTCCATGAGACTTACCTTCAGAGGCGTGTCTAGCTTTTAATGTTAGGCTTTTTGTTGGGGGGGGGGGGGAAGGAGGTAAACACCAAACTTATTAAGACGTTTACCGAACTTCTTCAGTTGGTGCAAACTAGAACAGTTTAGGTCAAAAATTAACGATAATTCAGTCGATGCGAACTCTGGGCGCGGAAGGGGGGGGGGAGGGGGGAGGGGGGGGGGGTAGCTACTTACTTTTAGGGAAGCTAATTCCCCATTCTTAGACATATATTTTTTTTTAAGAGATCTGGAGTGGGGCCCGGAAAACATGCAGAAGGGATATATCATTTCCACACAATTTGTAAAGTCAGCGGCGTAGGAAGATATTTCATATATGGGAGGGGGGAATTTTCGCCTCAACAAACTCACAAACCTAAAAAATATACAGGTTTCTTATGTCCAAAAACTATTTGTAAAGGGGAAGGTCGTAAATTTATTGTAATTTTTGTAAAATTTCTAAAAAACTTGATGAAAATCTCCCAAAAAAGGAGAAAAAAGAAAGAAAAAAATCCCCCAAAATTTAAGAAAACTTCGCGACATTTTAAAAAAGATTCACGAAAATGAGGAAATTTCCCAAAAAGGTCGAAAATTTCCTGAAAATGGAAGAAGAAAAAACGTCCACAAAAAAATTGAAGAAAACTTCCAAAAAATTGAAGAAAACTTTCAAAAAATGAAGGAAATATCCCGAGAATTAAAATGAAGGAAAATTAAAGAATTCTGTAGGAAATTTCCTTACAATGAAGGAGATTCTCTGAAACTTCCTGTCTGTTACTCAATGTTGACTATTGTTGAGTTGACGATATCAATTTATATTTTCTTATCTTAATATGTTTATTTCATAGGAACATTTCCTAGGGTAAAAAAATTACCACTGAGGGGGAGTGGCAATCAAATGGAATGGAGGGAGATATGTCCTCAGTATGTTAAAAAGGCTATTCCACGGCATGCTCAGCGTACAGTCTTTTTGTGCTGAAATTCAAGCTTCATATTTCATATTTTGATATTCGGAAACTGTGACTAATCTGCTAATGTAAAATTCAAGCGCTTTATCTTTCTTTATTATACCATTGTGCTTTTCTTTTTCATCTAGATTAGGTTCCAAAAGGAGAGCCCTTGTAGAGTCAAAAGGTAAAACTCCCCTCCCCAACCTATATTTGCCCCAGCCATTTGACAATCCTGCCCTCCCTTCCCCTTCCCCGGTATCAAAATTCTGGTGCTGTGTGAAAATTTAAGGTGGAAGATCTGGAGATTAATGCATGAAGAAGCTGAGGCCTCAGTTTTTTTTTATCCTTTGTTGTATTTTCCTTTGCGAATTTTGAAAGCCACTTTAAGTTTTGGGCCCCTGGTGCCCCCTTATTTTGGACCCGAAAATCTTACCAACAGTGGGGGCGGCGTGGGAGTGGTTAAGAGGTTTTCGATTGCTTCAATTTTCTGTGTAATTTATCTTATTTCTTCTTAAAAGGTTGACGTTGGAACAGCCACAAGGGGGAGCAACAAATATGCACCTGGTTGTGTCCATTTCTGAAATGGCCGCAGCGCTACGTCTTTAACAAAGAAACCAACTCTGCACCGTGAAGATGGATTTGAAGTAGTCCAAGTTAACACACTAAGTTGGGCCAACGTTGGCCGAAGGTTGGCATATATTATGTTATATTGGCATGCTAACATTGGCCCAACGCTGTACCACATGTAACCAACGGTTGGCTAAGCCATCGTTGGGCCTACCGCATCTCTACGAGAACCCAACCAAAAACTAACATTTAAACAACGAAGGTCCAACGTAAACTGCCACCTTTTACCAACGTTGGCTCAACCAAATTGTGCTATCTGGGAGTCATCGTCCATCTGAGCTAAATTCAAGGTGAATTGAATGAGTCGTACTTTAGTTTCATACTACGGTGATTTATATAGAAGATATTCCCCCCCCCCCCCCAACCCATCCACTCACCCACACATCCACCCACAAAGAAATCATGCCCAAAAATGGCTTCATGTTGAAAAAGTCAAAATTTTGCATAGAGCAGTTGGGGGCTCTGAAAAGTCAAGATATCGAAAGTCAAAACTTATCGATTTGATTTCTTAGTGTGTCACTATTAAATCACTGAATCACGCCTATATTTTTGCAGATGTTTTAAAACTTTGATTAAATGTATGTACACTTCACCGTGTTGAAGCATGAGAATCTTATGTGAAAGAGGACAGTGAAAAAAACAAAATGGTTCAAATGATGGGAAAGTCTATTTGTGTTATAATTTATTGAGGGCGTAATAAGATATGCTACATCTTTTCGTCAGAATGTGCTGCATGTGCGCCACAATTTTAATAGAAAAAAAAAGGATCTTTTGTACATAATTGGTTCCTGTAATAATGCACGATGGAATAAAGTTATCGCAGATCGCAAAATAACATTTCCACACCGTGGTCTCATTACATATATCTTTGTCAAGTTATACTTGTTTCAGGGTAATAATATTCTCCCTTTTACAAGACATGTAAAGGCAAAGCTTTTAAATGATTCACACGAACTGTGATGGTGTTACAGCAGGAAGGGGAAGGAAGACCCCCCATCCCCTCCCTTCTTAAAAGTCATATTAGCTAGTTACGAACGATAGCATTTACCAATAGTTTCTTTCTTTTGATATAGGCTAATGGTTGTTTCCACCTGATACTAGCAGAAGTCATCTCAACCCAGGTTTCAGTTGTGGCTACAGAACACGACAAAAATTGCTACATTCTCATCAAAGGTAATTTTTCTGTATCAACAATATTCCAAATGACGCATACACGCTAGGGACAGATCCACAGCCCAACTCAGAATATTCTGTATAATTATGGTTTTTCAACTGAAAAAGCTGAAAATATGCACTATAAAATTAGCCTGGTCAGGCTGTTACCAGGTTACGGCAACGCGCAAACTTAAACATTTCAAACAGCCTCTTAAAATTTTCTTCTACCACACGCAGCAAGGGTGGCCCATACTCTTGGCTTAAAGTTATAAAATCCGTCCAATTTTTCAATTTTATTGTTAGAAGGACATAGGGTTACTGTTAATTTGACCTAGATTTTGGTGACTTTCAGAAATACATGTTGGCTTCATTTGATAACACAGCGGTCAATGGGAGCTCAGCATTCTCCGCCCTATGGGTTGGATGCATAAGCATAGTCTAGCCATGGAAGTATTAAAGTAACTCATATCCCCGCTCATGTCACATAACGCTTATGATATCGTTTCAAACAGAACTAAGCAGTTATTTATAGACCATGGGCCATTATTAGTTTCAAAATATTCTGCCAAAAATTCACTTGGGGCAAAGTCATCACCGAATTGCGGCGTTGACACGTCATCACCAAATTTGGGCAATATTTAACCATTTATACCATTTTGTACTGTTTTTCGCCCGAATATGTATAACATATTGTATACTGGTGTATCCCGCTACTTACATTTTACGGAATTTCTCCAGGGTGAGTTGCCACTGACCCCCACTGAATACTCAACTGGTTTTATATATATATGGTTATAGACAGACAGACAGATAAAACGAAATATAATTGTTCTACGTCACACATTTATTTTAAAATAGCATCAAAACTTGATTTCTTGATTTTCGAATAATCTTCTTTTTAGGATCCATCAGTCCATGCGGGATGTTTGTTCTACCTCGTTTTCCCTGGCTCAAAAATACTCCGCAAGTGTCATTTCACGCCTTGACGCCCTGGATAAAGTTCCAAAATTCACCACTCCCGCAAAGTGGGATATCATCGAAAGCACAATGACCGGTCGACCACATATTTGCAGGTGGATGAGAAAGATCGCGATTGCTTCTGGTGAACAACTTTACCAGTTTACATAGTCAGAAATGGAAAAGCTATCAAGATCGATAAAGTACCCCAGCTAATAATTATCACGTATCCACATGTTGGTCAAATGATCAACAAACATGTTTTAAAATTCTTCAAGCTTGAAAATCTAGAAACTTCATCATCGCATCATTTTCATCATCAAAAAAACTCTTTTGGGTTTCTAAAATGTGGTCATCAACAAGTGTGGGTGGGTGTGGAGGGGAGGGGTGGGGGACAATCAAGTTTCAAATCAAGCTAAAGGAGGTGGGTAGTATATTGTGCGATGTTTCTGTTGAGCAAGGGCCCATCTAAAATTCCTTTTGAAATCATCTTCAAACTTCAAATCATCTGTAACCTTCAAAATCCTCTTAAACCTTCAAGATTTCTCTAAAAAGTCAATTTATCAATTATCAGTTTCCACAAGATTAAACAATCTGGGAGCTTTTTTGAAAGAAGGTTACACATCAATTATATCAAGCACGTCACGTGTGGGACTATATGTGTGGAAGAGGAAAGACAATCAAATTCAAAACAAAATCTATTGACAGTATTGTTAGGCTTTAGTTGCTGTTGAACAAGTCTCAATTTAAAATTCCTGGTAAAATCACCTTAAAACTTCAAAATGTCTTTAGAATGCCAATAAATTTATCATTGATGAGATGAAATAGGATTACAAAAACTTTAAAAGTTCTTTATTAATCAATTCATCAATTTTCAAGTATAGGTTAATTAGAACATGATTTCATATGATTACATTAATTAATTGCTTGACAATCATGTGACTTTCATGCAAAAGCAATATTTTTGCATAAACTTATGTTGTCCATGTATAGTTAAAGTTACTCACGATATGCCGCTACCCTGAGGCTAAATTTACCACTATAATAGAGGTCACACCATCACGAACTCTACCTCACAGCCTCACTAGCTGGCTCTCTAGATTTTCAAATTAGTAGACAATTTAGTCGTTTAGGATTGTGTCCACGAATCATTAATTCTGAATAGTAGATCAAGTAGTATGGGAGGATCATACAGCAAGAGACCAATCAGGTGTCATGATCGTTATGACATCACCCTCGCGCGTGTCTTCTATCAGTCTATGCGAAGGCTTTATGGAAGACCGCACACTTCAAACTGAAGTTTGCGTTAAGAATCAAGCCAGGCGAAGAAGCTTGACAGCTTGACTCATAATGCATTAGGAACTGAAATCTTGGGCATCAAATTGAGTGACTTCCTTAGCAACAAGGAAATCAAAGAATAGTCGAAACTACCACTAGTGTCTCTACGATCTGCATGTGGCGCATGCGAAACTGGCCGGGTCATGTTTAAGGGCCTTCCTCACAAGGCTCGCCAACCTGGTGTTGTGGTGGACTTCAGAAAGAAGAAGGGGGAAATGTCGACTTTAAAGTGAAGTGGCACCAGACCACCGAGCGTCGGACGATGCATGAGGTAGTCTAAGTAAGTTTGGTAGAACTTTGCATTGACTGTCTCTTCTAATGCAATGAGGCTATTGAACTTGAACAATGAATTTTTCACGATTCTGCAACACTTTGGGCGATCTCCTTACACTCATGATCTCTTTGGAAATCAGCATGAACGAGGTACGTGTTCGACCTTGTATTGAAAGAAGTCAAGAAACATCCGGACATAAACGAAAATGTAAAGAAGCAAATTAACACGTTGAAGAAGGAAACGAAGGCGTGCAAATCAAAATCAAGACAACCGATGATGAGTTCTTCTTTTTAGCCACAAACTGACAAAGTAATTCGCTGAATCTCATCAACGTGATAAAAGGAGTCGCACAAGATTTCCTTTCCTTTCAACTCCAACAAGTCATGTTTGAACCAAAGCCATGATTAACTCAATCAAAGAAAACGAAGCTGAAAAGAAAGCAAGATACAATTTTAGTACACATTGATAACTTGTTTTCCATAGCGCGATTCACTGGTAAGAGCCGACAGCTCACGGAATCACAACAACGGACACAATTCATGGAATCGGTAGTTACAGTGGAGATAGGTCTTTGAGGTTCCCATCCAAGTGAAACCTTCTGTGCTGAACTGTGCAACATCAGCCCTACTCCCTTTGTAGTAGCTGCGTTGTCCGCCTCATATTCCGAGGTTTCGGGTACACCAACATCACCCCAGTAAGCAGTCTTTGTTGCAGTGACTCCATCTTGTCTCACTGATTCCAAGCTGGGCACGATTGTAATTACGAATTTCCCCAAAGTCTTACCTACCTCGTACATGGTTCACATTCCAGCGTTCCCACGAAAACAGCGTTCCTGGTCTTCAGGATTTTCAGCTTCGTGGCTTCCGTATGTTATTCACAATTTTCATTACGCAGTGTGATACATCTTCTTCCTTCTCCTTGGAAGTTATCTCATATTAATTTGTTGATGACAATTTTGTAGGTTTAGATTCATGGTAGGGTGGAGGCCCTACGACCAACTCACCAACCCGCCTCCTTTCTCAGCCGGTGTTACGACCGTCCATTGCCATTTTCCGAGTCAAAGACTTAAACCTTGTTTGTTATTACTACTACATGCTGCGTCTTACTTTTCGCTCTTCTTTTTAGATAGGATACAGTTTGTCATACGAATGTGGGTAGGGAAGAAGTTCGAGTTTGGGCAGGTACTGTTACCTTCTCGGATAAGAGCTCGATATAGGTCTAATACATAAAACACAAAACACAGTAGCGGACATGTGTTACCGTATTTATTTTCCCGTATACTTGCGCACCAAATTCGAGATGGCTTGACGTCGAGTAAATGAGTTTGACACTTCATTCGAGTTGGTAAAATGTAAACTTTGGTCTAAGACAGTATGGTCTTCTAAATAACGTATGGATTAGTAATACGGCGTAAAAGAATTGTACCAAGTGTTGCGTTGGCGCCAAGCGGCGCAAGCAAGACTGCTTGGTCTAGATCTGGTATAGTGATGATATGCACATATGCCTGAAAGTATTGTGGCAAGTTTGTTTTTTGTCGCCAAGATCGCAATGTTTGTGTCTGTGTGTGCGGAATCTCTCACACAAACTTCATTTTGAACTGGACAGACTTTCGCATCGGAAATACACGTGGTGAGTCTTGGCTTCAGGATAGGGTATTGGACAGTTGGAAGTTAACGCATCCCTTACTACTAGCTCAGAATAATGAAGTATGGTCATGATCCAAAGGGTCTAGATATGATATAAATGAAAAAGATATAAACCAATTGCTATAATATTTCAATATTCCCACTTTTTTCAGTTTTCATTTTATTAATCTGGCAAGCTTTCTTTTTATTCCATTACGACATAACATGTTTCCATCTAGAGATCAACAATTATGAAAAAGTATTCTGGCAAGGAGATGTCATTGTATTTGTCCATGATTTGGGAGATACCATTATCCATGTAAAATCTTTGGAGCATATCGTTACTAGTCCTTGTCTTTTATAAACTTTTTGAATCTAGCGGAGTCCAGTCTAATTCGCCGACTTTCCCCCTCTATACGTGCACCCACGCACCTAACAGGCTATAACCGTGGATCGGTATTCAATCCACCTGTTCATTCATTATCAAACATGGCAAATAGATATAACCAAAAAACATCTTCATCCTTTATATCAAAATCATTTAGATATATCAAGCAGTAATGTTCGATTAAATGTTCTATTAACGGTTAATCCTTCCTTTCATCAACTTTTTAAGCCCAATTGGGGTCCGGCTTATTGCCGATCATCCACACCTCCTCCCCCTCCTTCGCACCCTCCCACACCCACACAACCATTGCAAGTACTGGTGGATAATCCATCGGTTCATTCATTATCAAATACGACCATTATAATGTAAAAACCTCTTTATTTTCATCAAAATCAATGTATAATATCATCTTCCAAATGTATTGATAATATCAAGGAAACTTATATATCAGTAAAGTGCATTTTGTATAACATTTTGTATGTGTGTTTCTTTTCGTAAGTTGATAGTTTAGAAAATTCGTAAATTCACACAGAAACAGAATGCGAGAAGAAAATGTTTGACGTGAATGTAAGTAACTGAGGTCATTACGCTACAACCTATTTCATACAAGCTTTTTGATCACGTAGAAACAGGTACTTACAGGGCATGCCCATAGCCAAGGAGAGGGGAGGGATTCCTCCGGGCAGAAGAACCCCCGTTTCATTCTCACAAGGGTTAGCTGGGAGATACAGTTTTACCTGATTATTATATCACCAAAGGACCATTGGCATAAATCCGTTTGAAAAAGTGCGTGTGTGTGTGGTGAGGGAGGGGGTGCGCGCGTGTACGTGTGGGTATATATATATGTGTGTGTAGGGGGTGCGCGCTTGTGTATATGCGCGCGCGTGTGTATGTTTGTGGGGTGGGGGTGGGGGGATGGGGGATGGAGGTGGGGGGTAGAGTCCTAACCCTAACTAGGAACTACGAATCAGGATTAGGAACTATATTAGCTGGAAATTACGACTTGGCTATGGTCAGATATAGAGATATAGTGATACAAACTTTCTCTTGTAGAAAACTACTTACTCCATGTTTTCGTAAGATAAATTTTGAGATTGACAAAGATGTGTATGGTATTTGACCAATACCCTACTGGATTCGACCCATTGAATATAGGCTAAATGTTTCATTTACTTAATGGATTATTTCATTAGTCAAGAAATTTATTTTATATGAAAGAGTATCGTCGTAAGATGTACTCAGGGGAGGAGGGGGAGGGGGGTGACTTTTTTCCTGACTCGAAAACCTATTACGAAGGTAAAATAGTAATGAATCTGTGAATAAACGATTAATTTTGAACAATGGTTTCACCAGTTTTATTTCTTTTTTGTTAGTCTTCGGAAAATAACTTTCATTTCCGAGGACGTTTTTCAATTTTCGGGAAATGTGGGATTTTCCGCAATTTGCAGGAGCTTTCCTTAATTTTCAGGCAATTTTCTTCGATTTTTGGAAAATTTGATTGATTTCCGAGCAATTTGATTCAATATTCAGGAAATTTCCCTAATTTTCAAGCAGGTTTTTCGATTTTCGCGATTGATTTTTTTGGGCCAATTTTCAAGAAATTTTCTTCAATATGAGGGAGCTTCCTTAATTTTCTAGGCAATGTTTGGAACATTTCCTTTATTTCCGCGAAATTGTTTTAAATTTTCGGGAAATTTCCTTCATTTTTCGGGCAGGGGTTTCAATTTGTGGGAAATTTTAGCGTATTTTTGGGCAAATTTCAGGATATTTTCTTCAATTTTTGGGAACTTTAATCAATTTCCAGGCAATTTTCTTCCATTTCCGGACAATTTTCTCTGATCTTCGGAACATTTTCTTTCATTTCTGGGCAGTTTTTCGATTTGGGGGAAATCTCCTTTGATTATCGGGAAATCTAGCCGATTCGGGCGTGATTCTGACAAATCACTGATTTAAAAAGTACATTTTACAGTTTTAAATCTCTGCCTGAATACATAAGATTGGTGCCCAAGTATCTTATTTTCATCATCATGCCAAATCGGGAGGGCATGACCCAGATATCTAGCCGAGTCGGGCATTTTTCGGGAAAGTTCCATCATTTCTTGGCAATTTTCTTCTATTTTTGGGAACTTGAATTTCCTAGTACATGATTTTGCCCAAATAAGATGGGTATCTGGCCGACACGGGGAGGAAGGGGGAGGGGGATGGGGGGGGGGAGGGCTGACGCCCAGACCCACGCCTTATACGGTCATGTTGAGAGGAATATAAAAGAAACAAAATGGTAAAAAAAAATCAAAAATTTCATTTCGTGCCAATCATTTGAAACCAATTTGATTTTTTAGAATTCCCAGGAATATTCCTTTAATAGACAGAACATGGTGAAGAAACTACTTAAATATTAAAGTTTAAAGCTCTGTCTTATATGTGTAGAAATGACTGGTGTAGTAAGTCTTCTATGGAAGGATGGCACTTTCATCCTCACATTTTTAACAATTGTTAATGTACGCCTATTTCAAAGAAAAGTCTTCAAACTTGTTTTTACTATTTAGATTATTTTTCCTTAAACTTTCTTTAGGTGGTAAATCATAATTACTTTTACTAGATGCTGTTTTACTTTCCTGACATATCCAACGGTTTGTAAGCTACAAATTATGTAATCTAAGCTAGAATACATACACACTGAGGCTATGACGTCACAACGTCTGCTCTCAGTCGTTTCTACACATGATATCAACTTTAAACTTAAATATTTATCGAAATAAGATTTTTGAATGCTTTCTTCGCCATTTTGTTTCTTTTAAGTCCTCTTTTGTATGAGATGGACTTGTCTGACCACTGAACCAATCCTGTTTTCCAGCATTTTTGATTGACTGTTGATATTCATGTGTGATTTCCCCACTAATTCATGGACGGTGGATCGTAACAATGGTGCCGCAAACAGCTAGGAAAAGTATTGGGGCATATCTGATCTGCACATTCCACTGAACTCAAACGTTTGCAACGCCTTCAAACATCTTGGCAAGGGTTTTCACCCTCAACAAAGCAAATACACACATTTCACAAGTTTTGAAGTTTACACTGGCTTCTCATTGAGCAATGGATTACTTACACAATCGCGCTATTTATGTTCAAAATCTTCAACAAAAATGCACCAGCATATCTATCTGAATTTATACACCCATATCAACCAAGGTGGCGCCAGGATATGGGAGAAAATTCTTTTCATGGGGGAGGGGGGGGTGGGGGGTAAAAGCCTATTAGTTAGGCCAAATATGTCACTTTATTTCAATTTGACGGAGCAGCTTGGGATTTCGTGGGGAGAGGGGAAGGGGGAGAGAAGGGGATGACCCCAATAGCGCTGCCACTGACTAGAAACACATGGGGACAGAGATCAGAAACTGGAATCGCCTGCCAGAATCCATACGATTATGCAGCAGTTTTCACACTTTGAAAAAGCACTTATTTAAAAAGCACCTACAGGATTAGTGATATTTATATGAATGAGGAATTTAAAAGAAACAAAAATGGTGAAGAAAGCATTCAAAAATCTTATCCGCTAAAAAGATAATCAAGTTTAAAGTTCTGTCTTATCTGTGTAGAAATGACTGGTGTAGTAAGTCTACTATGGAAGGTTGGCGCTTTCAACCACACATTCTTAGCAATTGTTAATGTCTTTAAAAAAAAATTCATTAAAATTTTTACTATTTGAATTATTTTTCCTCAAACTTTCTTCAGGTGGAAAATTATAATTACCTTGACTAGATTCTGTTTTAACAGTTTAATATTTACCTGACATATCCAATGGTTTGTAAGCCACAAAATCGCAGGACAAAAAATGATAGAATACATAAAGACTGAGGAATCTGAGGGTATGATGTCACAACTAGTCTGATTTCAGTCGTTTCTACACAGATACCAAACTTTAAACTTAAATATCTCCTTAACGGAATAAGATTTGTGAATGCTTTCTTCACCATTTTGTTTCTTTCGAAGCCCTCTTTTGTATGAGATGGACTTGTCTGACCACTAAACTAATCCTTTAAAAAAAATTATAATTGTAGAGGCATTTTCATAATCTTTTTTTAATTTTTAATGTCGTTCTATCTTTATGAATTTATTTATTGACTGTTTGACTTTTGTGGTTATACCAAGCGCCATGAGCATCCGTGGACGGATCTCAGAGCTATAGAAATATTTATTATCATTATTATGATGATGATGATGATGATGATGATGATTATTATTATGATACTGGGATATTATAATACAGAACAAGTAATGAAGCCAAAACATTTTTAAACTTTGAAGACTGAAAAGCCCATTTATTCATTTTCATTGAACTGAAAGCAAATTTAATTGACCATTTTAAATCATCAAACTTTATTAACATTGATACAACATAAAAAATATATGCTTTTTTTCTTATAGTGCACATATATACTTTAAAATATCTTTTATACATATAGCTGTTTAACAATGACATTATGACTATAAAGAAAAGAAATGGACCCCATTGATGTTGAACATTTCCCCATCTAGATTGTTTTTTCAGAAGGATCACAAAATTATATGTATTTAGTTGGAGGTTGCGATACCATGGCAAATGAGATATAGAATGGCACTAAAAGCATATTGAAGAGGCAGGGGCCTGGTCCTCAACTGAATTCTACCCAAAGAGATTGGGGGTAATAGGGGTAATAGGGGTATAAATCCTCCAACAGTTTCTTTTGGTGAAGTCTACTCAATAATTTTTCACATGGTAAAATTTCAATTTTCTCCCACTCTCAGGTTTAACAGCACCTGGGTAGTAATTCTCATCTGGAAAGTGTGTGTGTGTCAGAAGGGACGGGGGGAGGGGGAGGGAGACATGGCCTCTTATCCAAAAAGTGGGAGGTGGGGTGACAAAAGGCAAATTTTCCCTGAATTTTAAAACTTCTAAAAAGTGGGGAG
Source organism: Chiridota heheva (assembly GCA_020152595.1). Classification (NCBI taxonomy): domain Eukaryota; kingdom Metazoa; phylum Echinodermata; class Holothuroidea; order Apodida; family Chiridotidae; genus Chiridota; species Chiridota heheva. Next base: position 1,020,499 of record JAIGNY010004597.1, read on the forward strand.
GATATGTCCCCCAGGAATTATGGCCCTGAACAACACCTAGACAGCAATGGTCAAGTTGTGCCATAGAGCTCTAAGACACTGACCAGTCCCCAGCGATGGTCAAGTTGTGCCATAGAGCTCTACGACACTGACCAGTCCCCAGTGATGGTCAAGTTGTGCCATAGAGCTCTAAGACACTGACCAGTCCCCTACCAGCAGTAGTACTACAAAGTTTTCCTCCACAAAGTAATTTTGTGTCGGCAAAATTTGTGTGGTTTAAATCATCACATATAACATTTGCTCTGACATGTGATAGGTACAGCTGCCATTCCATTGGCACCAACAACAATATTATGGGGTACCCACTATACCCCAATCCCTCTCCCACCCAAAAAGTAATATTAAACAAAATGTAAAATTAAACGTTAAACAATGGTTGCTATGCAAAACTACATAACATATATCTGCACTTATCAGTCAGTCCTGTAAATATGTACATGGCCATTTAAAATTGCACTGGATCGTCCCAAAATTACACCACTGTAAATCATTTAGGATAGGCCAAGATGAGGTGAGTCCTGCCTGCTCATTTCCATGCATTAATTTACACAAGTGGGGAATAAGAACAACCTTTTCATTGAAGGAGAAAAAAAAAGACATGCAAGAAAGTTACTAGTAAATGATTATTCAAATTTCTGACCTATAAAATCAAGCCCTAAATAATGTTAGAAGACAAAATGTACCTAGAATTTTCCCACCACAAATCTTTGTGTGTATGGATGTACATAGGCATCACCAGAGAATATAAAAGGGGGGTCGTTTGCACCCCCCACCCATCCTAGTGATGCCTATAATGCATGTTACATCACCTTATCAAAATCTGGAACATATTTGCTTCAATATTATCTGACACCATAAACTTCCACATAAACCAGCAAAAAATGAAATAAAAATCGGTTAAAAATTGACCATTTTACAGCGTTTTGAAATCTCAGTATGCAACTTTTGATGCAAAGCTGTGATGCAATAAATGGGCCCGGTTTTGGCCTATATAAGGGGGCCCGTGAAAAATATATACTATACCTATATACCATACAGGACTTGCAGGGCCTCACTCACCCCTGGCCTGTAGGGCCTAGCTACACCACTGCCTTTTGGTTTTCTTTTTTTAAATCCTTAAAATGTCTAGTTCTTTGATTTTGAAGTGATGCAGCAAATTCTGCCCAAAAGTTTTTGATTCTTTACAACAACCAAATTCTAGCAGGAAAAGACTTTCCCATCATTTTCAGTGACTGAGATTTAGTAAAAAATCTGAAGAACTACATGAAAATAAAAGCTTTTGTGATGATTCAATATTCTCTGCAATAGAACAGATATGTAAAAGTATATCAAGAATCAAGAACTGCAGACTATGCTTACAAATTAACTCTTACAATAATAATTCTGCTTTCGGAGGAATATCTGGCCAAAATGTTGGCGATCTCGCTCTGGGGTCTCAAAAATATTTGAATGCTCATCGTCCAGATGACAGTAATTCTCAGACATGATTTTCAAAATCAACTTTCAGGTAAAATATTGATTATTATTCAGGTTGGCTGTCCTTCTAACTCATAACAAGGTTGTACATGGACATTTGAATGTGCTCAGTAGGTGAACACTCCAAGATACTAACGATTGTCCAGCATGTGATGCAATCTCTAAGTGACAGTTCGTACAAACTTGCAAAAACAAAACTCCCTCACTGTTCAGTCAATGTCCCTTTAAATATTTTGATGGTTATTTTTAAGTGGACAATAAAACAAACAGCAAACAGCTTTAACACAGCTTCCTTCCGATCATGCACTTTTTTTGCTTTGTTGACCTTATACATCAAATAAATTAGAAAACGGAATACAAATCACACATAATTTCACAAATGACCTTGGAAATGAACAACACCACACAAATATGAATATGGTGGCCATTTTGGATTAATGTAAATTAGGTGTATTTTCCCTTCTTGGTTCGTGAGGTCAGCTGAATTAAAACATACCTTACATGGTTTGACATGCCAGAAAGTACCAACACTAATTACAATTTTAAATTATGTAGATATGTTCTTTCCAAGACAAACTATAGCATACAGTATCTATAGGGTGACCATTTTGGATTTATGCAAAATAGGTTTCCAGATTTCTTTAGACTTTTTCTTTGGGGATCACAAAGAATATATGGTGGTAAATTAAATTATGTTGCAGTTAGTTTTACTTTAAACCTTATTTTTACTGACCTATGGCTCAAAGTCAATGAGTTGTCTCAAAATGTCACAAATAATGACACAAACATTTTGTTTCCTGGTGCCACTTTTGATTGATGTTTCTCTAATTTTTAAAACATTTTAAATAAAAAACAACAACAAATCAACCATACTTACAATCATCAAAATATTTGCAATTTCAAACCATTCTTTAACAAAATACATATCATAGTTGATGCTTGCCCACATTATTACACAGACCACACAAAATAACTGAACCACTAGACATTTAAAATCAGAAAATGCATCATCAATTTCATACAGTTGTGGTCAGATGATGATGAAAAAGATTTGTATCAAATGGTTTGCCGTATTCGACGTATTAAGTGCCCTGCATGCTCTAATAAGCCCACTATCCCAACATCAATAAAAACTGTGTTTATATGTATTTAGGTTCCATATCATTTGTTGCCATTATTCTGTCCCAACATCAATAAAAATGAAAGCTGAAATTTTATATGGTACAATTTTATTTTATGTTCCATATCATATTTGTTTTTTTTTCCCTGCTGCTAGTGGAAACTCTGCAACAACCTCATATTGGGTCATGAATCGCATGCTGGCAATGTCAGTTTCTGAATTTGGATAGTGGATGGGAAGAAATTCAGATAATCAGGCAGGGGTAATTACTCAGGACCAACACATAACATCCTTTTCTGATGGACAGTGGGCACCACTCTACCCATAGCCACTATTCCCAAGGGTTGAGTGGAGAGAGTGGCGCATGTGATGCAGATGACCTACCACAGCACTTAATTTCAGCGTATCTCTGCAGTACCCTCAACTGACTAATTTATTTTTGGGAATTGGAAAATGGAGCTAATCTATCAAATGATTGCACAATTTTTTATTGGAAACATATCATCAAGAATTTCACTGGATATTGCTGTCATTAATCGCATGGAAAAAAATGTTTTTAGATTTGGAAAACAATATGTGATTTTGAGTCATTAGTACATTTTCCGTAAAGAGGGAAGGAAGATTTTCAGTACAATAATATCATTTCTGTTGTGGTTTTCCGTGGGAAGATTTTCGACACCTTTATTCAGAACCGTGGGAAATTGAATAAATAATTCCAACTCCGAACCATCTAACGATTAGTTAAATAGTCAAGCAGCCTCATCTCATATGAACGAGGAACTTTAAAAGAAACAAAATGGTAAAGAAACCACTTCCCTATCTTATTCCGTTAATGAGATATTTAAGTTTGCAGTTTCTTTTAAAGTCCTCTTTCATATAAGATGAACTTGCTTGACCACTAACTTTTGACCATTGAACTAACTTTAAAAACATAATCCACTTCCACATTTTTAAAACTGACCAGAAACTGCTTCAAAAGCAACCTGAAAGGATATCAAATAGAAAGGATTTGCAAAATACAGAATGGAATGGCATACACATGACATAATAAGAAATCGCAGAATGTGATATATATAATACTACCGCTCCAGCTCCCTCTATCTATTTCATGCCGGCCGAATATCTCTGGAGTAATTCAGTGTGACATACGTCACAAACACGGACTGGTCTGGCGAAGGAGGGCAGCGGCATGACATTATCGGAACATCCATGACAAAAGATACCACCACAATTGCGACAATGGTGCTGCAGAAAAAGAAAAAAATAGAAAAATGTCAAAAAGCTTTGATTTTGTGTTTGAATACGTACAGTAAAGACACCACGACCATTATGAAAATTGTACTGCTGAGAAGAAACAAAGTGAAAAGAAGTAAAGCTTCAACGTATCTGAATAGGTATAGTGAAGACATTGCAACTATTATGACAACGATGCTGTAGAGAGTAGGTGGGAGGGTGGGAAGAATTTTGTTCATAAGCTTTGATCATGTTTGAACAGGTACAGTAAAAGACACTGCAACCATGAGGACAAAGATGCTGCAAATTTTGTGGCATCACAAAGAGAAAAACCTTAAATTTCCTTATTCAATCCTTCATAATGGGAGGGAGTGGTTGAATATAATACAGAGGTTTTGAATCTCCATAGTACCCTTATTCAAAATTTGGCGGGAAAAAAAAGTCCAACGATATTCATGTGACTAAATTTAGGACAGAAATTGAAAGAATTATGTTTGAAATCTCATTCTTCTCTTTCATACATCACAAATTTGTCATACATTCATAAGTCTTTAAACTTTGATTAAAGACATAATTCACACGCTACAAGAGCTAAAGACACAATTCACACGCTACAAGAGCTAAAGACATAATTCACACGCTACAAGAGCTAAAGACATAATTCACACGCTACAAGAGCTTTTGTCATAATTTAAAGATTACTCAATTCAGAATTTAAAGCTCTTTCTGTTGTGTAAAATCTCTACCTGTCCATATACCTCTGAAAAGACTACGATAGTATTCCATGTTTTATCTTTTTTTGTGTTTTATTTGCTAATTTTCCATTTTTGGCTGTTACGATTGAAAGGAGAGTACATATAATTGTAGTTGAGAGAGGGTTTGAGAAAGTCATTTGGAAAGTTCCACCACAGTATAGATTCAGAGTGAGTGGGGAGATGACCTCGAGAGATGAGACAATCATTACAAAAATAAGGTAAGTTAAAAGTTCAATCCTTTGCCCGGCCATGAGGCTCATGTGGTCGGTGCTTCTCACTGATTTCTGTGGAGTAAGCAAATGAGAATCAAAGACTTTTTTGGACAGGGCACCAATCCATCGCGAGTTAACTCCTTAACTGTTGGTACTAATTTTACATGTGAGTGAACTTAAAGGAATATCACCATGGATTTTCATTTGTTCATATATGATAGAGAAACTATTTAGAAACAAATGGTGAAAAAACTATCTTAATATCTTATTCTGTTTAGAAGTTACACAAATTTTATTATTTTTGAATTTGGACAAAAGTGACTGATTGGCAACATCTGTGATGTCATAGAGACAATTTAAAAAAACGTCTCTTGTATTTCTTTAAAAATGATTTGGATTTTGTTTTCATAGTAAATGTGATGTACACCAAGGAAAAAAAAAAATGTTTTCTTGTAAATTATATATTCCACCCTATCTCTATAATGAACCAAAAATGATGTTCGATAATGTAAAAAAAGGTGTAATTAAATTTATAATACATAAGAACAGTGCTGGAATAAGCCTGTTCATGGTAACGATAATATTTATTGTGCAATGCAGGTCAAGAGGTCAATTGAGACTGTCTTGCCGTAAGCATCACTGACACTCATTGAATAACACAGTTACTTCCATATTTTGTTCATTTAATATTTGAGTGGATTAGGTGCCCTTACATGTATGCATTTGTGCTTTTGAAATGGATGTTCCTTTCATTAGGGACATCGTGTGGGATGCCATGTGGGACAACTGGGGTGGATGCCATGTGGAACAAGGTTGGGATGCCATGTGGGACATACATTAGGGTGAGATTCCATGTGGGACATACATTAGGGTAAGATTCCATGTGGGACATAGATATGAACATAGGGTGGGGATGACATTTGAGACATACGGATGGAAGCCATGTGGCACATAGCGAGGGATGCCATGTGTAATATTGGGTGGGATATCATGTGGGACATAGATATGGATGGCATATGGAGCATCTAGGAGAAGCAGATGCCATGCTAGAAATAGAAAAGAGCGAAATTTGGGACATAGGGAGGGATGACATGTGGTACATAGGGAGGGACGCTATGTGTGACATAAGTAGGGATGACATATGGGACATAACAAAATTAAATTAAACTAGAACAATAAATACCATCATGCAGTGGCTCGTAACTGATTCCAATTGACACACATATCACAAGTCTAATTATAAAAGCATCCCACTATCCACCCCACCCATGTCCCATCTGACATCCCACCCTATATTCCACATATCATCCCGCCCATCCCAAATGACATCCATCTCTATGTCCCACATGACATCCTTACCCACCCATGTGCAACATGTCATTCCTCATTATGTCCCACATGCAATCCTTCCCTTTGTCCCACATGACATCCTACACCATGTCTCACCCTCCAATGTACCACATGGCATCCATCTCTATGTCCCACATGGCTTTTCATCATAAAGACGTACCAAATGGCATCGCACTCAGATGTCCCATATGCCACACCACCCAATTTACCACACGGCATCCTTCCCTGTGACCACATGGCATCCATCGCTATGTCCCACATGACTTCCATCTCTATGTCCCATATGGTATTTCTACCCATGTGCCACATGTCATTCCTCCATATACCCATGTGGAATCCCTCCTTCCGTCCCACATGGCCTCCCTCACCATGTCCCACATTCCTATGTTCCACATGGCATCTATCCCTATATCCCGCATGGCATCCATCTCTATGTCCCACATGGCATCCATCTCTATGTCCCCACAAAGCCATCCTGTGGTAGAATTAACACAGGGAAAGCTTTGGTTTACATATGATCGGACCGTACCGCGCTGATTTTCATTATCACAAGACCTGATCCCATAATCAGTTCCGGGCATGCGCGTTTGTAATCATGAACTGGCTTATTGCCTTGATGACATCACCAAGCTGAAGGACATATACTGTGCGAGGTGTTTTTAAGAACATTTTTCTACTCTTTAAATTGTAATAACTTCTAAACCGAATAAGAAATTAACATAGTTTTCTCACCTCTTTGTTTCTAAAAAAATTCTCTATCATATTCAATTGGTTGGAAATATGACCTGAGGTCATCAGACCGCATAGCAACCGCGCGCATTCACCCCGCATTCGAGTGAAAACAAAGCGATCAGCTGTGTTTGTTTACATGCCATACGTACCGCACACAGTAAACACATACGGATTTGCCCACATGTATCGCACAAAGGTTTGTTTTCACTCCAGCAAATGACGTCATCTCCCGGATTAAACGTGGCACCAACCAAGTGAATATAAAAAAAATGAAAATCCATGGGAATATTCCTTAAATCCATGGGAATATTTCTTAAATCCATGGGAATATTCCTTAAATCCATGGGAATATTCCTTTAAGGGAGTTAGTTGTTTAGTGAGGTTTAACAGCACCACGGCAGCAAGTTGTGCCTGAAGATCAGAGGGGATGAAGGAAGAAGGGGAGGATTTTGTTAAAGCTAAATGAAGGAAATCGTGCCAGGAATCGAACCCAGTAACTTTAGTTTAGCTTGTTAATAATTAAAATGCTCTACCTGATTATGTTGTGGATGCAAAATCTCTCTTGCAATTTAAAATGAAATACAACTCTTATAGCGCCATCAAGAATCTTAAAGGGTAAAATATGGGCTGGAAAGCTTCCTTAACCTTGGCTGCAGAAGCCCAGAAATGGGTGGATGTGGTTGTCCTGGTGATTCCTGGCTATTTACCACTGAGCCGTTGCGCTTTTGAATTGAGGTCAACCACAGATAAAGTGCAAGGTTTGCTTACCTTCCGCCTGGCAACAGAGAATGCCTTGTTACAATGTGAGCATTCTTTGACCTCCTCATCTGTGGCCCAAACCCGTGTCTCTGACTTCTGAACCACTTCCTTCATATCCTCCAAAGTCAGCTGCTTCCTAAAAAAAAAAAAAATATTATCGTTTTGCTCTTTAAATTTTTTTGGTACATGAGAATGTGTTGTCAAAACTACTCTTTGATTTCAGTCATTTCTATGTAAATTAGAAAAAAGTTTTGAAAAGGTTATTTATCATTTCGCTCTTTATACTTTGCTCAGTGAGGAAGTGATGTCACAACTGCTCTTTGATTTCAGTCATTTCTATGCAAATTAAGTTTATTTACCATTTCGCTCTTTGCTCATTTAAATATTTGGTGACTGATTATTTAGATTCTCCAAATCTTTATCAAACGATTTTTCAAATCATGATCTAAAATGTCTCAATTTTTCTGAATAGTAATAATACCAATTTTTCTAATAAAATTATAAATTTTCAAATACCCAATCTGTAATTCTTAACAAGCAAGAAAGAGAAGAAATAAAATAAAAGGTGTCATCAACTTTTTTGGGCGCCATCTTCTTTAAATCTTTTTTGGCTGTGAAATGGTAGTACCAGCTTTTGGGGAATTAGCATGTAATGGACTGGTGTCAAGTATTCTCATCCACTTTCACCATAAAAACCTGGGGAAAAGTACCAACCTATGTGAGCTTTCATTGGCTTGGAAAGAATATAAATACCGATGCAATCGATTAAGACCGACTTACTCGCTGAGCTTAGAGCCCATCTCTGCCAGTGTCTGCTCCTGTTCCTCACACGTCTCCTGCAGCTGTTTGTGTTGGTGATGAATCTCCTGGATCTCCTTCTTCAGTTTCTCCATCTCCTGAACGTCGCTCTGCAGCTGAAAGATGAGAACCTTCTCCTTCTCCAACTCAATCTTCAAGGAAGCTCTCCATTCTTTCTCGATCTTAAGGTCGGTTTCTAGAGCGGAACTTAAAACGAAAAAGAATAAAGTCGTCAAAATTGATAATATTCTTTGATTTCTGATTTGGGTGAAAATCATGTGAAACATTTGTTTGTTTATCTGACATATGGTTTGGCAGTTAAAGCAAAAATTGAACTCCACCCCAAAACAAAAAAATGGTATAAAAGAGGATAAAAAGAAAAGACATCGCTTTGATATCTCATACAATTAAAAAAAAAAATATCCAATTTTGAATACACCACAAGTTAGTTTCAACATAATTGGACACGTATAGACCTACGAAACACAAGACTAAAGGGTGTTACTACAACGTTAGAGCTTATTGAAGAAGTTTTCGAAAACTGTGCCTCACTGAAAATTACTGCAAAATTTCCCCAAATGTACATGAAAATCAAAACTTTCAATGAAAAACATATTATTGACTTTTAACCAACAAATACCACTTTAACCCCAAAATTTGATGGAAAATATTGGCCAATTGCATGTCAATCCATGCCAGTGAAACGCTAGAAATTTGCATAAAAGTGTATTATGTATCACCAGCATTGCAGCACACCCTTTGTTTCAGAGGTCTATAGTCTGTTAGTTGAAAGCAAAAAAACAGACTCAACCTGCAAAAAATGGTATAAGAGAGCAAAGACATACAAAAATATATCAAATTTTAAGCATACCATGAGTTGGTTTGATCATGTCTGATATAGAAATTCTATTGTAGAAGGGTGATGTCACACCCTCACTTTCTAAATAATTGTTAATGTATTTTCATTATAAATCTATTTGTAATCTTTTTACTAATTTGAAATGTTTTTCAAAATTTCATCTCATGGTAAATTACCACTTTGAACTGTTTAAAGGATTACTTTAATGGTCAAGCATGTACAAAATCTTATTCCTTCTGGAGATATTCAAGTTTAAAGCTATGCTTATCTGTGTAGAAATGACTGGTGTTGTAAGTCTACTATGGAAAGTTAATAATCTTCATCTTCACATTCTTAACAATTGTTAATGTATTCAAAAGAAAGTTTATATAATTTGTTTCACTATTTAATTCATTTTTCTCAAACTTTCTTCTGGTGGTATACTACAAATACCCTTCCTAGTATTAAGTTTTACTACTTTTTGACATATCGTATGGTTTTTAAGCCACAAAATCGCAGGACAAAATATGATAGAATACATAAAGACTTTGAGAAATCTGAGGCTATGACAGCACATGATTTCAATCGTTTCCACACAAATGATACCAAAATTTAAACTTTGATATCTCCTTAACTGAATAATATTTTTGAATGCTTTCTTCACTCTTCTGTTTCTTTTGAAGTCCTCTTTCATATAAGATTGACTTGCTTGACCCTTGAACTAAAGTTTTATTTACTCTCCTGTCTGGTGCTCACCTTCAGTCATAGCATTGGATTAGAAAGTTATACGGCATTACTCAAAGGCAAAAAGAAAATCAATACACATGAAAAAATAAAGTAAAACAGAACTCCATAACCACCAAAGGGAACACACAACCACGGACAGATAAAACACCCCCATGCAACAAATATCCTACCGTTTAGCATCCCTGTCCGCGAGGACCTGACCAAGCTTTCTTGCTGTTTCTTCCGCAGCTTGCTTCTCCACTTGACACTTCTTCAGTCTATCAAAACAGAGCCACCATGCACATTACGTCAAACCACAGATTCACAGGGGAACCACGGACATGAAAGGAAACCAAAAAAAACACGTGAAAACAAAAATGAAATAGGACAAACTTGAGATCAAATGGACGCACATCGATAGCAGAGAGAGACAAGTCTCACGCAGAGTCACTGACCCTACACACCAAATGGAGATAACTATTATTTTGGGGGAGGGGAGGGCGAACTGTTTTCTGTTTGTACCTTCTAGCTTCCGATGTTGTTTTTGGTTTGGTTTGGGTTGTTGATGTTTAATGGTACTGTGACAGTCAGAGTCAAATGAACCAAAAGGATGTTAAAAATTTAAGGTACAAGAGTTAGGACAGAGATGGTTGGGAGAGGGAGAGGGGATAAGAAGTAGCGAAAAAAATTAAGGTGCAAATAAAAATAATAAAAAGGAAAGGAAGGTATGATATAAAATGGGGTGAGTGCGGGTAAGATTTAGATCAGGTGGAGTAAGTTGCTATTGCAGAGGAAGGAGATGATGTTGGAGGGAGATTGTTCTTGAAGAAGTTAGTGGAGGGGGAGAGGAATAATCTGGAGTTGAGGTATAAAGAACAGGTTCAGAGGATATACTTGATGTTGTTTTTGCTCTTTGTATTCCTGTTATTTGTAATTTGTTGTCTCAGATATATTAGTAAAATGTAAAATTCCTATAACTGTCTTGGGTATATTAGTGAAATGTAAAACTGCTATAACTGTCTTGGATATATTAGTGAAATGTAAAATTGCTATAACTGTCTTGGATATATTAGTGAAATGTAAAATTGCTATAACTGTCTTGGATATATAAGTGAAATGTAAAATTGCTATAACTGTCTTGGATATATTAGTGAAATGTAAAATTCATATAACTGATTTGGATATATTAGTGAAATGTAAAATTGCTATAACTGTCTTGGATATATTAGTGAAATGTAAAATTGCTATAACTGTCTTGGATATATAGTGAAATGTAAAATTGCTATAACTGTCTTGGATATATTAGTGAAATGTAAAATTCATATAACTGACTTGGATATATTAGTGAAATGTAAAATTGCTATAACTGTCTTGGATATATTAGTGAAATGTAAAATTGCTATAACTGTCTTGGATATATAAGTGAAATGTAAAATTGCTATAACTGTCTTGGATATATTAGTGAAATGTAAAATTCATATAACTGATTTGGATATATTAGTGAAATGTAAAATTGCTATAACTGTCTTGGATATATTAGTGAAATGTAAAATTGCTATAACTGTCTTGGATATATAAGTGAAATGTAAAATTGCTATAACTGTCTTTGATATATTAGTGAAATGTAAAATTCATATAACTGACTTGGATATATTAGTGAAATGTAAAATTGCTATAACTGTCTTGGATATATTAGTGAAATGTAAAATTGCTATAACTGTCTTGGATATATTAGTGAAATGTAAAATTGCTATAACTGTCTTGGATATATTAGTAAAATGTAAAATTCCTATAACTGTCTTGGGTATATTAGTGAAATGTAAAACTGCTATAACTGTCTTGGATATATTAGTGAAATGTAAAATTGCTATAACTGTCTTGGATATATTAGTGAAATGTAAAATTGCTATAACTGTCTTGGATATATAAGTGAAATGTAAAATTGCTATAACTGTCTTGGATATATTAGTGAAATGTAAAATTCATATAACTGACTTGGATATATTAGAGAAATGTAAAATTGCTATAACTGTCTTGGATATATTAGTGAAATGTAAAATTGCTATAACTGTCTTGGATATATAAGTGAAATGTAAAATTGCTATAACTGTCTTGGATATATTAGTGAAATGTAAAATTCATATAACTGACTTGGATATATTAGAGAAATGTAAAATTGCTATAACTGTCTTGGATATATTAGAGAAATGTAAAATTGCTATAACTGTCTTGGATATTTGAGAAAATACCCAAATAGGTGAGAAACACTAGACCCTTAAAATATAATAGGCAACAAAGCATGAAAATATTTTCATCAAAAGAATTTCACCAAAATTGGCTGAAAATTTGCAATTTTAAATTTGTGTTTGACTTTTAACCCCAATCAAAAGATGTCTGGAATAACCATTCCTATAATTTCTAATCAATGAAATTTTCAATTCTAAAAAGATTTAGAAAATGATAAATATTTGTTGTCTTTTAACTTAAATATCTCCTTGATGAGATAGTATTTTTGAATGCATTTTTCATTATTTTGTTTCTTTTGAGTTCCTCTTTCAAATGAGATAACTTGCTTGACCTCTGAACTAATCCTTTAAAGCCTCTAGGTCATAGGAACAATTATTCTAAGTTGTACCTTAGCTCGAACTACAGAGTTCTATATTTTAAAATTCACAACAAGATTAAGTCTTTCATATTAAAAACTGACATATGTTGATGAGAAAAAATTTACAGCTAAATTTGACAACTGTTGTGATATATTCTCTGTTAGGAATAAATTATCTGAATAATTCTTTCTTTTTTAAAATTGTTAAAAATATATTATTCAGGTGTGTACAGGCAATAATGTGGAGTTTGATGTGCATTAACAGTATGTTTGATGTGTATGGAAAAAATGTGATGATTGAAGTGATGTGATGTTTGAAGTACATGGATAATGTGATGTTTGAAGTACATGGATAATGTGATGTTTGAAGTACATGGATAATGTGATGTTTGTAGTGCATGGACAATGTTATGTATGGTGTGCATGGATATCAACACTGAATCTGATGTTTGATCTTCATGGATAATGTGACCTTTGAAGTTTGAGACAGTAATGTAATGCTTGGTGTATATGAAAACAATGTGAAGAGTGATCTGCATGAACAATGTAATTTTTGTTGTGCATGGCAGTATGTGATCTTTATTGTGTATGGATAGTAATGTGATGTTTGGGTACATGGGCAAAACTGGGGTGTTTGGTGTTCAAAACAGGCAAAACTGGGGTGTTTGGTGTTCATGGGCAAAACTGGGATGTATGGTGTTCATGGGCAAAAGTGGGATGTTTGGTATTCATGGGCAAAACTGGGGTGTTTGGTGTTCATGGGCAAAACTGGGGTGTTTGGTGTTCATGGGCAAAACTGGGGTGTTTGGTGTTCATGGGCAAAACTGGGGTGTTTGGTGTTCATGGGCAAAACTGGGGCATTTGGTGTTCATGGGCAAAACTTGGGTGTTTGGTGTCCATGGGCAAAACTGGGGTGTTTGGTGTTCATGGGCAAAACTGGGATGTTAGTGTTCATGGGCAAAAGTGGGATGTTTGGTGTTCATGGGCAAAACTGGGGTGTTTGGTGTTCATGGGCAAAACTGGGGTGTTTGGTGTTCATGGGCAAAACTGGGGTGTTTGGTGTTCATGGGCAAAACTGGGGTGTTTGGTGTTCATGGGCAAAACTGGGGTGTTTGGTGTTCATGGGCAAAACTGGGGTGTTTGGTGTTCATGGGCAAAACTGGGGTGTTTGGTGTTCATGGGCAAAACTGGGGTGTTTGGTGTTCATGGGAAAAACTGGGGTGTTTGGTGTTCATGGGCAAAACTGGGGTGTTTGGTGTTCATGGGCAAACTGGGGTGTTTGGTGTTAATGGGCAAACTGGGGTGTTTGGTATTCATGGGCAAAACTGGGGTGTTTGGTGTTCATGGGCAAAACTGGGGTGTTTGGTGTTCCTGGGCAAAACTGGGGTGTTTGGTGTTCATGGGCAAAACTGGGGTGTTTGGTGTTCATGGGCAAAACTGGGATGTTTGGTGTTCATGGGCAAAACTTGGGTGTTTGGTGTACATGGGCAAAACTGGGATGTTTGGTGTTCATGGGCAAACCTGGGGTGTTGGGTGTTCATGGGCAAAACTGGGGTGTTTGGTGTACATGGGCAAAACTTGGGTGTTTGGTGTACATGGGCAAAACTGGGGTGTTTGGTGTTCATGGGCAAAACTTGGGTGTTTGGTGTACATGGGCAATAATGTAATAATTGATATGTATGGACAGTGTGATTCCTGTTGTGCATGGACAGTAATGTGATCCTTAATGTGCATGGACCTTAACATTGAATCTTGGGATATATAAGACATCAAAACATGGTACTACATCAAACAACTAGTACTAAGTACATAAATTGACTCTGGAGATAATATATCCCAACTTCCTCAATTGAATAAACATCATGCAACATTAAAATACCCCCGTTCTCCACTATGAGTTGCTCTCTGATATAAATGGTTGAGGTAACAGTGGGTATACAGGTACGTATGTGGCAAAAAACAAACAAAACATTTTAAACTGACTTAAAGTATGTACATTACAAGAGTTTGAAGTGTTTCAACCAATCAGAGTACAGGACAGTTAAAGTGCCAATGGGGAGTCAAGGGGCAAAGCAAGTAAAACCAGATACATTCACCTCACTACTATACTTGACATTCAAGCATATTTTTGAATCACGAAATAGGGAGCCCTAAAAATAAATTGCTTAAAATCCATTCAAAACCACAAAACTGTTTTGCAGCTTTTAAAATTATAAGGTCTAAAACTGAAATTTGTACCCAAATTTATCACATAAGAGTCTCTTTTTTAATGTTTTGTTTTTTGTTGTCATGGAAATGATGGCATTATATGTTATGTTGTCATTTGATGTCATGACCTGACCTTATTTCAAGATCCTTGATAGCAGCGGCCATCTGGTTGGTCTTCTCTTCTAGTTTGGTGACGAGGTTGGCCTTGTGGGACATTGACGTTTCAGATGCCTGGAAAGAAACAATATTTCACGGTTTGGCAAAGATAGAGAAATATACATCAATGTGTAAGCTAAAGATAAATCCGTTACAAGTGGCAGTGAAGACCCATCATACCCATACGCAGTTTCTGTGGTGTAAGCGGATGAGAGTCAATGACTCTACTAGAATTCGTAGGGCACCAGTTCCATCTCAGGTTAACTCCCCAGCAATGTTGGTACTTAGTACTGTGTGGATTGAAGCAAGTGAAATAAAGTGTCTTGCCTAAGGGCCTGATGCAGGCTTATGCCAGTGTCTTTAGATTTGACCATCTAGCACTGAGCTACTGAGCTATTGTGTGTGTGTATAAATACTAATTCATGACAAGCATCACAAATTTTTCAGGATTACTTCGAAGGTAAGAAAATATTTCACGGTTTGCAAATAGGCAAATGTTAGTCAATGCATAGCATCACATAAGGAAATGTTCCTTTGAATTTTTTCATGCTAATTTTAAAATAAAGAGGGCAATTTAAGAAACAAATTGGTGAAGGAAAAAAAAACCCATGTTGATATCTCATTCCATTCAGGAGCTATCACATTTAAAGAGTCCCACAGCATGTTGAAAAGTGACTGGTACAGTTAATTTATTCATAATTGTACTTCCAAGGCAATTTGTACATATTTCTTTGAATATCAAGTACCTCTTTCTATAACTATTGTAACATTTGTTTGTTTGAATACTGAGATGTGATATAACATGAACTATGCAAGAACATGCTTTGCCCATCTGTTCCTGGGCCTTACCCTCTAAATAAGAGAACTGTAATTTCATATAAGTACATAAAGTTTGTCTTGAATCTGCTAGTATCAGACTTTCGTGATCAGACTGTTCAATGAGAAAACTATGCTCAAACATTCCTTGATAAACTGAAAACGTCACATGTTTAAGATGCCATCTTAAATTCTTTCCTATTCATGCAATTAGCATGCTTTTTGAAATGATTTTCGCAAGAGCTACAATTCTTCTGTTTTGTTGTGGATTGCAATATGAGTGACAAAAAGCAACTTTCAGATATTATTAGAACTGGTGTATTTCATAAGCAGTATTTAACAGCTAACTTTTCAAGCCAGATACCTGAGGCATTCTGAACTTCGTTGAGTTTTTCAGTTTGACATACTTCAAACTAAGCCTTTAAAGGATTAGTTCAGGGGTCAAGCAAATCCATGTTATATTCATACATATTATTCTGCTAAGGAGATATTTACGTTTAGTTTGGTATCATTTGTGTAAAACGACTGAAATCAGACTAGTTGTAACGTCACGGCCCCAGATTCCTCAAGGTCTATATGTATTCTATCATATTTTGTCCTGTGGTTTTGTGGCTCTTAACAATTGGATGTCAGGAAAGTAGTAAAACAAAATCTAGTCAAAAAGTTGAATAAAATTTCTTTAAAATACATTAACAATTGTTGCGAATGTGAGGATGAGGGTGTCAACCTTCCATAGTAGACTTACTACACCAGTCATTTCTACACAGATAAGACAGAACTTTGAACTTGAATATCTCCTTAATGGAATAAGATATTGAATTAGTTTCTTCATCATTTTGTTTCTCTTGAAGTCTTCTTTCATATAAGATGGACCTGCTTGACCCCTGAACTAATCCTTTAACGGAATAAGATTCTTGAACGCTTTCTTCACCATTTTGTTTCTTTTGAAGTCCTCTTTCACATAAACTTGCTTAACCACTGAGCTAATCCTTTAACGGAATAAGAATTTTGAATGCTTTCTTCACCATTTTGTTTCTCTTGAAGTCCTCTTTCATATAAAAAGGACTTGCTTAACCACTGAACTAATCTTTTCATATTTTCAAGTAAGTAAAATAGAGCAAGTGCCACACCTGTGATCTATTATACAGTTCTAGATTGATGACTTTAATCTCCTCCAGTTGTTTCCGTAGCGATATGATGGTATCCTGCTTCTCGTGGATGTCCTTCTCTAGGAGCTGCATGGCCATCTCCATCTCTGTCTTGAGGCTGATCTGCAGCTGCAATTCTTGCTCCATGTCCTATGAAATTCAAACAATAAGAAGAATTGTAGAGTACATACCTTCACCCCATCATATTGTTTGGAGTTCATTCCCCCCCTCTATCAAATCTTCTTCAGAAATGCTAGGCCACCACCCTTACAGAAAAATCTCACTCGCAGCAAACTAGTACTAGCTAATTGTTGCAAGCTAGAACTTGGAATAAATACAAGCTTGCTAGCTTGCGCAAACTAACGTCAGCTTGCGCAAGCTATCAACAAATATTTGTTAGCTTGTGCAACCTTGCAGAAAGTTTTGCTAGCTTGCAGAAAGTTTTGCTAGCTTGCAGAAAGTTTTGCTAGCTTGCAGAAAGTTTTGCTAGCTTGCAGAAAGTTTTGCTAGCTTGCAGAAAGTTTTGCTAGCTTGCAGAAAGTTTTGCTAGCTTGCAGAAAGTTTTGCTAGCTTGCAGAAAGTTTTGCTAGCTTGCAGAAAGTTTTGCTAGCTTGCAGAAGGTTTTTGGCTGCTTGTGCTAGCTTTTGCTAGATATGTTTGCAAGCATGCTGCAAGCTCCTTGCTGTAAGACAGTGTTTGGGCAAATTTAATCACCAAAAAATCTATTCTCACTTTTGATCTTTATTGCTCATTTGCATTCCGAAAACTTCAGGGTTACAATATCTACCTTCTTTGACTGATTTCTACCAAGGTCATATTATTGTTTTGAATTGTATTCAGGTTAAGCATTAATTGTTTCAGTTTCTTTCAGGCAAAATTCACATTCCATGATTTTTCTTTCATGCCACAAAAACAATTGTTTTGATTTTCTTAGAGTCCAGGAAAATAGATTGTTTGTATTTCCCTTCAGAGCATGAACTCATTGTTCAACCGATTCCCTTGGCATGTTTCAACTTAGTCTTGATATCACCCTAAAACACTCCACCCATCTGCCCTTCCCTTGTTCAAATTTTAATCACTTCTTCCTTAAGCAGCAACAAAACCACACACCAAATTTATTCAAAATCTAATCATCAGTTCTTAAGATATCTTGATAATAAACAAACCCACAAACACAGGCGAAAACATAACTTCCATCAAACTTTGTTGGCAGAGGTAATAAAACTACAACAATAATGAAAATGAAAACTTACTGTGAGCCAAAATCAATACAAAATAGGTGCTCATGACAAAAATGCATCAATAAATCTCTATTGCTGTATTGATACTCTTAATTGTGTTGTACTCATTTGAAAGTAATGCATTTATGTTGGATATCTCATTTTCTCCATTTCTTATTTCTTTTCTATTTTTGTCCTATATTTATTGTAAATTCAAGTTGTTAATTAGTTTGTTGTTTATCTTTGTAAAGGGTAATCTCAAATTTACAAGTCTATGTAACTTTTTGTGAGTTCACCTTATTTCCAATTTTTGTAAAGAAAAAAAGACTGATATTTAGTATATATGAGTCACGAGTTGCTAGAACTTGCTGGCCACATTCAGGTGGAAAATACATCTTCTTTAGCAAAGTCTTTCCCCACTTTGTGAAGAACTATTTAATATAGCCATTTCCCCCACCCCCTCCTCCCTGCTTCGAGGAGGATAATTACTGCCTAGCAGATTATCAAAGTTAGGATGAAGCTTTACCAATCTCATTTGGGTCTCCTGATTCAGCTTATCCTTAGCATCAGAGTACATCTCATTCAGGCCTGTCCTGGATGTTTTATATGTCTCTCTTTCAATCTCGATGTCCTGTTTGGCGATCTGAAAACAAACAAAAGATACTTTGAAATTAAACATCTATGAATAAGTAGCAACAATTTGAATTTAAATGGATGCAAAAATGCTAGACAGAAATAACTTTTATCAAAATGAAATACGACCCCAGTCCATCGCAGGTCAACTCTCCAGCAGTGTTGGTACTCATTTACAGCTGAACGGACTGGGGCAATTAGAGTAAATGTCTTGCTCAAGGATGCAATACAGCACTTGCAACTGGAGTTGAACCTGGTACTTTTTGCATATGAAAAGACTTCCTTACCACAGAGCACCTCAAACCATTAGATGTTATCCTCATCAAAATCAAACATTAACAATGGCCAACAATGAACGGGATGGGGGAGGTAGGGAAGGGGTTTTCTAGCTGTTCAGAGACCTTACACACTTTGTGGTGAGAATTAAGAAAAGGACATAAATGAATGAATGAGAGGTGCAGTGGTTCAGTGGTTAAGGAGTCAGACTCGTATGCGAAAGGTACCAGGTTCAATTCCCATCGCAAGCGCTGCATTGTGTCCTTGAGCAAGACACTTTACACTGCTTGCTCCAGTTCACTTAGCTGAAATTATTACCTGCTCTGCTGGGGAGTTAATCTGCGATGGACTGGTGTCCTGTCTAGGGGAAGTCATGTACTATCGTCCGCTTACGCCATGGAAACCGGGGGATAAGCACTGGCCTTATGAGCCTAATAGCTCAGATGGATTAAGCTTTTATTTAGCTAGTTCAGAGAATATGCACACTTTGTGGTGAGAATTAAAAGGATTAGTTCAGTGGTCAAGCAAGTTTATCATATAGGAAAGAGGGCTTTAGTAGAATTACAATGGTGAAGAAAGCTTTCGTCAAACTTATTCGGTTAAGGAGATATTCAAGTTTAAAGCTCTGTTGTACCTGTGTAGAAATGACTGGTGTAGTAAGTCTACTATGGAAGGTTGGCACCCTCATCCTCACATTCTTAGCAATTGTTAATGTATTTTAAAGAAAATGTATTTAACTTTTTTACTATTTGAATCATTTTTTATCAAACTTTCTTCAGGTGATGAATTTTAATAACCCTTACAAGATTCTGTTTTACTACCTACCTGACAATGGTTTTTAAGCCATAAATTCGCATGTCAAAATATGATAAAATACATAAAGACTTAAAGGATTCTGAGGCTGTGACTGGTCTGATTTCAGTCGTTTTTACACCAATGATACCAAACTTTAAACTTAAATATCTTCTTAACAGAATAAGGTTTGTGAATGCTTTCTTCACAATTATGTTTCTTTTGAAGACCTCTTTCATATAAGATGGACATGTCTGACCACTAAACTAATCCTTGAATATCTCCTTAACGGAATAAGATTTGTGAATGCTTTCTTCTCCATTATGTTTCTTTAAAGTCCTCTTCCATATAGGATGGATTTGTATGTATGATGACATTTATATGAGGTGCCTTTTTCCAGGAGATACAAAGCACCCAGAATGTTGCAAAACGGTCCAGATCAACATAATAATCAAAACAAAAGAAGAGAACAAAGTTACAGTTTATCATATAAATGTCTTTTAGGTTTCTTAAATTGTCCAGGTGAGCTTGCATGGCTAATATTTGAAGGCATTGAGTTCCATACATGGAGAGCAGCAGCAGAAAATGCACACAAATTAGCTTCATGCAATGCTCAGCCAGAAAGTTCCTGAAGAGGAGCGAAGGGAACACGATAGAACATAAAGTTGCCGGCTGCCAGAAATATATGATGGTGACGGATAAATGAGGGGTTTGTAGACATGAAGACAAATTTTGAAATCAACTCGTTGAGACTTGTTTGACCCCCGAAGGAAAGGTTAAGACATAATTCATACCTCCAACTTGCGTTCGACCTGGTCATGAATATCCGAGTGTTCACATCTCAAGTTTTGGTTCTCTGCTTGTAGGCTCAGAATGTCGTTGTTTGCTTTCGCCAGCTTTGAATAAAAAATGACAAAATTACAGTCATATTGAATTTGCTAAACAAATTTAGAATGCCAATTCATGTTATTGTGATATGTAAATAAAAAATAAAAAATATTTTGCAAATTCTTTAGTTTTTTGTTCTTTGTTTTAATGTCTAAGAACTCTTTTTAAAGTGGTGCAGCAGATATGACCAAACATTTTTGAATTTTTGTTGTGCCCCAATAAAATAAAAACAGGAATACACTTTCCCATCATTATCAGTGACTAAGATTTTGGAAAAAATTTAAAGAATAGCATTAAGATTTGTGCTGTCTGCCAAATCATACATCTCAAATTTTGTATGAATTGAAAACTAATCAAATTTTGATCATTAAAAACTAAAAGTGCTTTCTTTTCAAAATTTAAAAACTGATCTGCTCAGATTGTACATGTCCATACACCTTTAACTCAAATTATCCAAGTAATTCAATATCATAATGTCATTTTACCTCCTCCTTTAAATTCTTGTTTGCTTCTTCAAGATTTTTGATTCTGGCCTGTATGACCTGTACTTGGGAGGACAAATGGCGATTGTGCTCCTCAAGGTAATTCTTCTGGTCCAAGACCATGGTCAGGTTTGGAATTAGCCCCTGACTGCAAAAAAATATAATAAAAAGACAATGTTCTTAGGATTTAATAAACGATAAATGACATATTGGGTTAACTTGTAGTGACATTGTTTGTAAATAACTTTGACCAATTACTCCCTTATTGAAAGTGGTTGAGTCTCGTTTTGTTCCCATATGTATATATACATTATACACAGTGGCGCGATACGATTTTGAAGCTGGGGGAAGGGGGCAAAAGCCTATGGATATTTTCTGGGGAAAAAGCGATCTTGTGAGGGAAAAATTTCCCCTCTCCCTGTGGCACCACTATTGATTGTACAATCAAAAAGACTTTTTCTTTTATGACCAGACAGTTCAACAATTACCATATCTAAGCCTGAGCATTCTTTAAATGTACATGTGCTTCAGATACTGGTCTTAAATTCCTTCATTTTTAATCCACAACCGTATCATTTTAGCATGATTTTGATCAAATGTACAAACATTTTAGTGAAACTGGTCCGTTTGTAAGCTGTGCAATAACAGCTAATGCAACGCTGATCTAGTTGCAGCACCTCAAGGATTTGGGGATTTCAAATAAGACCTATTCAAATCAATCAGCTGCAGATAAAGGAACTAGAATTTGAGCACTCTGTAGAGTGCATACCTCCACCCATTAGATAATTCCAACATGACTCAATTTTAAAGTTCACCCCCATTCCTAATACAATCTATCTCAGAAATCCTAGACCACTAAGTATACCCCCAAATCTCTTCCTAACTTTTATTCAGTATTTTCCATTTGCATTATAGACACTGCAGGGTTATCTACTGTACCTTCATTGTATGCAGTTTTATTCAGGCGAAGTATTCATTTTAAATTCTTTTCAGGGAAGATTCACATTCCATCCTTTTCCATTCATGGCAAAAGCAATTGTTTTTATTTTCTTTGATACCCAACCACTAGATATGATTTACTTTGATACCCAACCACTAGATTTGATTTTCTTTGATACCCAACCACTAGATTTGATTTTCTTTGATACCCAACCACTAGATTTGATTTTCTTTGATACCCAACCATTAGATCTGATTTTCTTTGATACCCAACCACTAGATTTGATTTTCTTTGATACCCAACCATTAGATCTGATTTTCTTTGATACCCAACCACTAGATTTGATTTTCTTTTAGATTTGATTTTCTTTGAGAAAATGATTTGATTTTCTTTGATACCCAACCACTAGATTTGATTTTCTTTAGAATCCAGAAAATGGATTGTTAGGAAATCCTTTCAGGGCATGAATTCATTGTTCAGCAAATTCCATTGGAAATTTTGAACTAAAAGTCTTGACAGATCTCATCCACAAACATTTCTGCCCTTCCCCTGTTCCAATGTCTCAAATGACCTCTTCCTAAAGTAGCAAACACAACACACACAACACACACAAAATTGAATCCAAATCCAATTTTCAGTTCTGAGATATCTTGATGCCAAACAAACAAACTGACAAACAAACACAGGTGAAAACATAACCTCCGTCCAACTTCGTTGGTGGAGGTACAAATTTTAAGCAACAATACACATGTGTATTACCTTCATGTATAAAACATGCTTGATGAGCGTCTGAAAGCAGTTTTTACATACCCTTGGTCCGATACCACGTGTGAATTGTGCAGATGGCCAAGATTTCCTAAGTATTTGATTGGTCGATAAGATTCCACCAGTATACCATTATGGACTTGTTAATTTTGGCCATGTGACATTATTTAAATTAGTTTTCCAAAATTGCAAATTCAGATTTGAAATGGACTATAGGCTCAAAACATTCTTCCAACATTGTGTTTACAATCTTGGACAAAACTGTTGGAACAATTCAGAGTTATGAGAAGTACATATGTTATAGTGTTATGAGAACTACATGTGTTATAGTGTTATGTTTCTTTAATATTTTTTCCAATAATTGTAACTCCTAACCCCTGCCCCCTTTTCAATGTTGAATTAATGTAATTTAATGTAATGTCTTAATGTAATTTCCAGCAAAAAAAATAATAACAATGGCCAACATTGAATGGGGGAGGGGAGGAGGAGGGGGAGGGGAGGATGGTTAATATAGTTAGGTAGGGAAGGAGGACAATGGCAGCATCAATGAAATTATAACAATGTCCTTAAAATTCTAAAATATTAATTACAAATGAAAGAATAGGGATTGAAGAAGCAATACAATTTTTTTTTAACATTAATGATTTCTAAATGTGGAATAATTTACAATAGAAATGAAGGTTTATAAAAAGCATCACATATTTTCACTATTTCAACAAGTTTTGTCCAAGATTGCCGCTAGCTAGTAAAATGAATATTTCATTTCTTGAAGAAATATGCTTATTTCTCTCGATTACTAAAATGTTGGTATGTGGTGGAGCAGCTTTCTAGAGGTGGTTTGCAAGGCCAGAGAGCCTGGAATAACAAAACGGCAGAAGAGAAAGATCATCACTTTGGATGAGGGCAGAGGTTGCGTTAGAAGTTTTTGCCTGGTGTATTAGGTTACGACAAGCCCTTGAAGTTTGGCGTATTTTGTCAATTTGCCGTCGTATGTACAGGCCATTGCGTAATGTACAGGGCATTGCGCGCTAGCGAAGCATGCAAGTAATTGTTAACACACACTTGTGTAGACCTGCCTCGCTAAAGTAAATGAAAATTGCACTTAAAATACCAAAAACATTAAAAAATCGGACTATTATTATCATAAAAATATTAAGGAAAAGTTTATACCCAATCCTTGTATAATGTTGATTGTTGAATCATGAAATTTGGGTTAACAATCCCAAAATAAGCTACAAAATACTTTTGTTTATCGTATCCAAACTTTCATGAAGTTATAGTGAACTTTGACCAATTATCAACAATAATATACTATTCAGATCTCGAACACGCCTACTTCCTTACAGTATAGTAACTTGACTTGCAGACTGTGATCACTTCACAGATATACGGTCAACACAATACAGGAGGAAAGTAGAATCCTAGCTAATAATATCGTTAACAATTGACAGCTTGCTTTCAAAACGACATAAAAACTTTCAAGTAAACTGTACAGTGTACGTACATCATGCATAGGGTCTATGTATTAGCCTATATGTGTTTATGACAGCACTACAGGCATGTTGAATCATTCGGCCATTAGTCTCGTAGTTGTGTCATTTTTCTTTTACTTATATGTAATTCAAAATCATTTTTGTGTGAAATCAAACTTTGAATCGCACCACAGAGGTAAGATGTCAATGATTTTCATTTATGTTAATGAAAAACTCTGGTGTAAAATTCCACATGCTATATCTAAATCTTACGACGCAGATACAACCTGTGTCGTAAGAAATTTCAACCATGGCGTAATATACGACAAATTTGTCGTTAACGCGATCTCTGGATGAGGGGAGTGGGTATGTATAAGGGAGATGTGCTGTGGATCCTCACCTGTGGTACAATTTGCCAAGTCATGTTCACCATAGCCAACAACTTGTGCATGAGTTTAATTGAAAGAGAATTTGCTAGAAACCACGAATATAGGAAAGCAATTCATCAAAATTGATTTTGAATTAAAATTTTAAAGCATTGAACATTCTATGGCCTTATTATAATAAATAAGACACATTTTAAAATAAATTTAGGAAATCACAAAGAAAAAAACCTATGCATTTCATTATGTCAAATTATTGTTTTTCTAGAGGAAGGAATACTTCATTTCTTCATGTAATATATCTATTTGTCATCAATTACTAAAATGTTGGAATGTGGTCAGGCACTGGCACATAAAAATCTACCGGTCCAGGGTGGAGTGACCAGCGTCTTCGACTGACTTTACCATAAAAAAAATGATAAGCGTTACAATGCTTATTCGTTCATTCACAGGAAGCATACAAATATTTCATTTTATTTCATGAAGAAAAAACAAAAAAAACTCCTTCAATGCAGCAACGGCCAAACTCAAGTTATGGAAAAAAGTCAATCAGCACGTTGGGACCGGCGCCTCAGGTGTCTGGGGACTGGCGTAACGGTCCAGGGCCAGTGAACCAGTCCACCCCTGAATGTGGTGTAAAAACTTCCTAGAGGTGGTATGCATGGCCAGAGAGCCTGGAATAACAAGACAGCAGGAGAGAAAGATTTCCCTTGTAGACTCGGCTACTGCCTCATCCAAAAGAAACCCAGCTGTTTAATCCCGCTGCGACGAGGCTGGAGGAAAAGAGGGCCATGAACCCTGTGCAAGCAAATTGTTCATATTTTAAATTAAGGAGAAAAGAATCTACAAACAAAAGTTGTTCCATCTAAAACAAACTTAAGTAAGAAAAGTAACTTCCCTTTGAAAAAGTAGAACAACCCTTTATAATGTATTAATTTGACAAGGTCTGCTTGTTGCGGAATAATGTTCGATGCAAATTAGGGGTGTGTCCCTTCTCGTTCAATCATATTCCCGAAAACAAACTTAGATATGCAATCATCAGCTATAATTCTTTCAATTAAACTCACCCTGACACTCCTTCCCCCTGGGGTCTATCCAAGTAGTTTCCCTCTCTGAAGTAAACGCTGAAGTCGATGACGGACGGTGCATTATCTAGATCGTCCCCCTTTAGGCATAGATTACAATCAATGACGTTCAGTCCCACCAGAAGACCCTGGACCACAAGACCTTCTTCTTCCATCATCAGAGCACTTGGGTCGTAGTGTTCACTGTGTGGGATAATGATGCATATTCAAGAGATCAATGAATATTCATAGAAATTAATGAAATATAAATGATGGAAAATATGTTTAACTCCCACCATTAATTTAGGTTTATCTTGGTTCTTATAATGTGCAAGCCACATTGAAGTCTTATTGCCTGCCAGTCACTTAAACTTGACTGGGCCAGGATGGAACATAAAAGAGTACCACGTTTTAAGGCTTTGTGCGCAGAGAACCAGAAAAGGGGTTACTCTGCTGCCGTTGGGACCAGCATGAAACGTCATGATGTACAGTGGGTACCTTCTGACCAATGTCTACTTCTCCCAATGGCAGGATGATGAACAGATGACATCCTTCTACCCTTAATGCAGTACCGCCAACAAGGGGGTTAAGGGGTGTGTTGCCCCTGCCCCCTTCCCTCGTCCCAGGATTTTATAAGGCCTGGGTGGTAAGGGCCTATCAAATGATTGTGTTAAAAGGAATCGCTCATCTAATAGTCTGTGAAATCAACTTTTACTTATCAAAGGGCTTGCTTTGGCTCTGAGCGGCCCTGCCTTGATCAGGCATACAGTATCTGTCTGTAAGGCTGTGAAAAAATCTCCAGGTTGACTCTTTAGGAATTTCCTGCATCTCAGCAGTGTGTTCCACCAACTCAGCCACATAGCTCCTGTATATTTCCTTGAAATATCTTAAACATATCATTTAACCCTTAACTTAGTCATAAGTGTAAATGGGCTCTATTTGATACAAGTTTTGTTATAAAACTTTCCATAGTGTCTCCTCAACCATTTTGTATTTTCTTTCAACCTGTTTCATGTATGTATCTATGCTTTAAAATTAGTCTTGATAAATAAAGAAATGAAAAGGTCTTTAATATCTGAATGGCAAAAAAAATAAACTAGAACATCAATGATGTAGTAGCTCAACATATTTTGGGGGTGGTTAAGTCTGTTTTTTGTTGGTGGGTTGTTAATTCGGGTAGGCTGGGGTTGTTAGGAAAGAAATACATGTTTGATGTTTATTTTGAGGGAAATGCAAGTGGGAGCTTTAATATCGTTGGGATGCTAGAACATAAATGATGTAGTAGCTCAATATATGTTTTGGGGCTGGGCATAAGACAATGAGTAGGCTTGGATTGTTAGGAAAGGAATACCAGTTTGATTAGCAGTGGTGCAACAAAAAGTTTTTGAATGCCTGGGAGGGTGGGTAAACCTTACAGGCCTTGGGCAAAATCGATTTAGGACTAGCCTCTAACAATAATACTGCAATGTCTTTGTTATGGGACCCAAAGCACCACAGGTGTCGTAAGGAACTCAGGGAAAACGGAGAGCACAAAATCAAGTTCATGTGCATTTTTTGACAGTAATTGAGGGGCACTTTTGTCAGTTTTTAATTGTCACCTTTGACTTTTCCACACTTTCTGCAGGAAAATTCTGCCTATGGGAGTTTAAAGATTGGGAAGCCAGGGCCAATGTTGACAATTACCCATCGGGCGAACAAGTAAAAGGCTTCTTTTAAAAATTTCTGTTTAAAATTAGATTTACCAAGGTTTATAACGTCCCAACAGAACTCCATTGAAGTATTTACACCAAAACGCTTACCGTGACGGCTGTTTGATTAACCAGTCGTGGAGCCCTGGTGGGAGACCCACTGGGAATCAAACCCGGGACGCTAGATTGAAAGCTGAAGCTTTACTGCACTGCCATAGAGGTCTGTTTGAAAATTATTGGAGGCATACCTACTCCCACCACGGCCGTCTGTTTGAGTGCCCCTGGTAAAATGTTATGCTTTAATTAGGTCAAATGAATACTGAATGTATATGACAACCTCTTCGTATTTTGTAGTATTTGTGAGTGAGTGGATATTTATTTGTTGACCTAGAATAACTTCAAATGAGTTTCAAAAGGGCACCTCCAAGTTCCAGACTGGTCCACCCACAACTTTCAAAGGGGCAACTCCAAAGGGCACATTCTGCCCCTTACTCTGGGCCAGGGGCGGTCCCCCTCCTTGCCGCCATGATTCCGACATCGTTGCACAGGCCAACTTCCTACAGGCCGCAGGACTCTATTTGCCCCACTGCGTGTGGGAGCTTTAATATCGTTTGAATATGTGAAATTTGTTTTTCAAGTAAGCATAAAAAAAGCTAAGCCTCAACATCAATATGATGCAAGTTTTATTAACAAAGTTTGCTTTTAAGTGAAATAGAATTCATAAACAGACATACCAACAGCAAAATACTTTGGTATAAAATCAAGATGGATTTTAACTATTGATACTGTATGAGCCATTCTGAGCAAATAATTCATTATTGCAAATAATAAATCACAATCAATAAATTACAATTAATCAGTAATAGCATCTAGGCCTAATAGCATCCCACAAATACACATCCAAGTAGCAATCATTATAACAAAATATATCTAAAACGATCTTTAAAATTTCTATTGAAGTCCTCTTTAATATAAGCTGATAAAATGTATCTACTTGACCCCTGAATCCTTTAATATACCCGTCACAGATAACGGTGATTTTCCCGAAAAAGGAAGATAATGTTCCTATGATCGAAATAATTTGTCCGTAAATAAAGAAATTACCCCAGAATTGGTCAAAAATTTCCGAAAGTTAAAAATATTTCCGAAAATAAGCAAAATTTTTCTGGAAATTAAAAAGTAGTACCCGAAAATATAAGAAATTTTCACAAAAATGTTCTGCAAATTGTCCGGAACTCAAGGAAATTACCCCCAAATTGGCCAAAGAGTTTACGAAAATAAGCAACATTTTCTGAAAATGAGAAAAAATTCCCGAAATTTTAAGAAAACTACCCGAAAATGAAAGAAAATTTCACAAAGATGTTCTGAAAATATTCTAAAAATCAAAGAAAATTGCCCAGATATGAAGTAAAATTTCCAAAAAGAAAGCAAAGGTTACCTGGGGTGGGGGGCATATAACAAGTCAAAAATTTATCGAAAAGGTCTGTTTTGTGTATCGCCATACCCAATCCCACCCCACCACTAAGATTTTCTTTAAAAAGGAGTATTCCCATGTTTTTTCATCACTTTTTGTAAGAAAGAGAGAACATTTTTAGAAACAATTTAGTACAAAAAAAACATGTTGATGATATGTTATTCCTTCCAGGAGATATTCAAATTTTGAGGTTCACAAAAAATGGCAATAAACGAATAGGAAAAGGCTCAGTATGACATCACAGCAAGACATTCTCCCACAAAGTTGATGTATTTCATTAAAATCTATTATCTTTTTTCATTAAAAAAAAAACCTGCTAGAAAAATAAATTGATGAAAGTTGGGTATTTATATACATTGCCAAATATACACTACTTCAATAACTTTTGAAAAATTGTTTTTAATCATACAGAAACAACCAATTAATACATAAACATTTGTAAAGGAATTGTCTCTATGACATCTTCAAATACAAATTAATCATACTGTACAAAAAACTTTAAAATGCAAGTGGGAAATCTTAACAAATTCTTATCTCCTGAACTGAATATAATACCAAGCTGATTTTTGTACCAAATTGGCTCTAAAAGTTTGCTATTTCAAATACAATTTAAAAAAAAACACATGGAAATATTTCTAAAAGGCACTGGATTCATGCAGAAGTTAAAGTAATACAGTCTGTAGCCTTGCAAACTAACAAGATACTGTGTATAAGATTACTGCAAGCCAGGTCATGTGTCTAATGCGATCACAGAGGAGAAGGAAGGGGAGGGGAAGGGGTGGGGAAGGGGTGGGGGAAGGGGAGGGAGAAGGGGAGGGGAAGGGTAGGGGAAGGGTAGGGGAAAGGTAGGGAAGGGGAATGGGAGGAAAGGGAAGAGAAAGGGTAAGA
The DNA here is from genome assembly GCA_020152595.1 of Chiridota heheva. Classification (NCBI taxonomy): domain Eukaryota; kingdom Metazoa; phylum Echinodermata; class Holothuroidea; order Apodida; family Chiridotidae; genus Chiridota; species Chiridota heheva. The sequence goes on from JAIGNY010004597.1 coordinate 1,050,435, forward strand.
TGAGGGAATTGGAGGGAAAAGTTGAGGGAATTGGAGAGGGAAGATGAGGGGAAGGAGAGGGGAACATGAGGGGAGGGGGGGCAATTGAGGAGGAGGGGAACATGAGGGGAAGGGGAACATGAGGGAAGGAGAGGGGGAACATGAGGGGAAGGAGAGGGGGAACATGAGGGGAAGGAGAGGGGGAACATGAGGGGAAGTGGAGGGGAAGGGGAGAGGGAAGAAGGGGGCATGTTGAGACTTACTTGAAACATAACAATGGCACCGAAATAATGTGCTCCAGGGGTACTTCATGCCCTAAAAGAACATCTAAGGCAGATAACCCTGATGTGTTTCAAATGCAAGTGGGCAAGATAGATTAAAAGTTAGGAAGATGTATTTGGGGGATAAAAGTTGGTTGGTCTAGGATTTCTGGTGTAGATAATACAGAGATTCATAGAGATATTTGGGAGATAAAAGTTGGTTGGTCTAGGATTTCTGGTGTAGATAATACGGAGATGGAAAATCATAGAGATATGAACTCTCCATACAAACTTGGATCTTTGGGTAACTGCACTGTTTTACATCAAACTGTCTGCTGTCAATAAATGAAACCTTTTTGCTGTGGGTCCTTGCCTCTGGAAGATATGTCAAATCATGATAACAATAACCAATCTCTAAATGAATAATTTTAAGACCAATTTGGAGACACATCTTTTTAGAACTGTTTACAAACTGTTTACAAACACTTTTCGTAGTTTAATTTAGATATACCTTTTCTTTACTTTAATTTTCTTGTTACTTGGATTTATAAATTCCTTTACTTTTTTAATCATTAGGCCCTACATTATACTATTTTTAAATCAATGTACAGCATTTTAGAACATTTGTTATGGATTGGACCCTTTAGGAATAAGTATTTATAAACATTTTTATATATATCTTATATTATACTTATTTAGAATGCTAGTTCAACATATGTGCAACTACCTCTTTGACTTACATTAACAGTTCTTTATTCTCAAGCATCACCTTGAAGTAATCCGCAAGCTTCTTCTGCATCAGAGCCAACCTCAGCCACGCCCTACCTCTTCCTAGACTGGTCCTGTAAGGAACGAATAAATATAAGGTTGAAGGATAAGGTTAGTGGTCAAGCTCCTCTTATATGAAAGAGGACTTTAATAGAAAGAACACAGTGAAGAAACTACTTCAATACTGTATTCCGCTTTAAAATTATTAGTTTTAACTTCTGTCTCAACTGTGTAGAAATGACTGAAGTAGTAAAACTACTGTACAATGTTGGTGCCCTCATGCTCACATTTCTTAACAGTTGTTAATGTATTTTGAAATAAATTTATTCCAATTTTTTATTCTTTGAATTATTTTCTCTCAAATATTTAGGTGGTTAACTATAATTACCCTAACTAGATTCTGTTTTACTACTTGCCTAGCTGACAAATCCAATGGTTTTTAAGCCACAAAATCTTTAAAAAAAGACATGATAGAATAAATATAGACTTTGAGGAATCAGAGGTTGTGACTTTACAACTAGTCTGATTTCAGAGGTTGTGACTTCACAACTAGTCTGATTTTAGTTGTTTTGTTTGAATGTTTTGTTCACCATTTGTTTCTTTTTAAGTCCTCTTCCATATAAATTAAACCTGTTTGACCACTAAAGTAATCCTCTGAGCTTAGAGTCCTGATGGTAGTCACATGACTTGTCACATGTCTATAGCGATGGTCTAAGAGGTGCAGTGGCTCAGTGGTTAAGGAGTCATGTTCTTATGCGAAGGTACCGGGTTCGGTTCCCGTCACGAGCGCTACATTGTGTCCTTCAGCAAGGCACTTACTCTACTTCCTTCAGTCCACTCAGCTGTACAATGAGTACCAGCACTGCTGGGTAGTTAACCTGCAATGGAATGGTGTCCTGTCTAGGTGGAGTTGTGTAGTCTCATCTGCTTGCACCATGGAAACCGAGGATAAGCACCCAGATATGGCTCGGATGGATTTAACTTCAACAATAGGAATGGTCAATAGTGCCAGACAGGATAAGTTATGTCATAGTAGCTTAAAAGAAGAAAGGATGTAATCTTGGAGAGTAAACTTAAAGGTATAAAAGCACAGCAGGATGAAGGAAGAGCTTAAGGTGGTGGAGGAGTAAATAATTGTAAGAAAGAAATGAAGATCTATCTATGGACAAGTAGCAACATTTAAGCTTAATTATCTCCACCAACAAAGTTGGATGAAGGTTATGTTTTTGCCCGTTTGTCTGTTTGTCATCAAAATATCTCAATAACTAATGATTGGAATTTGATTAAATTTGGTGTGTGGTTTTGTTACTGCTTCAGGAAGAAGTGATTAAAATTTGGGATGTATTGGTACAAGGGACGGGAAGAATTCAAGGGATGGGGATGTTCAGGGTAATAGTTTCCAATGGAATGTGGTGAACAATAAATTCATGCCATGAAAGAAATCCAGCAATCAATTTTCTGGACTCAAAGAAAATTAAATCAAATAAAACAATTAGTTTGTGCCATGAATGGAAACTAATGGAATGTGAATCTTACATTGAAAGAAACTCAAACAATGAATGCTTAGCCTGAATGAAACTGAAAACATTGGCATGGCCTTAAAAGAAATCAGTCAGATGATAATCTTCAAGTATTCAGAATGCAAATAATCATTACAGATCAAAACTTTAAATCTTTGTGGGCATTTGATTTCTGAGGTAGATTCTATTGGTATGGGGAATGAATTTTATACTAGGCATGTTGGAATTGCAACAGGGGTGGGGTAAGCATTCTACAGAGTGCTGATATTCAGTTGAAAGATAAAATGCTTTAAAATATAAAAATTGCAAAAATTTCATGGGTTGGATTGGGTTGGGTTGGGTTGGGTTGGGTTGGGTTGGGTTGGTTTGGTTTGGTTTGTTGATACTTAACGGCACCGCGACAGTCAGAGTCAAATGTGCCAAGAAGGTGTTACAAATTTAAGGTGTAAGAGTTAGGGCAGAGAGGAGATGGAGAATTGAGAGGGAGAAAAGGGGGAAAATAGGAAGAATTTGGGAGAAAAATTAAAGTGAAAAGAGAGGGGTGTGTAAGGTTAGGTGTAGAAGGGAAGAGAAAAGAAGATTAGATATTGTGGAATAGGTTGTTGCTGCAGAGGAAGTTGATAATGTTGGAGGAAGGATTATTTTTTAATAGATAGATTGAGGTGGGTGAGGAGAGAAGAGTCCTGAGTTCAGGTATAGGGGACAGGTTAAGAGGAAATGCTTGATGGAGAGTCTGGTGTTGCAAGTGGGGCAGATTATTTTCAGTGACTAAAATTTAGGACAAAGTAAAGAATTGCACTACAGATGATGAGATGTTTTCTCTTACATACTTCACAATCTTCCAACTTTATGTATAGTTATAACTTGGGTGCTACAGGTGCTATTGACATAAGTTAAAAACTTTTCCCAGAATTTAAAGCATTTTCTTTCTTGTGAATATAAACTGTCTGTGTACCTATAGGTCAATTTCAACAAGAAACAGTATAATTGAATATGAAATAATCCTTTTTATACATGGAGGCATAAACGGTTCACTTGGGCAGTGTTTGCATTAGGACACAGGATGGGGGATTTTCCTCCCAAATAATGTTTTTTTTTTTTAGGGAAATTCCCACAAAAAATTAAGTAAGCATATACTGTAGTACTCAAGTATTGACGTTTCCAGGTCTGTATGGAATTTGTCTGTGTGTCTGCTCTGATACAATTCTATTTCACTGAAGACAATGTAAGGAGTATTTAATAACATAAAACATCTATGCGTACGTACAAATTTCTATATTGGATGAAAGAGACTTAAAATCTGTGCAGATCATTTTTTGAAATTTTTGCAATACAGCATGATATGGGGTGATCAAAGCTTGATTGACTAATTTTAGCTAAATTCAACAGCTCAAATACTTGATGTAAATCTTTTTCTTTAGAATTTATTGATACTCATCTACTTGCACTATGGAACCACACAGTGGCATAGCCAGGATTTCCATATTGGTGGGACAAGTAACATAAATAAACCTCCAGGATACAAAATATGGCCCCTGCCGACAAATGGTACTAATTTTGAACCAATAGAAATGGAATATTGAGGAATTATTAGTGGGGTGATCGCCCCCTTAGCCCACCCTTTGACTATGGCACTAGAACCATAAATTAGCACCAGCCTCCATTGGCAGTTCATCAGATGAGCAAGGGGGTGCTACTGTCCCTCCCCCCCAAAGTTTGCAGATCACCATGTTTTTTGTAATAAGGAATACAAACATTCATGAATTATATGTGGATGTTTATTTTCCCCCCATTATTTTGCCTCCAATTAAAATCTCTTACAGCCGCCTTTGCCAGCCTTCATAACTCAAGAAAGGATTACATTTTTTAAAACAAAGGATTACATTTTTTAAAACAAAGGATTACATTTTTAAAAACAAAGGATTACATTTTTTAAAGAAAGTATTTACATTTTTAAAGAAAGAATTACATCTTTTAAAACAAAGAATTAAAGTTTTTGAAAGAAAGGATTACTTTAAAAAAAAAAAAAAAAATATTTTTTAAACAAGGACTTAATTTTTTGACTTTAATCTCATTCTCAGCAAGGTGACAAGTTATAAACAGATTCAAACATCTGTCTGATATTCAACTCAATAACCATTCCCTTACTTAATTGCAGGAAGGTTCCGGACGCTGTCGGTGATTTCTGCTGCTTCGGGAGACACCCTCTCTAGACCCTCACAGGCACTCCAGAACGACTTCTTTTTCTCAAGAAATGTTTTTCTACCTGTTTATTGGATAATGGATAAAAATGATCATTTTGGTAAATACTCTCAGGCTGTAATTATCCTTCACAAGTTGGGGGAGATATAGGGCCAAAATTTTTCCCCACAAAGTAGGGGGCAGTATTTTTAAAATCTTAAGTATTTTGTTTTTCAATTCTGCCAGAATTTGTCACACCTGATGTATCACATCTTACAGTATGTGTCACATCTGATGTATCACACCCATAAATGTGTCATCCCTTATGTCTAATACCAAATGTGTGTCACACCCGATGTGTCACACTTTAACTGCTTATCTTTAAGGCCAGGGACTGAGTTCTTCATAACACTGTCATCTGTCAAATGTGTCACCCCATTAATATTATTATTATTATTAAAAACATTTATATAGTGCAAATACTGTAAAATAATACATTCAAATGCGCTTTACAAACAAATGAATCAAATGATAAAATAAGTTAAGACTATAGTAAATAAAAAGATAAAAATAGACCTAGAATCATTAAAGCTTGAATATCGAATAAAAAGGACAAAAGCAATAGGATCAACAATGAACATAATAAGAGGAATAATCTAAAATGTTAAGAATAAAATAAAACTTAGCAAGTCAGGTTGTATAGGCACTAAGATAGTAAAAGTAGACACACAAAGATGAGAGCTCTAAGATGTAAATATTCATATATATGTCACACCTAATGCGTCACACCCCACTGCTTACCTTTAAGGCCATGATTGAGTACATGTTCCATGACAACAAAGAACTGCTGCAGGGGCACATGTTCATCCCCAAGTGTCCTGGACTCCTCCAGAGCTGACTCTATCAGGGTCTTGATGCACAACTTGGCGATATTCAGTAAATTTGCTCTCTCTACAAGGACTGGGTTCTTCATAACACTGTCATCTGTGATAGAAAAGAAACATCCTGTCAGTCGAGTTTCATCTGGGCATATTTTTTTTTTTTTAAATAAGGGGTGGGAAGGGGGGGTCCCCTCAGCTGCACTTCTTCAAAAAAATAATGTCAAATTGTGATGTCTGAAATTGGGAATAGCATTCCATTTTCTGATGTAATATGATTTATTTAAAGCTGTCAAAAGGAACTCAGCTAATGAGTTTCAGAGATAATACAATATACTGTAGATATAGAAATCCATTTTCCATCAATAGATATCTACTCAAAATTGCACAATGATAATAATAATGACGACGACGACGAAGACGATAATACTACTACTACTACTACTACTACTACTACTACTACTACTACTACTACTACTACTACTACTACTACTGCTACTACTACTACTACTACTACTACTACTACTACTACTACTACTACTACTAATAATAATAATAATAATAATATACAGTTCTTAAAAGCCCAACACACATTAAACTCTCATTGCGCTGAAAAAAACAAATAAAATGAAATAGGGGGAAAATAGGGAAACAGCTTATAGAAGTGATAAAAGATGTGTTGTTTACAATGATTTAAAGTTAGTTACAGTTGGAGCCTCTTTGATATGTGTTGGAAGATTGTTCCAGAGAAAAGCAGCTGAAGATGAAACGAACGATGACCATATGACTATGTAGAAACAGGAGGTACGAGCGATAACTTACAATCAAAGTGTAGACGGCGAGTCGGAGTGTATATGTGGATAAGATCCTGTAAGTAAGTGGGAGCAAGGTTGTGGACACATTTGAATGTTAACAGAAGAACTTTGAAGTTGATGCGCGATTTAACAGGGAGCCAGTGTAACTTGTGAAGGATTGGAGTTGCATGAGTGAATGGTTTACAATGTTCTTCACAATCCTAAAAATTCAAAATGGTGTAAGTGTGTATTAATTTGACATGAGTTTTAAGCAGTTTCCTGCCACCAAAACTATGAAAAATGCATGGCTACTGAGGGCGGAGCTTCACTTTTGGACCCCACCAGGGGCCCTTAAGCATGTCCCTTGACCCCACGCCATTGTGGCACATGCCTTGTGCGCACTAGGTGGTACACACTTCTAAATTCAAGTTTATTTATGCCACTCTCCCCCATTAAATTTGTTCTGGCGGCACCACTGATGCTAAACTTTGAATGGACTTTATGAACAAACATATCCAAAATGGCTGACAAAATGATACTTCTGTTTCCTAAAGCATTAGTTCAGGGGTAAGACAATCTCATCCAGGTCCATCTCATGTGTAAGAGGACTTCAAAAAAAACAAAATGGTGAAGAAAGCATTAACAAAAATCTTATTCCGTTAAGGAGATATCTAAGTTTAAAGTTTGATATTTTTTTGTGTAGAAACGACTGAAATCAAGACTATAGTTGTAATGTCATAGCCTCAGATTCCTCAAAGTCTTTAAGTATTCTATCATATTTTGTTCTGCGATTTTGTGGCTCAAAAACTATAGGATATGTGAAAAAAGTAGTAAAACTGAATCTTAGGAAGGTAATTATAATATACCACCTGAAGAAAGTTGAAGGGAAATTAATTTAAATAGTGAGAAACTTAAATAAACTTTCTTTAAAATACATTAACAGTGGTTAAGAATGTGAGGATGAAGATGCCAACTTTCCATAGCAGACTTACTACACCAGTCATTTCTACACAGATAAGACAAAGCTTTAAACTTGAATAACTCCTTAACAAAATAATATTTTTGAACGCTTTCTTCACCATTTTGTTTCTTTTGAAGTCCTCTTTCAAATAAGATGGACATGTTTGACCACAGAACTAATCCTTTAATGTTCACATTCATTTGTATTAATGCCCTTTAGCATCACATTTGTTGGAGTGTTCATTTGTTCAGAGACCAATGATTCTGCTCATGATAACAAACAAAAAAAACAAAAAAACTGAGTTGGTAAAATCTTTGAAATATTCACCATCCCCTTGGATTCTGCTACATCATCTAGCAGCCATGTTTCATAAAATCATACTTTGCTGCAGGCTGTTTTTTTTAATACATAAACAAAATTGTATGACTTAAAGATTGGATCAATAAGCATGAGTTCACAAAGCTGACACAAAATCCTCAATCATACGCTGTCATATTAAATATTCATACAGTATGTGAGCCCTCAGTGCATGCTGCTGCTACATTAAATTCTTCATGAGCTACATATTTTATGTATTTAATTTCATTCTTGACATGATAGGTAGCACGGAACTAACACGGTATCACTCCGCCATCCCAAAATGAGAACCCTCAGAAAAAGGCTAATAAAAGTAATTTCGAGAGGTGTCCCATGTCATGGGACGGAAAGCTGAGAAGTTGAAAATTTCAGGAATGGTAGTGAAAGAATAGGTCTTGACTATGCATATCCAAACTTGACGAGATTTGTTTCAGTAAAAGTTTCATGGGGAACTATTTTACCATGGACCCATACCCAAATTTGAGAGATTTGGTCTGAGGGTGTACTGTATAACACCTCTTCATTTCAGCCAAAAAAAAAAGGGGCCAAAACCTCTGGTGACCCTCTATTGAAAGTACCCTCATTCGAGAGATATTAAATGGTACTGTTTGGAAAACATCACAAATCTATAACATTCTGGTACAAAAAGGACCCCGAACTTGACTCTTTCATCATAGGCTTCAATGGGGCAAATAATTAGTTCCATGCTACCATGAATGAGGTTTCTCAAAGGCTGACATGTCACATGTTAGCTTGAAAGGTCAAAGGATAAAGGTGACAGTAAATTCATCTCAATAGAGTGATGATAGAGAACATGATGACAAACTGTAGTAACAAATGTTCACAAATTTTCTTTAACCTTATTTTTAGTCAACCACAGTAACAAATGGGTTATCACATGAGACTTCTGTTTGTTAAATTCCATATAAATTTGAATACAAATGCTGTTAGCATCACATTTTGTTCACGTGTTCATTTACTCATAGAACAATGACTGTGCTTATGATGACACAAAAAAACATGTTAATACCCTTAGCATCCCATTTGTTCGAGTGTCCACTTTAATACTCAAAGAACAACGACTCTGCTCACGATAACAACAACAAAAACTACTCAGTAAAGACTTCGAAGTCTTCACTATCCCCCTGGATTCTGCTACATCATCTCGTAGCCATATTTCATAAAAACATACTTGCAGCAGGATGTCTTTTGAATACAGTACATAAACAAAATTGCATAACATCTGATCAATAAGAGCATAAACGCATGATGCTGACACAAAACCCTTAATCATATATAAGCTGTGATATTAAATTTTCATATGAGAGCCCTCATACATTAAATTTTTAATGTGCTACATATTTAATGTTGTTAATTTCATTCTTGACATGATTGAGGTTTCTCAAAGGGTCTCATATGTAAGCCTAAAGGTGTAAAGGTCATGTTATAACAGTGTTAGGGTGATAGTAAAATACTCCTAATAGAGTGATGATAAAGATAAGGATGAGAGAATGAATGATAAAATAAATTAACTTCTATAGTGTCTGCCAATGTTAACACTAGAGTAGGGGCATGTCTAGTTTTTCATTTTTAAGGGGGTAAGTCCCTACTAAGAAACAAATACCCCCACCCCCTTCCCTGAAAAGGGTTTATAATTTCTGGTTGCTTTCTTTGTCCCCAGCTAGAAGGGAAAATTGTAAAATTACTAACATAAAATTGAAAGAAAATGTGTAAAACTTGTTGGAAATTTTGGCAACATTCCCTAAAAATTTCCCGAATTGACAGCTATTTCCTGGAAATTAAAGAAATTTCCTGGAAATTGAAGAACATTTCCTGCAGAAATTGAAGATTTCATGAGAATGAGAAAATTTCCCAAAACTAATAGAAATTTTGTGAAAATTTCAAGAAAATTTCCCAGAAATGGAAGACAATTTCCTGTAAATTCGAGAGAATTACCCAAAAATTCAAAGAAAATTCCAGAAAATTTAAGAAGAATTCTTGAAAATTTAAGGAGATTCTTCGAAAACTAAATAAGAATCCCTGAGAATTCACAAAGAATTCCCGAAAATTCAAGGAGATTTCCCATTAGCAGCAACATTTTATGTAAATTAAACAGTACAATTTTAATTTGTTAGAGTTCTTGCTCCCCTGAGAGGTAACCCCTACTATTTTGCCAAGGCAAAATGTTGGCAATTGCCCATCAGGAAAAAAAAAAAATGCCTATTTGAAAATTATTGTGAGGGGAATGGTAGGACATAACCCTGATAATATCAAGCATTTACCTCCTATTTGAAGGTTTTTGACTCTATGTTACAGATGTTGGTTGGAACATAAAAGTTTTGGTCCAAAACTAAAGATTAGTGAAAAATTTATTATCCAAAATTGAAGATTGAGCATTTTTGGTACAAACTGTAAAAGTTTTGCTTCAAAATTAATGACAATTCAGTCGATACAATTAAAAAAATGCCAACATCTGTTTTGTATATGGTTCATTTGATATTTCACTTAATTATATTTATGACTTTGCCAATTTTTTTTTTTGGGGCTACAACATTCCCCAATAGCTTCCCCCTCCCCCACCCCCTCCTGTCTTAAGACTTGCCTAGGCACTAGAGTTCAAACAATTTTGGGTGGTGATTTTTCCCCTTGTTTATTTTTGTTTCAATGGGGAAAATTTCTTTTTAAAAAAAAAACACAACAACAATCCCAAAACAGCCAAAAACAACACAAAAAATGAAGAAAAATTGGCTGAAATAAAGCCAAATCTGACTGATAAAAGGCCAGATTTGGCTCTTTTTCCCCAGCCAATTTCATATTTTTGCAGGAATCCCCCAACCCCTTCAATTATATTTGAGGGGGAATTTGATAATATGTGCAGAAATCCCACAATCGTACACATAAATGTGAACACATGGTGTCTACATTGATAAAAGCACTTGGAGACTACAATCTCCTACAAAACTCGGAACATCTCATGAAAATTTTGTCAGTTAATATTTTCTTATTTTTTGATAGTATTGATTAATTCTTTGGACATTGACCAATTTCCTTCATAGCTACAGGATCCCCTCACCTGACATTACTATCTTAACCCCTCCCCTGCATCTCCCAACCCAAAAATGTTGGCCATTGTTAATGTGATTTTTTTCTTCCAAATTAAGTTAAAAAAGCAGGTGTTGAGTTAAAAATTGCCAACAGCAATAAGTATTTATGAATAAGAAGCAAATGTAAATATATTCTGGTTTAAATACAGTAGCAAAGAGGCTCCACAATAACAAGACAGAAGAATTTTTTTGTTTCCATTTCTATAGTACCTAAGAATGTTTTCAGATGTTCAAATACAGACGTGTCCTTGAAGATACAAATCTTTTAAATTTAAACATCATTAAATAACCATCAAGATACAATCTCCACGTGTGCTTAAAATATGCTGCTGAGTAGAATTCTGCATCTAAGCTCACGAGTTACCATGGCAACCTGCTTATGATGTCACTGCCATTCAGTACAAGCATACTTGTTGGGAGAGAAATCGTTAGTGCTTCGCTGCCTCACAATTAACATGTCTGGGTCGAATTGTGGGAACTTGAGCTGAACGCTCGTTTGAACGAAGTTGCATGAATATATGCAGTAATTCACTTGGTTTTAACAAAGTGCGAGGGGAGGTAATTTCCATATGTTTTTAACATAATAAACTGCTATACACAAATTAAGGCAGGCAGCATATGCAAGAACAACCACTAATATTTCAAAGCCTCCGGGGCTTTTCACAAATTGCACGATATATATCAATACGGACAGTCTGAGCTTAAAGGAGTGTTTGGCTGAAGTGTGAGGGTGCATTATCATGGAGTCTAAAACATTTGAATACATATTTCTTTTCTTGCATGTGATGGTACTGATCATGGGTGGGGGAGGGGGAAGTCAAAAGTGGGGGGGGAGACAAAATAAAAGTAATGCTTAAGATACAAAAAATTACCATACAAAAGATACAAATTCAGAAAAAAGTGGCAAGTGCCCCCTTTGGTTCCCCCCTCACATCCTGCCTATGGTACTGAAAATTACCCTTTAATGTGATTAGTAAAATCAAACCTAATAATTTTCTAAAACAAAGATTTGGTATTAATATGCACATACCTTACTGTGGTGTTGGTTAAAAGATCCATTCACCTTTGCAATATGGCTTTTAAAAAAAGCACATTGCAAGAGATACACAGTTGATAGACCATCCCTAATATATTAGACAAATATAAAGTAAGGCCATTCTTTGTTACATTATGTGTGTGATCATGCAGCAGAGAATGGACCCAGTGGATCCCTGGGAGAACCCAGGAGTCCACTGGGAACATTCTCGGTTACGTTACATGTGTGACCAGCTAAAGAATGGACCCAGTGGATCCCTGGGAGAACCCAGGAGTCCACTGGGAACATTCTCGGTTACATTACATGTGTGACCAGCTAAAGAATGGACCCAGTGGATCCCTGGGAGAACCCAGGAGTCCACTGGAAACAAAATGGACCCAGTGGATCCTGGGAGAACCCAGAAGTTACATTACATGTGTCACCAGCTAAAGAATAGACCCAGTGGATCTCTGGGAGAACCCAGGAGTCCACTGGGAACATTCTCGGTTACGTTACATGTGTGACCAGCTAAAGAATGGACCCAGTGGATCCCTGGGAGAACCCAGGAGTCCACTGGGAACATTCTCTGTTACATTACGTGTGTGACCAGCTAAAGAATGGACCCAGTGGATCCCTGGGAGAACTCAGGAGTCCACTGGGTCAAGTGTGACCAGCTAAAGAATGGACCCAGTGGATCCCTGGAAGAACCCAGGAGTCCACTGGAAAGATTCTCGGTTATGTTACGTGTGTCACCAGCTAAAGAATGGACCCAGTGGATCCCTGCACATACAAAAATTATTGGATAAATTAAGAGTATAAGACACCATCTAGTAATTATATACATGAGTAAAGTTACTTCAAGATGAATAGTGATACTTATGTTAGTTCTCGTATACTGTCACATTTGAACTTTTAAACACTAATGAGTAATAACTTATATTTGAAATTTGTTTAAACTATCTCACTTTTGAGTTTTTCTAAACATATTTACTAGATGAACAATCAAAGAAGCACATGAGTGTAGTATACATGTTTAGTGCGTATCTTTATGTTTAAGTATACACATTTACTTTGCACAATTGCTTAAATAATCTACTTCCGTTTTATTTTACTCGTTTGTTTTGTAACATGCTCACGTCACAGCCATACGCGCTAACGTATGGCTGTCAAACCAGGTGCAACCCAGTTGATGCACATGTGTTCCTAGCGTTATGGCAACCTATATACTCATTTACATATATATAACGCTAGGAACACTTGTGATTCGATGCCTGTTCATCACTAAAGTAACATGCACACATTGCAAGGCCTAAGAACTTGTAAGATGTTTTTCATAATCTTAAGATTCTATTTAATGATGCCAAGAGAGATTTTTATGTTGAGGATCAATAAGTGGAATACAATGGCAGTATTTTATTGGCATACTGTATGATACTGTAGTGCTAGGCTAGTACGACCTAGTATTAAGCCTAACGTTAAGCCTAGTACTGAACCTTCTTGACTTAACGTTAATCCTTACATTTGAACTTGATGTAGCCTTGGCCAGTGTATAATTAGTGTATGAAAGATTGATGATAACATGATGTATCCACTGATTTGCTTACAAAGTGCTTATCAAGTTCAAGTGTTAGTACTAGCCTAGTACTACAAGAACTCTGCAGTAGATAAATCGTGAAGATATTTTCTGATATAAATACACTATCATATGCTTTGGAAATATTGGCGTTACATTCCACACTTCATCCTAAATATAAACACTCTCTTCGCATCGTTAATGTCATCTTAAGAAGACGAAAAACAACCTGCAAATGTATGAATCTCACGTTGTGTGTGTTACTTCAATGATGAGCATGCATAAAATTGGCAGTGTTTGTAAGATACGGTTGATTAATAAATGAGTAAAATGAAATCTTTATGCATATATGTACTCCTTAGTGTATTGCCAGGAAGATATCATTTCCTAAGAAGATATCATTTCCTGAGAAGAACGAGTGAAATAACACAATTTGTTTATATTCACTCAATCAACTACATAATTACTCAGTGATTTGGTATCTTGATCTACCCGTTGTTGTTTTTATTTACTCATTAATGATGTGTTGTCAGAAAGACAAAATTAACTCATTTTTAAGCCTCAATTTACTCAGTGATTTATCTGTGTATGGGAGACCCCAAGAGTCAACTGGGAACATTCTCTGTTACATTACGTGTGTGACCAGCTAAATAATGGCCCAGTGGATCCCTGGGAGACTCCAGAGATCCACTGGGGCCATTCTCTGTTATGTTACGTGTGTGACCAGATAAATAATGGCCCAGTGGATCCCTGGGAGACTCCAGAGATCCACTGGGGCCATTCTCTGTTATGTTACGTGTGTGACCAGATAAATAATGGCCCGGTGGATCCCTCAGGGGTCCACTGGGGCCATTCTCTGTTATGTTATGTGGATCCCTGGGAGACCACAGGGATCCACCGGGGCCATTCTCTGTTATGTTACATGTGTGACTAGCCAAAGAATGGCCCAGTATAGAGCCTATATCTACAATACTTTGCATATATATATGGTCCATAGGCACATCATGTTTATTTGCACAGTAATGCCAGAATTAAGGAAAAGTAAACTTGACAAGTGCAAGATTCGCAATTAAAGTAAGGGGTGGGCAATGTATGCTTGTGTTCTGCTCTACAGAGTTTAAATGTTAACCCATATGGGATGTAGAACTTGCAAATGGCTACATCATACTTGTCTCTGACACTCCTCAGCTCCAAAACTTGAACCTGGAGAGCTAGAGTGAGATTGGCAAAGTAGGGACTGTGTTATGCTTGTCTTCTGCACCCCAAAGGTTAAATGTTAACCACATGTGGCGATGTAAAATTTTCAATATTGTTGCATCATACTTGTCTCTGGCACTCCTCAATTCCAAAATTAATCTGAAGTGCATGGGAACTAGGGGCTGGGTTATACTTATCTTCTGCAGCCAAGAGATTAGATGTTAATTCTGGGATGCAGAATATACAATATGTCTACAGTACATCATACTTGTCTCCAGCACTCCTCAGTTCAAAAATTAACCTGATGACGAGAGCAGGATCATGACAAAGCAGGGCTACAATCTTGGACAAAAATCATCGGGACACCCCCATTGGGACACCCCCCTTGGGACACCCCCCTTGGGACACCCCCCTTGGGACACCGCCATGGGGACACTCCCATGGGGACATCCCCATGGGGACACCCCCATGGGGACACCGCCATGGGGACACCCCATAGGACACCCCATGGGGACACCCCATGGGGACACCCCATGGGGACACCCCCATTGGGACACCCCTTCCCTTCAAACACCCCATTGGGACACCCCATTAGGACACCCCATTGGGACACCCCCATTAGGACACCCCCATTGGGACACCCCATTGGGACACTGCCATTGGGACACCCCATTGGGACACCCCATTGGGACACCCCCATTGGGACACCCCCATTGGGACACCCCCATTACCCTGTTCAATGTTGGTGAAATAAGTGGAAAATGTTGATCATTGCTTTCCACGTCTCTGTATTAATGGGAGCTAAAAATAGCTGTACATAAATATTTGAAATAACACGCAAACTTTCCGGTAAGCTGGTATTAAATGTCCCAACAGTTTTGTCCAAGATTGTCTGAGAAATGTCATTGAGTGGAAATATCGTAAATGTCAATGGAAAAAGAGTTTTATGCAGGGAAGTGATAAAATAATTAATAAATAATAAAAGGCATTAGCTTCTTTTGAATCGTGCTATCTTAAGTAGATAGGAAATGTATGCTTCATTCTTTATTTTGGCTTGCAATCCATATTTCATAATGTCTGAGTGCTTTATTCTTGACCACTGCATTGTTCTGCACATTTTGGATTGCAAGGAAAATGATGGCAGTTAGGGGGTGGGGATGGGGATGGTGGGGAGGAGAGACGTGGTTGAGATGGAGGCTGAAATGATGACAGTTAGGTGAAGAGTATTTCAATTTTTGTTCTTTTCAGTTTTTAGCATGTAAACAAAAAGTAGTTCCAAAATGCTCAAATTGAAATTTTTAATCTTATTATGAAAAATACTGTACAAGAATAGAGTGAAGCCTCTTTTTTGATGAAAAAAGTTCAATAAAATTTGATACAATAAAAGAAATATGACCCGATTTTGTAAATAATAAAAACTGTTAGATTCCTTGTTTAAAATAGAAGTGTGCCAAACTCTCGCCTTTGCTAACCAATTGACCAAATTTGTATTTGATTATTTTGTCTTTTATTTGAGAAAGTAAATCAAATTTATACGTTTCTTGTGTTGAAGTTGTAGTGACTAGAAATTGACAAAGTGAAAATAATCGGATAAAGTCCATACACAAATTGAAAAGGAATTTCTCCTTAAGATCAAAATGTTGTCAAACGTTTTACCACAGATTATAGAAAGTCTCATTAAGTACAGTGATCTTTACTCTATTTTCATGGTAAAAAACGTTGGGGTGGCACTGGTTCTATGAAATAATGCAGCTTGACAAAACCCATTAGGACACCTCCGTTCCCACGTTCAATGTTGGTGAAATGAGTGGAAAATGTTGATACTTGCTGTCCATATGTCTCTGCATTTCCTAGTGAAATATTTTGACAACATTGAAAGGGGAAGTAGGAGGAGGGAGAGGGGGGGCAGCAGAAAATAGCTGTACATAAATATTTAAAATAACATGCAAACATTCCAGTAAGCTGGTAAATTGTCCCAACAGTTTTGTCCAAGATTGCAGGTTACAGTCATCATATGATCACACAAATACTGTGTTAATTCCAAAGCATGAATTCCCTGAACATTTTTGTTTAACTGTAGGGTCCTTTCACCCATCTGTACTTACCCTCTGATGCTTCACTTGGTGACTGGAGGGATCCTGGTGATCGCAAGTTCTGAGGAGACATCGACAAGTCCCCAAGTTCTCTTAGGCACAACCACTCACCATCCACCGACACACGAAAGTTACACAGGTATATCGTTTCCGATGCCATAATTCTCAATTATAAAACCCTCTTCCACAAAATATTGCACTGTCAGTTTCACAGAGAAACAGCAAAATATCATGTGACGTCAAATAAAAGTTCAATATGTTTGCCAAGTTAATTTATAACTTTTTGAGAATAGGGTGCTTTCCTACTTTGACGTCATGTTATCCACTTGGTCAAAACATCAAATCTCTCAAGATTATCCGAGAAGTTTTCAAAACTATTTTCACTTCCTTCTTGCATCACTTGAACATGCAAATATTAATCCTCTCTGATATTTGATAAGAAAACATAATTATAAGAGATATACGGATAAGTAAAACAAGCCAAGGGCATAGGAAGGGTCACCTCTCACAGAGGCGTAGGAGAGCAGGGGGTCAAGCTTGCTCCCCCCCCCCCTCCCCTTCCCAAGTGGATTTCACCTTCCCGGTTGCATGCTTTCTGCCCGATTGGAAGGTGAAATTGGTATATTTTTGCACTTGTCACGGAAATTTCCACACAAAAAATCCCAGTCACAAGCAGAATAATGCACTGGTAATTAAAGTTTCTATCCAACATTGCTTGCTACTCATTGGGATAATTCCTTTCTAGTTTTAGAAACTTTCCTTTAATTTTAGGGAAATTTTTATTTTAATTGTTCCATAAACCAGACATTGCAAACGATACAAATCCCTTCCCTGCTAATAATATGCTTTCCACCCTATGTCACAACTGCCATCCCACCCTCTAATCTGCATGATGTCCCATCCTATATCCCTCCCTACAGGAAATCATACATAAAATCCAGATACCATTCCACCACGGGATGCCATCGTTCCATGTAGCATCCCACCCTGTCCTACATGCCATTCCATCCTATACCACATGCTATCCCACTGTGTTCCATGTGCCATCCCATCTGAAATCCAGACAACATGCCATCCTGTCTAACATGTCATTACACTGTCGCCATTCCATCCCACCTTGTCCCACATGCCATCCCAGCCTGTCATAAATGCCATGACACTACCTTGTTTCACATGCCATGCCACCCTGTCCCACATGCTAATTCACCCTGGCCTATATGCCACCCTGTCCGATATGCCATCACACCCTGCCATCACCTGCCATCCTCCATTCATCTGCCATCCTCCATTCGCTTACCATCTATTCCTCAACATGCCCTATTCACCTACCATCTCCCATTCACCTAACATCCCCCATTCACCTACTACCCCAACTCACCTTTTACTATCCACTTATCCACCAAACATACTCTTAACCAACTCATCATTCCATCCTTCACTCCATTTGCACTACAGCCCCCCCTCCCCAGCCATAACTTAAATATGACACTTTCAATAAAAACATGCTCAATTTCCCCTCCTTTATAAATCAACTAGGGATGATCTATCTACACAATCAGAATGTGTTTATCATAAGTCTATTATGTTTCTACTCTATTCTAGCAAAACCTTATTGGTTTCTCCTATTCATTCCCAAGACACTTCATTATAAATTCCATTCAGTCTTCAGTTCTATTATTCAACTTTTTGTTCATCTCAGAACAAATCCTTTAATTGCTACTATTAACGTTATCTTGCTATGTTATGCTATGTTTAATATTATGTTTATGTTATGCATTATAATTATGCAGTGAATGTGTCGGTTACTTTACTTTACCTGTCGGTTACTTTACATAAAACAGTGCCGTGGAAGGTATTTGATATTGAAGAGGTGGAAAGAAAGGGGGAGGGGGGATGAATCAGCTGAAATTTAATTTTGATTTGCTGAAAGTTTATAGCATGTCAGCGCTATCCGAGTGCCGTGGGTTCCAGGGGCCATGCTTAAAGGCCCCGAAAGTTGGTGCATTTTAACCCTTTGTGGGTCTAAAATGAACTCACCCATTTGGAGGGGTACAGTGAGACAGAAAGACAGTGCTTTTTTTAAATGAATTTTCACTGGTCATGGAGCCAAATGATAGGTTGGGAGGATGAGCAAAGGCAGGGCAGTTTCCCTCCCCAAGAAGTTGCACGCTTCCTGTCAGGTTGGAAGGTAAAATTCAGAATTTTGGAAAAAATTGGCAACATTCCCCAAATGTTGAAAAAATTTCCTCAAAATTGAAGAAAGCTATCCAAAATTTGGCAAACTTTCCAAATAATTAGAGGAAATAAAGAAAATTTTCCGAAAATGGAAGGAAATGCTTAGGAAAATCGAAGAAAATTGCCTTGGAAATGAAGAAAATTTCTCAAAAATTGAAAGATAATTTCAAAATTGTAAGAAAATGTTCCGAAAATCAGAGAAAATTGTCTGAAAATGAAAGAAATTCCCGAAAATGGAAAATTACCTGGAAACTTTAAATGATGAAAAGTTCCTGCAAAGTGAAGGAAATTTCCTGAACATTGAAGGGAAATTTCTGAAAATTGGAGATCGAAAAAACTGCCTGAAAATGATGGAAATTTCCCGGAATTTGAGAAATGTTCATGATTTGTTTCTCTTATACTACTGTAAGTTAAGAGGCTTGTATTATTTTTTAAAGTTCTTCTACAGAAAAAACAATGTCTGGTTAAAGGCAGCTATGCTAGGATAGAGGCAGTCCTTTTATTATTTGAAAGGGCATTTTTTTTAACTTTGCAACAAAACAAAAAACTACGCAAATCTCTTTCAATTTTTGCAAAATTTCCTTCATTTTCGTGCAAATTTTCGGGAATTTTCTATTGATTTTCTTCATTTTTGTAATATTTGCTTTCATTTTTGTGCAATTTTCTTCATTTTGGGAAATGATTTACTTCAATTTACAAGAAGTTGTCTTTCATATTCATGAAATATGCTGTAATTTTTGTGCATTTTCCTTCATTTTTGAGAATTTGTTTTAAATTTTAAGAAGTTTTCTTAAATATTTGGGAAATTTTCTTAAATTTTCGTAAAATTTCCTTCATTTACATGTACATAAAATATGCTTCAAGTTTAGTGCATTTTCCTTCATTTTTGGGAATTTGTTTTCAAATTTCAAGTTCTCTTCAATTTTTGTAAAATTTCCTTAAATTTTTGTTAAATTTCCTTCATTTACATGTACATAAAACATGCTTTAAGTTTAGTGCATTTTCCATTATTTCAGAATTTTTTTAATTTTTAAAAGTTCTCTTCATTTTTTGGAAAATTTCCTTAAATTTTCGTACAACTTCCTCCATGATTTACATGTATATAAAATATGCTTCAAGATAAGTGCAATTTCCTTTATTTTGGGAAAATTTTAAAATCTCATGCACCAATTAATCAGTTAATGCACAAATCACCTCAGGCAAATATGATACACAGCTGTTTTATCACCAGTTTGAAAAAAAAAAAATTCCACTAAGACACCTAACACAGATGAGTGATTTCAATCACAAAAAAAGCCCTGTGTATTCAGCACTGGATTTCTGTCATCTTATACACACAAATAGCCTTGGGCTACTTGGCTGTGGCGCACATAGGAATGGCAGATAAACAATCATTGAGTGGAAACACAACACACTGAACAGGAAGTCGGGTTGGTAATTATCATACCTGAGTTTTCAGGATGAACGGGAGCGGGTAGGCTTAAAGAGGAACTTTTCAGCATGTCTCAAGAAGTTCTCTTCAATTTTTGGGAAATTTCCTTCATTTACATGTACATAACATAACTTATGCTTCATTTTTCAGTAATTCTCTTCATTTTTGCTTTCATTTTCATGAAATTTCCTTCAATTTCGAGAAATTTTCGAGAAGTTTCCTTCAATTTTCTGGAAATGTTCTTCAATTTTCGAGAAATTTTCAGGAAATGTTGCCAAATTTTACTAATATTTCCAATAATTTCACACCCCCCATACCCCCTAACTTCCCCCCTCATCCGCCCTAGGTTTTGGACTGTGCTAAGAAACTCATACAATTTTTTGCACAGCAATGCCACCCATGGATAGTGCAACATGCAAAACGTTTCTGCGTTTAACTGAACAAGATGGCCAATCTCGCCGCATGCAGCAATAAAAGCATTGGGCTCAGTGAATGAATTTACTGAGCTACTGAGCCCAGTTAACACTCAGTCTGAAAGTCATTAGTAATGTATGTGTACAGTTGTATGGTGGGTCGTGACCAGGCCAAGAGCAATTTTGTATTTATTTGCAATGATGAAAGGCACAAATGTGGCATCAATTTTTATCCCCTGCAAATTATTGCCCCTCCAGCCCCCCGGCTCCACAGCACTGTAAAAAGACATTATTTCTTCCCCTATTTTCAAGCACATTTACACTGTTGTTTGCACAATTTCAAGAAATTGATCAATCCTACCAATAGGTAGCAGAAGCATATAAAGGTAATACAACTGTGGGGGAGGGGGGGGTGGCAGGGGAATGCCCCCTTACACTCCCAAATCCTGCTTACAGAAGCACTGCTCTGTTTATTTCAGGAATACAATTTTGCAAGTGTCTTCATATTACACAACCTGTTTAGTTAATGACTGTCTTTACCATTCCGTCTTATATTTCAAGGATAAACCAACCCAGCCAATCCCAATCCCTGCTCTAGCTAAACTCTTTTGGTAAAATATTAACAAATTTGTCCTTTTTTTGGAAACAAATTGGAGCCTCTCGTTTGACATCTGTCATAGACTTTGCATTCTTGTACTTGCTTGGCACTCTTCCAAGAGATGCTGGAGATGTCATTTTGACAATGACTGAATTCTCTCCACATAGTAAGATCAATAGAACTACAGTAGACCGATTGATGTAAAGCTGTAACGATTGTAATTTATTCAAGTTGACCATTTTCAAATAATTCTAGCTTTCAAAAACACTTCACAGGCTTTTCAGTAATTTTGTTATGCAAATGCACAGGTGTTTAACCTACTGCATCACAGACTATTGTGTGTGAGATCCACGGGCGGGAATTGCCTACTAAAAAGAGGGGAGGTTAACAAAGTCAAAAGTTGGGGGGGGGGACACAAAATCACGCTAAGAATACAAAAAATAAAGATACTGATAATCAATAATATAAAGCATATAAATGCTATACAAAGGACAAAGGGACGATTAATTCTTAGCAGTAGCAGCGCCAAGACTTTGGTCATGGGCAGGGGGGGGAGGGAACTTGTCTTAATGGAAGGAACAAATCCTATAAATTGGACAAAATATGTCACTTTACAAAATGTTCTGAGGGAAAGAGGGGACAAAGCGATCTCATGGGGGGGGGTGACCCCAGCACCGCCACTGGCCAGGAACTTGCCTTTGAGATTGAGGGGTCACAGAGGTAAGAATATACAGACCTTTCAGCATAATTTCTGCAAGCTTTTTTGCTTTATGAGGGTTATTACAACCCTGGCTACACCCATGAAAACCCTAATAAAAATGCTTGGAGCCACTGCTACTTTACCTAGCTAGTTAAACAAATCAGAGATGTGGTCCATCTATGCAGCAGGTGAAGTGGAGTCATCCAAGTGAGAAGCTATTTATACAAGTCTACATGGCTAAATATCTATGCATGTTACATATACACCACTAAAAAAAAAACATGAGACCAGACTAAAATCCTTAAAAAAACTATGCTCCATACCAGTAGTGTAGAAGTACTGCAAATGTTGTAATGTGAAGCTCACTTGGCAAAGAGCAAGGGAAATATCCCCTAGGCTCTGACTTCCCCCTCCCTATGTCCATCCCCTAAGCTCTGACTTTTCCCTCCTTATGTCCATCCCCTAAGCTCTGACTTCCCCCTCCTTATGTCCATCCCCTGAGCTCTGACTTCCCCCTCCCTATGTCTATCCCCTAAGCTCTGACTTTCCCCTCCCTATGTCCATCCCCTAAGCTCTGACTTCCCCCACCCTATGTCCATACTCTAAGCTCTGACTCCTCCCTCCCTATGTCCATCCCCTGAGCTCTGACTTCCCCCTCCCTATGTCCATCCCCTACGCTCTGACTTCCCCCTCCCTATGTCCATCCCCTAAGCTCTGACTTTCCCCTCCCTATGTCCATCCCCTAGGCTCTGACTTCCCCCTCCCTATGTCCATCCCCTAAGCTCTGACTTTCCCCACCCTATGTCCATCCCCTAGGCTCTGACTTCTCCCTCCCTGTGTCCATCCCCTAAGCTCTGACTTTCCCCTCCCTATGTCCATCCCCTAAGCTCTGACTTCCCCCACCCTATGTCCATACTCTAAGCTCTGACTCCCCCTTCCCTATGTCCATCCCCTGAGCTCTGACTTCCCCTCCCTATGTCCATCCCCTATGCTCTGACTTCCCCCCCCTATGTCCATCCCTAAGCTCTGACTTTCCCCTCCCTATGTCCATACCCTAGGCTCTGACTTCCCCATCCCTATGTCCATCCCCTAAGCTCTGACTTTCCCCTCCCTATGTCCATCCCCTAGGCTCTGACTTCTCCCTCCCTGTGTCCATCCCCTAAGCTCTGACTTCCCCTTCCCTATGTCCATCCCTTAGCTCTGACTTCACCCTCCCTATGTCCATCCCCTAGGCTCTGACTTCCCCCCTCCCTATGTCCATCCCCTAAGCTCTGACTTCCCCCTCCCTATGTCCATCCCCTAAGCTCTGACTCCCCCTCCTTATGTCCATCCTCTAAGCTCTGACTCCCCCTTCCCTATGTCCATCCTCTAAGCTCTGACTTCCTCCTCCCTATGTCCCTTTTTCTAATCCTTTACTTAATGCTAATACTGGTTCTCATCAACTGATAAAATAGAGCTATGAACCTTCTATGGTTCTGTTCATAATTACCAACGATTTCTTCTTCAGTTTCAAGAATATAGATAAGTCGTAAAATCAAGCCACCTTCGAGCAGGCCTCTTTCATTAAGCAAAAGCTTATGATAATGAGTAACTCTACCAATAGGATACCGGATCCACCGTAGCAGAAAGATCTGTTTTTACATTTTCCAGCTGTTTTTGCATTTCTGTATGAAACACATGAGGTGGCATGCCTTTATTGCACTCTGTATGGTTAACAATGAAGGAGAAAATATAGTTTGTGCAATACAGTATTTTGAGGTTCTTAGTCTTAATGGGTTAGTTCAGTGGTCGAGCATGTTCATCTTTTTTGAAAGAGGACTTCAAAAGAAATAAAATGGTGAGGAAAGCATTCAAAAATCTTATTCCGTGAAGGAGAAATTCAAGTTTAAATTTTGGTTTTATTTTTGTAACGACTGAAATCAGACTAATAAAACCCACATAGCAGTAAAAACTTCATGAAATACAGTTAAATACTAACCATTTTACAGAGTTTTAAATTCTCAGGCATCAATTGCCATATTTTATGCAAATTTTGTTATTTATTACAGAGCGACCTTGGTATTTTCTTTTGCAAACCCTTTGTTGTTTTAAATGTCTACCATAAATCTTTTTGAAGGGTGTTTGAATCTTTCCGTGCCTTCCAATGAAATTCTAGCACGAATAGACTTTCTAAGAATAGGAATAAATTTAGGAAACAAATTCAAAGACTTACATAAAGATTTGGAGCTGCCTGCCATCCAGGCCTACATTACAAATATTGCATGGATTAAAAACTGATAAAGCTTTCATCAGCCATAACTAAAAAACAAAAAGAGCTGTTTTTTAATTCAAAAACTGATCTGATCTTTCAACCAATAATCAGTCCAGTTCATGTTCCTGATCAGGAGATCTCCTGATTGGGAGATCTCCTGATCAGAAGATCTCCTGATTGGAAGATATCCTGATTGGAAGATATCCTAATTGGGAGATCTACTGATTGGGAGATAACCTGATTGGGAGATTTTCTGATAGGGAGCTATTCTGATTGGAAGATCTCCTGATTGGGAGATCTCCTGATTGGGAGATCTTCTGATTGGGAGATCAAAAAATGCACAATGATTACAATTCAAACTGTTGCTAATAAGTCCAGCAGTTAAATTGTTTTTGCTTGTCAAATTCTGTAATTTTAGAGTTGTATACTTTGCAAATGATATTGAAATTAATATTTCTGTATAATTTGTTAAAATCTGCTGTTCAGAAACTATAGAAATTAAGTTTTCAAGATTACTTTAAAATTCCCTGGTGAAAGTCAAATCTGCCCTTCTGGGGAAAATAATTCCTCATTATATTGCACTTATCAATTGAGTGTCGCACCCTCTATACCCCGGGCAAGGTGCATCATTGCACGACCTGCGTCACGCAAGTGGTATATATTGATGCATCCCTCAGTCACACAATTGACTATCATCTTGTCTCAAAATGACTGTACTTGTTTCACAAAAAAGATGCACATTTCAGTGTAATTGACGCACACCACAGTCATGAAAGTGACGGACATCACATTAACATTGACGCACAATTATTGAAGCACTAAAAGAAATAATACAAGTTTAGATTTAATGGAAGGAAGGAGCAGACGGCAGCAGCTCAGTATTCTAGAATCTTCATTGGGCTGGCTTCAACAAACGCACCAGAATTAAAGTTCATCTCATTAGTACTGGTCATTCTACTTGTTTCAATTTATTTAGTTGTGATATAAACAATACTGGAAAATTTGGACCATCTATGAGTCTGTTAATAATCAAAACCACTTATTTCTGGTGTTGCATTCCAGTTTTTCAGACAGCAACTCAGCTGATTAA
Source organism: Chiridota heheva (assembly GCA_020152595.1). Taxonomy (NCBI): domain Eukaryota; kingdom Metazoa; phylum Echinodermata; class Holothuroidea; order Apodida; family Chiridotidae; genus Chiridota; species Chiridota heheva. The sequence continues at coordinate 1,075,834 of JAIGNY010004597.1, forward strand.
AGCAATGCTTTGTGCCAACTTGCAAAATTTACCAAGCACATGCATGAATTCTGCAGAGTAAAAACTAAAATAACTTTAGGCAGAGATACATTTGTGTCAAAATTAAAAAAAGCAATATCATTTTTTTAAAGCAATAGAATTTTTAAGGGTATTATCATTGGTCTTTGCAAATTGTACATTTAATCACATGCAACAAATATAGCAAGTGACCCACATTGACCCACCTGTGTTATTGAAATGACCAACATCTTTGGTAAAATGACTTGCCCCCAATCACATTTATGACTGACATCATAAGTGTAATGATGCACATGTGGATCACATTTTATTTTGCAATGACCCACCTTTAATTTGCCGGGGATATAGGAGGTGGGACATTCAATTGATAGGTGCATATTGCACCAATAAATTAAGAATATTTTGTATGCATTTTTCCTACCTTTGGCTTAAACCAATAGTAGCGTTACATATTTCTATATAGAAATTTGGAATTTGGAAAGATGCACTGTAGGTTATAATGCCAAAAATTTCCCGATTGGGAGATCTTTTGATCAGGAGTGTGTACCGGACTGATAATTAGGGCATGATTTCTTGTACATGTAGCTGTCCACATATCTTTTTAACCTAATACGCTTTACCTTGCTGTAAGCTTGCAGCATGCTTGTGCAAGCTAAAAATTGTTATCTTGTCGCAAGCATGCTACAAGCTAATACATTTCTAAGGGTTATTATAGCAGGGGCGTTTAATACGTCAAATACAGTAAGACTTTTCCCTATCCTCATCCTCAAAGCATTGAAAGAGAATGCCCAATTCTAGCATTTTGGGATCTTATAACCACACCCGCAATTGTATTCTGATCGTTAAAATCAAATACAAAGAAATAGTACAAAATAACACAATGAACTGCTTTACCTGTCTACCCTTTTGTACAAATACATTCCCTACTGTATTATTTTCAAAATTAAAAGCATGTTCTTCCCACTATTTAAAGCCTCTCAAGATGGTAGATCAACAAAATTTTGTGAGAGTCACCAGACCTTTAACTAAAGTTCTACACAATGTAGGGAAAGCTTGTAAGATAGCAGTATAGCATGCAAAGTGTCTACCTCCCAATAATCTCCACATGGATCAATTTAACAGTCATATGACAATATTTACATTAAGAACCAATATGGCGTACCCCACCCCTATCATTCACAAATAAGACAATATTTCCCAGCCTATACAAGATTTGTAATAATAATTGTAAAAAATAGCCTTTTTACTCAAATGTCAAAGAAATAATGTTCTGTGGAAAATAATCAAACCATGCTATATCAAAATTCTTCTTGGAGCACATGAAAAAGGTCATGCAGGGACGAGGCCTCGGCTCTCCCGCGATACTCCCACATGCGTAACCTCAATAACAAAACCTTCGAAGCAAAATCCACAATTCCAATTATGTTCAGAAAATAGAATCCCACGATAAATAAAAGATACACAAAAAACATTGGTCACTGAGATGCGGTAAATGTACAGATCACGAAACACCAGCTTATTTTAATTCCATTCGGATGCGATTGTAATTTCTCTCTAACGATGCACTGTCACATGCATGCTGCAGCAAGATCATGGATTGTAATCATGAAGCAGAACAGCTATATAACAAGTGGTGTGGCGTGACTACGGGTGATAGGTGACTGATGGCAGAAAGTTAATTCATTAAATTGAGGAGACTGCGCTATGCAGTGGGCGCCTGTGGCCGAATGAATGCAATAAATACAAACTTGTTAATGTTTTCAAGGCTTGTATGTGTGACTTTCATGTTGATAGTTTATGAGGTTCTGTGAGTGAAGAACATTAATGGTAGATAGTAAATGCAGTAAGTACACCTTCACACTTGAAATCATAATGTTTGTTGGAATGAAAATCCAATTTGTAAACATTAATGCTACAAATGAAGGGTGTATGGTGAGGGTATATGGTGGATGCATAGAGACAACATTAGCTATAATGCTTTAAAATTAATTAATAATCGTCATAGTAGCAATTGGAATTCATCAAAATCTTTTCATCAAAATCACTTAAACATCATATTACTATTTTAAAGTGTTTTTAAATCTTAGACACCAACTTGCATATTATCTGCAACCTTTTATCGGCAACATTTTATTAGCTACAGTACCTTGATACTTTCTTTTTGGTAAAATCCATTGTTTTTTTAATTTCTCTTCTTTAAAGTGATGCAGTAAATTCTGATCAAAGTGTTTGGAGTTTTTGCCATACTCCCAATAAAATTCTAGCAGGAACAGACTTTACCATCATTTTCAGTCACTACTAGATTTCGGAATGACATTTCACGCGTAGAATGATTAGCTTTCCACCCAGTCAGATCACAGATTTTGCATGAATGGAAAATTGACCAAACTTTAAACAGCCATAACTCAAAAACTAAAGTTTTCTTTTTTTTCTTCTCCAAAAAATTGCTTAATGTCCATAGACGGACAATTGAATATGAGTGATAATTGCTACATGTCCATAGACGGACAATTGAATATGAGTGATAATTGCTACATGTCCATAGACGGACAATTGAATATGAGTGATAATTGCTACATGTCCATAGACGGACAATTGAATATGAGTGATAATTGCTACATGTCCATAGACGGACAATTGAATATGAGTGATAATTGCTACATGTCCATAGACGGACAATTGAATATGAGTGATAATTGCTACATGTCCATAGATGGACAATTGAATATGAGTGATAATTGCTACATGTCCATAGATGGACAATTGAATATGAGTGATAATTGCTACATGTCCATAGACGGACAATTGAATATGAGTGATAATTGCTACATGTCCATAGACGGACAATTGAATATGAGTGATAATTGCTACATGTCCATAGATGGACAATTGAATATGAGTGATAATTGCTACATGTCCATAGATGGACAATTGAATATGAGTGATAATTGCTACATGTCCATAGATGGACAATTGAATATGAGTGATAATTGCTACATGTCCATAGATGGACAATTGAATATGAGTGATAATTGCTACATGTCCATAGATGGACAATTGAATATGAGTGATAATTGCTACATGTCCATAGATGGACAATTGAATATGAGTGATAATTGCTACATGTCCATAGATGGACAATTGAATATGAGTGATAATTGCTACATGTCCATAGATGGACAATTGAATTTGAGTGATAATTGCTACATGTCCATAGATGGACAATTGAATATGAGTGATAATTGCTACATGTCCATAGATGGACAATTGAATATGAGTGATAATTGCTACATGTCCATAGATGGACAATTGAATATGAGTGATAATTGCTACATGTCCATAGACGGACAATTGAACATGAGTGCTACAGTAGGCCTGGGATTCCTTTGGCAATATGTGAGTGTTTATAAGTTCATTATAGTATAGAGGACAATAAAATGAATAACAAAGGTGAAAAATATTAAAAAAATTGTATTCCAAAATGCCTGGGGAGGGAGGGGGGAGGAGGGGAGAGGAGGGGGGGAGGGGGGGAGGAGGGGAGGAGGGGAGAGGGCATTTCCATATGCTAGGTATACATATATATATGTGCCACCCGAGCAGTTGCCTGTTTTACATCATTTTCGTAGCGCAGGTGTCTTTTTTTCATCATTTTCGTAGTGCAGGTCCCAAAAAATGCTGTTTTTCTCGTAATTTGGTACTGCTGGTCCATTTTTACAATATTCTTAATGAACATTCCATACTGCAGGTATCAAAATTGACTTCTGTCATACTGCGGGTATCAACATTTTGTCATTTAATACAGCAGGTACCAAAATATCTTGGGTATGGTTTTCGGTGGATCACCAGGGCTGCACACCCCTACCACTTTTAGTATGAAGGCCCGCCCCCCCCCCCTCCTCCTTTCCCTGGACCAAAATAGAGATATCTAAACATCTATGGACAGGATGCCACATGCAGTATGCTACATATATCATGAAAAAGCTAAACATTGAATCATCAAAATATGTAATGATTTTTTGGGCCTTATACTAAATTATGCAAATTTATTGACATTTTGTGACATCACAAAAAGAAAACCTATGAATTTCTTTATGTTAACTTTTTGTTTTTAGCTCAATATCCCTTTAGGGATTTGAGCTTGTGCGATGACTAACTTAAGAGCCAGGTTCTTTCCCGGATGCGTTCAGATTTTTGCAGCGTTTATCATATCCAATGTGTTTTTGGATATTTTGCTGTGTTGCTATGTTTGCCTAAAATAGATTGATATGTTGACACAATAACAGTTCATATTGTTGCATAGTTTTAACGAATTCTGCACTCCAAAATTCACAATGTTTTAAATACTTAGAATTCACTCAGCGCAATCCGAAGGAATTTAGCATATACAATGACATTGTCTTGGGAAATACTACCGATCATCTCCGATTAAAAGTGTTTTCATTGGCTGGAGCATTAAAATACAGTCTTGCACATATGCTAATCGAGCGTAATATCCTGTTTGGGATTTCTCCCAATGAGTCCAACTTTTGTAGTTGATAGCTGATATGGGCTATAAATTGGGTTTAAAAAACCTATTAAAAGATAAGAATGGCTAAATAGCTTAAATGGTTATTTCAACCATATAATGCGATTGAATCTCTGGCTATAAAATTACTAAAGTGTTAATAAGTCACTGATAAAAAATTAAAAAAACACCTTGCATGAGTCCCCCTGTAGATCGCAATAGATGCATGATTTGGCTTAGTAATCTTATACACAGTAACTTGTTTGTTAGCAAGGCTACAGACTGTATTCTGTATTTATATGCATAAATTCAGTGCCTTTTAAAAGAAATTCTTAGTGGTAGGTGGGAATTGGGGGCCATACACAAAACGAACATTTTCGATAAACTTTTAATTTGTTATATGCTCCACCCGCAGGTAACTTTTGCTTTCTTTTAGAAAATTTTGCTTCATATCGGGGCAATTTTCTTCAATTTTCATGAAATTTTCTTACATTTTCGGGTAGTTTTCAGGAATTTTTGCTTGTTTTCGGAAATTGTTGCTTAATTTCGTGGAACTTTTTGGCCATTTTGGGGTTAATTTCCTCCAGTTCCTGACAATTTTCTTCAATTTTCAGATTATTTTGTGTAAATTTATTTTATTTTTGGGTACTGTACTACTTTTTAATAATTCGCTCATTTTCGGAAATTTTTGCTCATTTTCAGAAATTTTTGCTCATTTTCGGAAATTTTTGCTCATTTTCCGGACATCTTGCTTATTTTCAAAAAAACTTTCCTCTTTTAGAAATTTTTGGCCAATTCTGGGGTACTTTCTTTCATTTCCGGACAAATTCTTATAATTATAAGAACATTTTCTTCCTTTTTCAGGAAAAATCACTGTTATCTGTGATGGGCATCTTAAAGGATTCAGAGGTCAAGTAGATCCATCTTATCAGCTTATATTAAAGAGGACTTCAAAAGAAAGTTTAGAGATCATTTTACTTATATTTAGTTATTATGATTGCTACTTGGAAGTGTATTTGAGGGATGCTATTAGGCCTAGATACTATTATTGATTAATTGTGATTCATTAATTGCAATAATTAATTATTTGCTCAGAATGGCTAATACAGTATCAATAATTAAAATCATGTCTTGTTGCAAGGATGTCAAATCCATCTTGATTTTATACAAAAGTATTTTGCTGTTGGTATGTCTGTTTATGATTTCTATTTCAAGTTAAAAGCAAACATTGTTAATAAACTTTGCATCATATTGATATTGATGTTGAGGCTTAGCTTTTTTAGGCTTACTTGAAAAACAGTTCTCACATATTCCAACGATATTAAAGCTCCCACACGCAGTGGGGTAAATAGAGTCCTGCGGGCCCGTAGGGATTTTGGCCTCTGCAGAGATGTCGGAACCACGGCAGCAAAAAGGGGGGGACTGCTCCTGGCCCTAGAGTAAGAGGGAGGGGACTGCTCCTGGCCCTAGAGCAAGGGGCAGAATCTGCCCTTTTGAAATTATGCAGACGGGGGCAGGAGTTGCCCTTTTGAAAGATGTGGGCAGACCGTTCTGGATTCTGTGGGCAGCCTGGGCTGAAAACTGGAGGCGCCCTTTTAAAACTTATTTAAAATCATACCAGGTCATTCTTCAAGCTTGAAAACAAATAGATATCCACTCACTCACAAATACTACAAAATACATAGAGGTTGTCAAATACATGTAGTATTCATTTGACATAATTAAAGTATAACATTTTACCAGGGGCACCAACACCGAGGGCCATGGTGGGAGGAGGTATGCCCCTAATAATTTTACAGCCCTCCATGGTAGTGTGGTACAGCTTCAGCTTTCCAATCTACCATCCCGGGTTCCATTCCTGGTGGGTCTCCAACAAATGCTCCACGACTGGTTAATAAAACAGCCGTCACGGTGGCCGTATTGACGTAAATACTCCAATGGAGTTCTGTTGGGACGTTATAAACTTTGGTAAACCTAAGCCTAAAGCAGCACTTTTGAAAGAAGCCTTTTACTTGTTCGCCTGATGGGTAATTGTCAACATTGGTCCTGGCTCCCAATCTTTGAACCCTTTGGTGGAATTTGCCTACCGAAAGTGTGGGAAAGTCAAAAGTGACAAGCAAAAACTGTTAACTGACAAGAGTGCCCCTTTTTTGAACAAAATGTACCCCTCGATTACTGTCAAAAATGCACATGAACTTGATTTTCTGCACTCTCCATTTTCCCCGACTTCTTTTGGACACCTCTGGCGCTTTGGGTCCCATAACAAAGATATTGCAGTGTCATTGTTGGAGGCTAGTCCCAAATCAATTTTTCCCAGGGCCTGTAAGGTTTACTCACCCTTCCGAGCATTCCAAAACCTTTTGTTGCGCCACTGCTAATCAAACTTGTATTCTTTTCCTAACAACCTAAGCCTACACATTGTCTTATGCCCAGCCCCAAAACATATATTGAGCTACTACATCATTTATGTTCTAGCATCACAACGATATTAAAGCTCCCGCTTGCATTTCAACCAAAATAAACATCAAACATGTATTTCTTTCCTAACAACCCCCAGTCTACTCAAATAAACAACCCACCAACAAAAAACATACTTAACCACCCCTAGAATATGTTGAGCTACTACATCACTGATCTTCTAGTTTAGTCTTCTACCAATATTAGTTGAATATTGCATAATTTATGCTAATAAGGTATCTAGATTTTCAGTACTGTAAAATTGACAATATTTAACCCAGTTTGGTGGGACTTTTTGCTGTTTGCATTTAAAGGAATATTCCTATGTTTTTAAAGGAATATTCCCATGTTTTTAAAGGAATATTCCCATGTTTTTTAAGGAATATTCCCATGTTTTTAAAAGAATATTCCCATGTTTTTAAAGAAATATTCCCATGTTTTTAAAGAAATATTCCCATGTTTTATAGGAATATTCTCATGTTTTAAGGAATATTCCCATGTTTTAAAGGAATATTCCTATGTTTTTTCTTTCATAAGAGTAAAAGCTTAGAAATAATTTAGTACACAAATCATGTTGATATGCTATTCCTACCAGGAGATATTCAAATGTTGAGGTTCACAAAAAATGCCAATAAACAAATAGAAAATGGCTTAGTATGAAATCACAACAACACATTCTTCCACAAAGTGTATGTACTTCATTAAACTCTAGCATTCTTTTTTTATTAGTAAAACCTGCTAGAAAAATAAATTAATGAAAGTTAGGTATTTACATTGCCAAATATATTCTACTTTAATTACTTCTGGAAAATTGTTTCTAATCATACAGAAATAACCAATTAACATTCAAAAAAATACATAAACATTTGCAATGGAATTGCCTCTATGACATCATCAAACACAAATACATCATACTGTACAAAAACTTCAAAATGCATTTGGGAAATTCTCAGAAATTCATATCTTCTGAATGGAATATGATATCAACATAATTTTTGTCCAAATTATGCCCTTAAAAAAATCATGGGAATATTCCTTTAAACAAATTTTAAACTGCGATTACTCACAACTTGAAAACATACTACACAAGCTATTTTCAAAATTGAAAGACTAATCATACTCAGATTTTAATGCTGTTTTCTGTACGTGGGTGAACAGAAAACCTTTGTACCTGTCCATGGACCTTTAAGGAAACTTTCTGGTGGACAACCAAATCATGGTACAGTACAAGGAAAATGTGTTATCGTGACCTCATTGCCAAAGACAAAGAACCTAATACAAGCAAAGTCCAGCAACTCTTGATGGATAAAGCTGCCTCCAGAGTACTGTCAAAGCGCATCTACAATTCCATCTACATTATGACAGATGATGATGATGATGATGATGATGATGATGAGATGAGATGATGATATGAGATGATGATGATGATGATGATGATGATAATGATGATGATGATGATGATGATATGAGATAATGATGAGATGAGATGATGATGACGATGACGAAATGATGAGATGAGATGAGATGAGATGAGATGAGATGAGATGAGATGAGATGAGATGATGATGAGACAAAAAGTTAAACTTAAATCCTTATTTATTCAGACATCCTTTTTAACATACAGTACATGTAATGTTTGTTAAATATTGTAAAAATCAATCAATCAATCAATTTTATTTCTTTAGCGCTGAAAACCAATCAAATTGCATAAGGGCGCTTAACAGGAACAAGAAACTAAAGTTTGTAGGCAAGTGCACAAAGATGATGTTTCAGAAGTTTTTTGAAAATGGTGATGGATTTTGCATTTCTGATGTGTACAGACAGTTGATTCTACTTCCGAAAGTTGATTTCACTTCTGAAAGTCGTATGACGGGTGCGTGGCTTAAAAAATAGTGGTGCAGTTGAAGTGAAACGTAGGCACCTGCCACCAGTTTGAAGATGTAGAAGGGCAGAAATGTCATCAGGTGACTGTTGGTGGAGAGACCAACAGTCATGTTACAATATTTAACATAATGTATTGTAACATATTGTATGTTACATATTGTAACATAATGTATGTTACATAATGTAACATTGATACAATATTTTACATAATGTAATGAACAACAGAAATGCACTTGCAGATTTAAAACAACATTCACTCCATTTCCCTCTAAGTTTATGAACACGGTGTTACTGAACATTGGCAAATACTATTTCCATCTGAAATCTATCTTCATTCTTAAAAATGTCTGTCAATTCTTAAAGGAGCACTAGACCAAAAAATGAGGGGGCACTTGTTTTTCTAAATTTCACAGATATATTATCCACAATAGATGATAAACTTCATGCATCCATAGTTAACAGGCAACATGAAGGCAAAGGTCACTTGAATAATCTTATTAACCAGAAAATTGCTATACTGTTGCATACTAGATAAGCATTTGATTTTTTTGGGGGGACCTCTAAAAATACGCCCTCACTTTCCGGTCTAATGCTCCTTTAAATTTCAATGATTGTTAATATATACAGGAAGAAACAAATAAGGCAGTATTAGCTGAAGGTAAACTGAGACATCTACAGTATAAGCTCTGAAAACATTAAGTCTGTATAACAGAGGGAGCTATTTCAGAATGACAAAGGCAAATTTTACTCAAATTTTGTACTGTTAATGGATGTACAGTTCAAATTTTGTACTGTTAATGGATGTACAGTTTAAAGGAATATTCCCATGGATTTTAATTTTTTTTAAATATTATAGAGAAAATTTATAGAAACATAGTGGTAAAAAAACTATGTTAATATCATATTCCGTTCAGAGTAATAACAATTTAAAGAGCAGAAAAATGTTTTTAAAAACACCTCGTACAGTATACTGTATGTCCTTCAGCTTGGTCATGTCATCAAGGCAAATCCAGCACAGTTTTTATGTATTTCTTAAAATTTATTCACACTTTTTTTACATTAGGGAAACAGCATTTTTCGTTCAATATAGAGATAGGGTGGAACATTTAATTTACAAGAAAACATTTTTTTTTTCTTGGTGTACATCACATTTTCAATGAGAAAAAATCCAAATCATTTTAAAAAAAATACAAAAGATATTTTGTTGAAATTGTCTCTATGACATCACAGATGTTGCCAATCAGTTACTTTCATCCAAATTCAAAAATACTTTAAAATTTTGTAACTTCTAAATGGAATAAGATATTAACATGGTTTTTTCACCACTTTGTTTCTAAAAATTTCTCTATCAAATATGAAAACATGAAAATCTATGGGAATATTCCTTTAAGTTTCTGTTGTAAATTGCTATTATCATAGTTCAGGAACTACATCCTTTCCAGACCATGAAGGCCCATAAGGCAGTCAGTGCTCTAGCTTTGCTGTTTCAGAGGGGTGGTCCCGCATTAGAAACAAATTGTGAAAAAAAAGTTGTACAATTTTTTTTTAAATGACACATGTTTTAGAGGTCAACTTCTTTAAAAACTTAATAATCCTAACCTCATAAGTGAAATACCTTACATGGATACAGAACATAGAATGAAAGCAAGGTAAGAAATTGTGCTCTTTGGCTAATGAATGGTCAAAATCAGTCAAAATAGTTTTAATCTGAGGTAGGATTATAGCTAAAATCCCAGAGCTTCACTAGGGGTTCAAGCCAATTATGGCTAAAATCCCAGAGCTTCACTAGGGGCTTAAGCCTTAAATCTTTTAGCAACCCTTGGACCCTAACGCCAAAAAGGCCAAGCACTTCACTTGCATTAATTTTGCCCCTCAACAAATCACGCACCATGCCCCTTTTTAAATAAAGCTAGGGGTCTGGACTGTGCTTATTCAGGGTTTCTGTGTTGCGAACAAATAACTCCATCAAAGGTTGAATCTAAAAGCTAGAGATGATTCCTTATAATACTTGGACCATGAACGCCCACCATGAATGCCCATCAGGCCACTACTTAACCACGGTTTCTGTGGTGCAGGTAAATGAGATTCATAACTCTTCCTGGACTGGACACCAGTCCATCACAGGTTAAATCTTCAAGCTAGAGCTAAATCCTTATTATGACTATGAAAGTCAATAAGGCCACTACTTAAATTTCTGTAGTGCAAGTAAATGAGATGCAATGACTCTCCCTGGACAGGACACCAGTTCTTCAAGGTTAAATCTTCAAGCTAGAGCTAAATCCTTACTTGGACCATGAAAGTCCATAAGGCCACTGCTTAAGTTTCTGTGGTGCAAGTAAATGAGATGCAATGACTTTTCCTGGACTGGACACCAGTCCATCAAAGATTAAATCTTCAAGCTAAAGCTAAATGCTTACTTGGACCATGAAAGTTCATAAGGTCACAGCTTAAGTTTATGTGGTGTAAGTAAATGAGATTCAATGACTCTCCCTGGATAGGACACCAGTCTATCAAAGGTTAAATCTTCAAGCTAAAGCTAAATCCTTACTTGGACCATGAAAGTCCATAAGGCCACAGCTTAAGTTTCTGTGGTGCAAGTAAATGAGATGCAATGACTCTCCCTGGATAGGACACCAGTCCATCAAAGGTTAAATCTTCAAGCTAGAGCTAAATCCTTACTTGGACCATGAAAGTCCATAAGGCCACTGCTTAAGTTTCTGTGGTGTAAGTAAATGAGATTCAATGACTCTCCCTGGATAGGACACCAGTCCATCAAAGGTTAAATTTTCAAGCTAGAGCTAAATCTTTACTTGGACCATGAAAGTCCATAAGGTCACTGCTTAAGTTTCTGTGGTGCAAGTAAATGAGATTCAATATCTCTCCCTGAATAGGACATGTCCTGTAGAGGCAACATTAGCTACATTGATAGAAAGTCCACTAAAAGACATGAAGACTTACTTTGCCCATTTGACAGATTTTTGAAGATTTTTGTGCATATTATGAGCAAATATGCAAATGTTTGTGTTACTCTTCTGATGTATGAATAAGGCATAGTCTCTACTTTCTTATCTAAATCCATTGGGTTTTTTTAAAGTGTGAATAGGTTGCCATGTTTATAAGGTTAAATAAGACATTCTCTGTAGCCACTCACAGTTATTACCCTTAAAATAAAGGTACATTTGTTTGGATTTCCAATGCCACATGCAGGCCCACCCACATGTAGGTTCACATATCAGCATCAAAACACACATTGCACACTTACTGTATAAGACCTTTATGCATGAAGAAGGGTTCATGGACATAAAATGGCATACACTAAAACCTGGTCTTAGACTCTGAAAGTTGGACTTAATTTTGGACTCAAAATTTGTTGGTCTTAGAGTAATATGGGCAATTTTTTTCAGATGTATGTTAAGAGGCATAATCATATCGATTAGATTTTATAGGCCGATGTACATTAATCTTGGGGTGCACTTGGTTGTGGTGGGCCCAAGAAAACTGTAATATCTTTATTGGGATGGTCTATGTAATTCATAAAGCCCATCATCGTTGGGTCCACTTGGTTCTTAATGGGCCCATGACCTTGAAAATTTAAAATTGCAATATCTGATTCATGGAGGACGGTCTATGTAATTCATAAGCCCAAGTATTATCATCGTTAAGTTCACTTGGTCTTGGTTGGCCCATCACCTTGAACATTTAAAATCGCAATATCTAATTCATGGGGGACGGTCTATGTAATTCATAAGCCCAAGTACGAACATTGTTAGATTCACTTGGTCTTGGTGGGCCCATGACCTTGAACATTTAAAATTGCAATATCTAATTCATGGGGGTTGGTCAATGTAATTCATAAAGCCCAAGTACGATCATCCTTAGGTTCACTTGGTCTTAGTGGGCCCATGATCTTGAACATTTAATATTGCAATATCTCCATGGGTGGCAGATATCCATAGGTTTTAGTGTATGCCATATAAAATTTCTCTCAATATTATCTAAAAAGGTTTTGTGGTTCCAATGCTTTTTTTCATATGCAGATTGATTAAAGTTTTGTATTAACTGACATGTCATTGCATATCATAAAGTATTTGTTCCATATTCATTAATAAGCCACGACCAACATGCAGATCAATAAAATCGATGTTTATATATTGACAACACTAGCATGTGCACAATAATCAACATAATCATAGGAAGTATGATGCAAAACAGACATACAGTATGGTTGCTCATGTATCATATTTTAAGAAATTTACATTATGCCCCACCTACTCATTAATATGCATGGTACCACCACCAAAACCAATCAGGCACATCCACAGACCATGAGTTATCTGTGTACTACATACTGTATGACTTGAATCCATTTTATCATTTTTTAGATATCGTGATTACATGCTCTTTTCAGCAAAATCATCTTAAGCCCCGCCCACTACACAAAGTGATGGATTTCAACGTTTTTATACTTTGAACAGGTACACACTAACTAACATCATAATTATATCCAATATACAACAAAGCAGATATGCAGTTGTTAAAATATGAGCATTTCATGATTTTACATTAAGCCTTGCCTACTCATTAATATGCATGACATCACGATTGAAAACAATAAGGCACATCTACAGACCATGGGCTATCTGTGTACAACATATGATATGAATCCATTGTACCATTCTTGAGATATAATGTTTACAAGCTCTTTTGACCAAAATCACATTAAGCTCCGCCCACTATGCATATGAATAAAATTCAACGTCTTTATACCATGAAGATGTACACACCAGCAAACATCATAACTGTACCAAATATGAAACAAAACAGATATGCAGTTGTTAAAATTAAGTATTTTAAGACTTTTACATTAAGCCCCGTCTATTTATTAATATGCATGACATTACCACCAAAAACATTAAGGCACATCTACGGACCATGGGCTATCTGTGTACCATATATGATATGAATCCACTGTACTATTCTTGAGTTATCTTGTGTACAAGCTCATCGTCTCACCCACGCACACCAGCGGCGTGGTGGCAGAGGGGCCAAGGAGGAAGGAGGGGGGAGGGGGGAACAGTCCCCAGTAAAGCTCTCTGAGAGGGTGCCAAGTGCTCAATGGGGCGCTAAAATCACCTTGAGAAAAAATCTAAGTGTTGATCAATAACTTCTTTCTATATTATTAAGCAAGTAATGTTCCATTTCTGTAGTCTATAAGCGCATGATTTACCACAGAAAAGACTATGTGCTCCTGTCATGAGGGGCAAACATTTTTATTGAATACAGCTGGTAGAAGCTTTTTGAAAGGGCACCGGGTGCTCACAGAGGCGAAACAATTGTCATGAAAATATACTCTTATATAATTTTGATTCTCAAAGTTGTAAATATTTCTTTCTCAAAGCTTTATTCTTACAGTACATCAAAAACATGATAACCATTCCTAGACCCGAACTAAAGACACATATAAAGGTATAGTCAATGAGATCCTAGGGTACATTTGAACATTCGTTCCAAAATAATATTCCTTGTAACTAACTTGCAGTCCAGAATTGACACAATTTTGAGTAATTTTCTGCTACCAAAAAATGCTACTAGCTTCCTGGGGCTTCGCCCCCTCGGCGGCTAGAACATCGACCCTGGATTTGACACAATATTATGCAATTTTCTACTCTGGAAATCGTGAGAAATGTTGGGATTCCGTGGCTTTCGTCACCCCCACCCCAGCATCCCTACGTGCAGCATCACCCATATGATGTGACACATTTTAAAGACCTTTTCTGCTATTAAATCCACGAGAAACCCTGGGTCCCCACCAGGGCTTCGCGGCCTTCACCCCTATAGCAAGCCTAGAGTTGACACAATTTTAATCCCCACTGCCCCCTCTCCAATAATGAGCGTGTTACAAATTTATTTTCCTTTAGAAATCTGAAATTTCAGGAAATTTCCTTTTTTTCAGGAAATTTTCCTTATTTTGTAGAAAAATTTCTTCAATTTTTTGGGAGGTTTTCTTCAATTTTCGGGAAATTTGTCTTTGGGAAATTTCCTTCATTTTTGAGAAATTTGCCTCCATTTTCGTTAAATTTCATTCATTTTCAGGATATTTTGTTCAGTTTTTGGGGGTTTTCTTCAAATTTCGGAAAATTTTCTTCATTTTGCGGAAAATTTTGAGATATTCTCTTCCATATTTGAGCCCTTTTCTTCAATTTTTAAAAAGTATTTTAATTTTGTGGAAATTTGTTTCATTTTTGGGAGATTTCCTTCACTTTCGGAGATTTCCTTCATTTTCCGAAAATTTATTTATTTTGCGGAATTTTTCTTCAATCTTTAGGAAAGTTTTGTCTTAAATTTTGTTTCTTCAATTTTCGGAAAATTTTCTGCAATTTTTGGAAACGTTTACCCTAGCAGCGCTTCTGGAGGCTTCACCCTTATGGACACCTACCAGGGCTTTGACGATTTAAAACACTGATTTTAGGCAATTTCCTAAATGGTTCATGCCAAGTTAGATCTATGTCCCCAACGTTTTATTCTGACGACCTTTTTTTTTCTGGGGAGAAAGGAGAGGAGGGGGAGAGGGAGGGGGAGGGGGGGAGGCAGCGCCAAAATCCCCTTACCCCTCCAGTGAAACATGACCTACCACGCCCCTGATGCACACACCCACACATACACCCATCATGACCGCATTGGTTCCTGATGCTATTGCATTGGAACCAAAAATACATCGCGTCAAATTGTTGTCAAGAGTAATTGGCAACACTGGAGTTCCATCTTTATATTCTTAACAATGAAATTGCTTCTAAAATGACAGAAAGGTTTGTCTGGAATCACATAATCGTAAAATAGCAGATTTTGCTAAAAATGCATACATACACAAAGAATGAACTACTGTATAAAACAACTTTCCATAGAGGCCAGGATGTCAAAACAGTTACTGTATTGTGCATTTGCCTTGCAAGTTAAACCAGGGATATCCCAAATAACATATCCCTGGTTAAACCTAAAGTGGTTAAACAGGCTAGTTTTATCCAAATTATTCCATACATTATAGGGAACAATCTTTATGGAGTTATTTGTATGTAAATTTAAAACTTTTTGGAATATGAAACAGGCTAACGGCTTTTTAAAAGATTTTCTGCTTTTTGTATGCACTATGCTATTCACTAGGATTAGGCACTTGTTATGAAGGAGGTCAAATTTTTGCCTGTGTTAATTGTCTGTATGTCATCAAGATAGATTATCTCAAGAACTGATGATTTTGTGTGTGGTTTTGTTACTGCTAATAAGTAAAAAGTAAATTTAGCAGACATATTGGAAGGGCAGAATTGGAGGGGTGGGGATGTTTTGGCAGGTCCCCTGTTAGGGTGCTCCACCCTACCCTTATCTTCTTCTACCCTGCCCATGTACTTCTCCGCAATTCCCCTGTCCACAAGTTATATGCATTTTGTGAACAAAAAGATGCGGCTTAAAAGTCCCAAAAATAAAAAAGATGCAGACCTGTAATATATCACTTTAAATTTGGGGGTAAACAATTGACATGCCCTCAATTGTAAATAAGAGAAATTCTAGTTTACTTACAGTTTACGCCTATATGTGAATTTGGCCTACTGTACTAAGATATGATATTGTTTGTTTGCTGATGAAGGTTTAACGGCACCATGACAGCGAGAGTCAAATTGTGCCTGAGAGGTTAGATCATTCCAGAAGTAGTGAGAAAAGAAAATAGGACGAGGCTGAGAGAAGTACGGGGACTAGGGCGCGTTTGATGTTGGGGCCAAGGTTGTCAGCAATGTTGTTAATGCTCAGGTTGCAGAGAGTAGGGAAGAGGATGCTGCCTTGGGGGACGCCCTCTTCTTAGGGTAAAAGTTAGAGAGGGTGTGGCCAATACGAACTTGGAACTGCCTGGATGAGAGGAAGTTTTGAAAGATGGGAAGGTGATCTCTAAGGCTGATAGTGTGAAGCTTGCCCGTAATGCCATATTTCCAAGTAGTGTCGAAAGCTTTCTCGAGGTCAAAAAAGATGCCAATGAGGTGTTCCTTTTTTGCAAAGGATTCCCAGATAGCGGTGTTGAGCGTGATTAACTGGTCCAGGGTATCGCAACGTTTCCGGAAGCCGCTTGGTGAGGGGAGAAGATTCTATTGGTCTCAAGGAACCAGTTTAGTCTTTGGTTAATGATCCTTTCTATAATATTACAGACACAGCAGACGAGGGCGATAGGGCGGTAAGTGGAGGGGTCGGTGATGTCCTTTCCCGGTTTGGGGACGGGGTGATGATAGCTGTCCTCCAGATAGGGGGAAAGGAGTGTGAAGACCAAATGTGGTTGAGGATGGTGAGTAGGGTAGCGGTGGCCTTGTCTGGGAGGTGTTTTAGGAACTGGTATTGTAGAGAGAATACATTAAATATTTTCAAGAATACTTGGATCATGTCATTAGGAGAATCCTGGTACAAGCACCGTACACTACTACAGTAAATACTGAGGAGTAACACTATACCAGTATTAAACTACAATAGTGCAAAAACATAAATTCAACACAAGGCTATGTACAACCAGAAATGCAGATGGTATTGCTCAGGGATCAAGTTGCACACCTGTATATATGTTAATACACTTTTTGTGGTCTGTACATAAATGGAAGAAGAAGAAATCACTTTCGGGTTGATTCCTTGCTATTAGGCAGCTCCACTTCTGTATTTATATCAATGTTTATATCCAAAAAGGCCTATATAACATAAAGGATTAGTTCAGTGGTCAGGCAAGTTTTCTTATATGAAAGAAGACTTTAAAACAAACTAAACCGTTCAAAAATCATATTCCATTAAGGAGATATCTAAGTTTAAAGTTTGGCATCATTTGTGAGAAAGACTGAAATCAGACTAACTGTGATGTCATAGCCTCAGATTCTATTATATTTTGTCCTGCGATATTGTGGCTTAGAAACCATGGGACATATCACAACAGAAGGGTATTTATAATATACTACCTGAAGAAAGTTCGAAGACAAATAATTCAAATAGTGAAAAAATTAAATAAACTTTCTTTAAAATATGTTAACAATTGTTAAGAATATGAGGATGAAGACCAGGGTTGAAAAAACCACTCGCCTGCTTGCTATAGGCGAGCAAAAAATTTTCTGGCAAGTTAAATACTGTGGTACTTTAATTTACTCACTAATTTGTAGAAATGATTGGCGAGTGGCTTTGTTTGTGTTTTTCCAACCCTGATGAAGACGCCAACTTTCCATAGTAGATTTACTATGTACACCAGTCATTTCTACGCAGATAATCAGAACTTTAAACTCGAATATCTCCTGAACGGAATAAGATTTTTGAATGCTCTCTTCACCATTGTGTTTGTATTGAAGTTTTCTTACACATAAGATGGACATGCTTGACCACTGGACTAATCCTTTGACTGAATTACAGCCCTGTTAAGACCGGTCTGCATACCGTACTTAACTTTACTGTGTTGTAGTGATACCTCATGTACACTGATGACGCTATCACTGTCAACTGTGGCACATTTTCAGAATACCCTCCATGGGCCTTACATTGTACAGTAGCACGAGGTCATGCTGACTCATCTAACTGGGATTTGTGGGTGCAAGGGGGGAATTTTCCCCCACAATTTTTTCCGTATTTATATCTTTTGTAGACGCCATTGCAGTAGAAAAGAAATACAGACATATTTTACGATCTACTGGTTGGAGCTTATTTAAAGAACGATGCATAATCATATATTAGGTCAATGCAGAGTGACCTTCGATACTGTTAATATTGTGATGTCTTCCCAATTCACTAGGAACATTATATTAGTTACCACAACGATGGTGCCTCCATGGATGCATATTGATACTTATTCAAGTGCGGGGTATTCTATTGTTAAGCCATTTGTAATAAAAATCAAATTAAACTTAAATCTGTGCACTTGCCGTCTCATAATTTATAATATTCATGCACCAAATATTAGAACAAGTCTTCAACATTAACTCACAGTAACGATTTGGTATTACAATTATCATATCTATCATATATTACAATTATTATTAAGTAGGGGCGCTGCAAAAATTTCTAAAGAATTCTTTGACTAAATTACCACGTCAGCTATCAAAATAGAACTGTCCTCAAATTAAATTATGTTACACCTTATATACCCAGAGATACAGAGGGTTAAAGTCAGGTCCTAAACTCTAATAGTCTCCAGGGACAAGTTGTAATCAATCAATGTTAACGACCCGATGAGTCATGGTATAAAACAAAGAAAAACATAGATGTGAAATGCTGTAAACAGGAATGATGTCATTCTGTGACATAAAAAATGCATATTCATAATATTTGTATCATTTATAACTTGCTGGGTCTTTAAAAAAAAAAAAAAAAATCACTACTATCAGGATTTTCAAAGCATGAATGTGTGGTGCTTTACGGCATGTATTATTGTTTCAAAATCAAATTAAATTGTTAGATTACATTTTATTCCGATGTAAATTTAGGGTGTGATTTTGAAATGGAGAGAATATTTTCACATTTTAACTCTTGTAAAATCGCTTAGCCATGGTTTGGTCTACTCATGTTTCTTGTGCATTGATAGGTATCCTAACAAAATGAAATCGTTGATTTCAAATTCACTGCCACAATTAAATAAATATAAATAAAATTGTGTTCAAATGCAAATCCTTTCCATTATCTAACGTTTCTGTCTTTCTTTTAAGATGAAAGTGTTCTGCTAATTGGTTGATTTTTGCTGCTTTTCCAACTTCGTTAGTCGTTATGCTCCTTAAAGTTTCAAACAGTCAGACCCGACCTGATATATAAAGGTTTATTTGTGCTGCTTTTTCAACTTCGATAGTCGTATGCTCCTTAAAGTTTTTAACAGTCAGACCCGACCTGATATACAAGCAGGTCGGGTCAGACTTTTCCTCTCTATTTTATTTATTCTGAAAACCACAAGTAATTAGGATCAAATTCCCCATATCAATGGCTCAATTGTTCTCCATTTGGTCCCGGGTTGTTGTGGAAGTTGGTGTTAAGTATCATATTAGCAATGGATGAAGTCCTTATTGTGTGGTTGAGTGGTTATTTTAATTAAGATAATTGGTCTCATTATTTGCTACATTAAGTTTGTATTAAGTTTGTGGCTATGATACGCTGGAACAAATTTGTAAGTAGGACAAGTCATGAAAATTCGGGAGTTTTTTTGGGACAAGTTTCAGAGAAAAAAGGTGTCCTTCCAATTAATTAAAACTTTCAACACATTCCTACTATTAGAATACACACAGCTAGCTAGGTTTACTGTATTAACCAGATCGCGAAGTGAGCTGACCTAGCAGCATTCCACTGACAATACGCTATTTGAATAATGTTTACTGCTTAAATCAATATAAATATGCACTTCCTGTATGATTCTGGTCAATGTGGGTCGATAATCGGAACGTTGCATTTTAATAGCATGCAGAATGGGTGTTAGGGTTTATATCGTTTATCTAATAATTGAAAGTAAAAATATATCAAATTATCTTTATATTATTTTGACATACTGTACATGTACAGTATTTTGGATAATTTGTGATGTTCAACCATTTTAGATTAAGGAACATCAAAGTCAGGAAAAAGAAACAGGAAAAGAGGTCAAGTCGATAGCCCCTCTTTTAAAAATAGTGTTGGATCTTCAGGACTACAATAAAATATATATTTTACAGTGGCGTAGGAATCGAGGGGGCCAGGGGGCCAAGGCCGGCAATAATTTTATTGGGGGCCAAGTACCATTTTGGCCCCCCCCCCCCTCCTTTCCAATAATGAAGGTCTAACGAATTGATTTTGAAGAGTCAGAAATCATCATGGCATCTTTTCTTCCGGAAATCTTCAATTTTTGAGAAAACTTTGTTTCAAATTTTGAAAAGTTTTCTCCATTTTCGGGAATTTATTTTCAGTTTGCATGAAATTTGCTTCAATTTTCAAGAAATTTCCTTCATTTTCGAAAGTTTTCTTCATTTTTGGGGATTTATTTTCAGTTTTCACTAAATTTGCTTCAATTTCGGGAAATTTCCTTCATTTTTGAAGTTTTCTCTATTTTCGGAAATTTATTTTCAGTTTTCATGAAATTTCCTTCATTTTTCCAGGAAATTTCCTTCATTTCCAGGAAATTTTCTTCATTTTCGGGAAATTTGCTTCAATAAAAAAAAAAAAAAAAAAATGCATCAATTTTTGTAAAATGCCCTTCATTTTCGGGAATTTTTCTTTATTTTCGTGAAATTTTCATCAATTCTGGTAAAATTTGCTTCAATTTTCGTGAAACAAATTTCCTTCAAGTTTTGTGAAATTTCCTTCATTTTGGAGAAATTTTCTTCATTTTTGAAACATTTGGTTCAATTTCATGAAATGTCCTTAATCCATTTTCAGGAAATTCTACCCAAATTCCCAATAATTTTATGACCCCTCCTCCCCCCTTCCCCATCACAATCACAAATAGTTTTACCATGATAAGAGACTTATACTTGATGAAGCCTTAATTCAGTTTCTGGCCTTCAGAAAAGAATCACTAAGACTCAAACTCATTTATCATCTATGCCTGACATAACTTTTGAAACTGCTAGAATCAAATGCATTTCAGATGAAATGGCAATGCTCGCAGCAAAAGAGCATTTAGGCCAAGGTGGTGAGGCAGCCACGTCCAATGCTCTATTTTCTCAATCATGCCAGAACAAATTCTGATCTGGACAAAAATCAAACTCAAAGCCCTTGTTCAAAGGGACCAATAACACTTGCAAATGCTGTGGAGGAAATCATCGCGCAGAGGAATGTCGCGTTAAGGACGCCACCTGTCATAGATGTCAAAAGAAAGGACACATTTAACCAGTTTGTCGTGCCAGGGACATCCAGAGGGGAGGAAACCGAAGACAGGGATCAGGTTCCAGGTTTAAAACAAGGGACACCAAACATGTCACTGATACCACAAACACTGACTTTCCTAATAGAGCACATGATGATGGTAAAATGAAGTGGGCTTAGGCCTATATTCAGTCAGAGAAACAGATATTGATGATATGGTTGATATAAGGTCAGTTTATGTAAATACTTGTAAGCCGAAGGACATTCCTGGTTCTGACACAGGTAGTTGCAAATCGTATTACCAGTGAAATTGTCGGTTGGAAAAGAGAAACCTATCAATATGGAGCTACAATCAGCAAAAAAATACTTGGCACCTTTTCCCTCCTTCCCCGCTTCAATGTTGGCATGATTACCGCTTTAAAACTGAAGACGCTAAGAACTTTATTCTAAACTTTCCACCAACATTGAAGCGGGGTAGTAGGGGAAGAAAAAGTGCCAAACAATTTTGTCAGTGATTGTCGGAATTTCAGATAGCAAAAATCATGGATAATTAGGGAGGTGTAAGTGATGGGTTATATGTGTTTTTATGTATGTACTTAATTCTGATAATATGCAGATTTCAGCATTTTGAATGAGACATATTTACAGACAGTTTGCATTTCCTATAAATTATATGAGAGTTGAACACACAATTACAATGACGAGGTCGTCGCCTGCGTATTCGGTTATGATAGTACAAATGCTATCACGAAACGCTTAATACGACCGGACGAGAACACAGGTACGTGACGGACAGACATAACATCGACAATCAAGTCAATGTCCACGGCCTTTGATAACCAGTTGTGGTGCACTGGCGTGTCTACCCACCCCAGGATTGAACCCGGGGCCTCGTGGTCTGTAGACAGGTATGATAACCGCTACACCACAGTAGGTAGATATAAATTATATGGTGAAGTATGTGTCTTTTATAATAATTAAAGGAAGCAATACAAAATAATGTGGGGGATTGCATGAGATTTGGCTTAGAGGATGGAGTCATATTACACACGAGTTTAGGAGTACTTGGGAATAGACAAATTGCATTAATTACTTATTTATAATTGAATAATTGATTTTCTTGCATCACATCACAAGTTAATTGTTATTATGAAGAATACATATTATAATTTGTAAAATATATCAATTGTAATCAAACGGAGGTCTGAAAAATATATGTAGTTTATGTTTGGATAAATAATTAACATATTAGATCCCTTGAAAGGACAGTGAACATTCTTTAGATGGCGCAATCAATGGTGCACAGCTAAGATATAAAAGAATTGTATGGTTCTCTTTATATTCTCCGTTGTGTACCGTGTGTATCGTTGAAAGGTACACAGCGGGGTTACGTAGGATTTTGAATATATTAGAAATGTGTTAATGCTTATCACTTGGTTTACAAAAGCGTAACAAGCACTACCGGTGGTCGGGGACAAACTTATATGTTGTCTTTGCTGGGTTTTGGTGCCCTTTATTTGATGCGCCTGGAAATATTTCTCTCTCTGTATTTCTCTCTTTTGTATGGTGGTCAGGTGTAGACCAGGATGTAGAAAATACTGTAAGGTCATGTAATGTTTGTATCACTACACAGAATAACAGACCTGCCAACTAGTACGATTTTGCCGTATTCAATACGGAAAAATGTTGAGAATATGATTGTACATTTTTTGGCACCAGAATACGATTTATAAGCATTTGCGGCTGTCGCAAAAAATATATTAAAAAAAAGAAGAAAAGTATCTACCTACTGTGGTGTAGCGGTTATCATACCTGTCTACAGACCAAAAGGCCCTGGGTTCAAGCCTGGGTTGGGTAGACACGCCAGTGTACCACAACT
The DNA here is from genome assembly GCA_020152595.1 of Chiridota heheva. Classification (NCBI taxonomy): domain Eukaryota; kingdom Metazoa; phylum Echinodermata; class Holothuroidea; order Apodida; family Chiridotidae; genus Chiridota; species Chiridota heheva. Next base: position 1,099,392 of record JAIGNY010004597.1, read on the forward strand.
GGTTATCAAAGGCCGTGGACATGGACTTGGTTGTCGATGTATGTCTGTCCGTACATCGTACCTGTGTTCTCGTCCGGGTCGTATTAAGCGTTTCGTGATAACATTGTTACTATTATAACCAGAAATGCAAAAAGGCAACTGCCGCGTAAAATAAGAGAAACTGAAAGTACAATGGTAATTTTTTTTCAGCCACAGTAAACCTTTGTTTTGTACATTATGTTGAAAGAGTACAGTTTTTTTATCAAAAATACAACTTTTGTAGTTCCAGAATACAATTTGGTGATCCTAAAGGTTGGCAGGTCTAGAATAACCTCTAAAGGATTATTGTGGCCATGGGCCACTGAGTTATGGCAAAGAATTGATGTAGATTTTGAGAAATAAAGGGTCAATACTTTTTCTTTAGTTGACAGTCATTCTAAATGGCGTAAAGTTTTTCCCATGAAGAGTACCACTGCCACAGCTACTATAAATGTTCTAGGATTGTATTTGCCTAGTTTGGACTTCCTTCTACATTATTTTCAGACAATTGGCCCCAGTTTGTTGCAGAGAAATTTCAAACAATCCAAGGGAGATATAAAGTGGCACATACTTGATGTCCTCCGTATCATCTTGCCAGTAATGGGTTGGCGGAAAAACACGTGCAAACCTTCAAACATATGTTTGAAAAAATAGAGGTAGGTGTCACCTTAAATCACAAAATAGCACAAATCTTGTTTTATTATAGAAACACTCCACACACCACTACTGTATGGGCAAAACACCAGCAGAGTTATTCCTAAAAAGGGCTTCACGTACTCAACTCAACTTTCCTTACAGAAAAGAGTTGGAAAAGGTCAGGTGAGATCAAAACTTTAAAAAGACAGAAATCCTAAAATGAGATCCGTTGATCTTTATCAGAAGGTCAGGGTAAGGATCATCAGGGGAGGAAAAGAAAAGTGGATTCCAGGGACAATTATCCAAATAAAGGGTCCGTATTTGGTTAGGGTCCCAGGTAACAACCATAGATATGTACATGCTGATCGTCTCATTCCTTCAGCAGAATGCAAAGGATCGGAAATAGAGGTGCTATTCAGTGAGAAACCAGTACCATTAGAAATGTGCAGGCAACCCAACAATTCCGATTGTCACACCACCAGTTATCTCATCAGGGGCCCTGAATGTCATCCAGACAAGTTGAATCCAGGGAATAATGCTGTTGAAAGTCCAACAGTCTCAAATCCTTCTACCAGAGCTGACCCACAACAACATGTTGGAAAGAGCAGGTTCCGTAGAGTTATCAAGGCTTAGGCTCAGAAGGTTATGGATTTGTGAATACGGTGTTATAGTTTTTCTAAAGTTCCTGTTTGTTTGTTTGATTGATGATGGCTTAACAGCACCACAACAACGAAGGTTTCTATAGAGAGCAGAAGTGGTTTGTTATAATTTTAATGTGCAGATCACAAAACAAAAATAAGAGATACTGGTATTTTGTACAGTCATTGTATATTGTCGGTTCACAAACTTATATGTACTTCAAGGAGTTCTCAAATTAAATACTTGCTTTACCAACAAATATAAGAACTCACTCTTATTTTTTTTTTTTTTTATAGTTTAAGCAAACAAACAGCATACTTACAGAATTATGCTGAATATCTTAAATCACCAATTTTGGATAAACCACTCCAATTTACAACATTATATGGTATTAATTGATGCAACTCAAATTTTGGAGTTACACAGAGTCACCATCTGGAAGGGAGGAATGTAATATCCCGAACTAGTAATACATACATTAGGTGCTTCAATTAATTTGTATGAATATTCATGTATGCCATGCCGTTGTTGACTTGTGACCTTTGTGTGACCTGACAAGACAGAATAAATATGGCCGACTAGTATTAACACTTGCTGTTGTTTGAACTTGTTTCTATTCTCAAAGTATCTTGATAATCATGCAGCGTTATGCCTGTCAGATACATTAAAATGAATGGGATCATTGGGAGAAAATATTTTATATATAACTTGGTGGTAAGCAGAGGGAAGGTCATAAAAATGTTACAAGCAAATTAAAGAAAAGACACAAGACAAAGATTGAAATTATGATATTTCTCAGGTACTTTGCTTATTCATTTTTTCATTACCGCTTGCGTGAAAAATATTGGAGAACGTGCATGGCATGCCTTTTACTATACAAGAGGAAATTGAGCGTTTTTAACGTTCATAACGTTATTTCATAATAGGCTATCATAAATAATTTCTCCATGCTTCGAAAGCTAGCCTTAAGACCTTCCCCTTCGTGGCTCACAATCATCACGCATCAATTCACTGTTCATTGTTTTGACCTTAAAATTTAAATAGGCTTACTGTAGCCTACCTGGATTACCGACCACGAGAAGTACATCCTTATTGCTTAACAACATGCACTGCTTTACTAATGCCTGATAGTGAAATAAATGTCTGCAGTGGGTATTGTTTGCTGAGGCCTAACGGTACAGTACAGTTACAACGTAATTTACAGAGGCAGTTTAACACTAGGCCTAATGCACTTGTCAGTTGTATGGCTCACCCCTACTACCCCCGGCAACGTGAGTCAAAGGTGGGTCATTGACATATAAAACAGTGACTCAAATGTATGTCATTGTACCAAATTGTCAGTCATCAGAGTGACTCTCGGGTGAGTCAATTTACTTCAGACCCGTTAACTTTGTACAGAGGTGAGTGATTTGGGGCAAGTCACTTGCACAAGTCACTTGCACAAGAAATGTCAGTCACCTAAGTGACTGAGGGTGCGTCAATGTACATATTTTGACTACACACCTTGGTGCAATGACTCACCTTGTCCAGGGGTGTAAATGTGAGTCACACAATTGACAAGTGCATACATAACACAAGAGTAACACAATAGTCAGATAACATCTGACTGTAGTATATGCTATAGCCACTACTGTACATGGCTGCTATACAGTCAGAAAACGCTATATACCTTATAACGTTAAAACTGCTGCATTGGCTTATCATAGAAGCATAGATGAATTTCTACTATTCGCTACAAAAAAATAAGCCTTTCCGCAACAATCGCAGGTCAATGCCTTTTTTCGTCATGGATCATTTTTACATGATACAAAATAAATAGATACAGTATATGCAATGATACTACAGTATATTGAGATGTTCACTTACGTTTTGAGCGCGAGTTTAATAAAGAAAACTGAAAATTTGCGTTTTGTATAAGAGCCTTCGCTACTGACTTAGTTTCAAACAGCACCTTGGATGGATGTATCTAAATATTTGAAAAGTTGTCGAACAATAGAGCAATGGTAAAGTCAACGTGCGTATAGCATTAAATCGAACACTGCGTGCATTTACTGAGGAACATTTTTAAAATAGCAGTGACAGCGCTCTCAGGTGATACGCGCACTAATTGTGTATGCGTTTCCTAAAGTGAAGGAATCGGAATGTCATTTCTTCCATAATTTCAATGCTTTTTACAAACAAAATGTTCATCATTATTCATTTCATTTGTAACTTACAGTAGTTTGAAAGATACTTTAAAGTTTCAAGATGCTAATGAATCAAAATCATAGGTCGTAAGTACTTTTGTCAGTTTTGAGAAGGGTTTAATTTCATGATTATGTTATTTATTGTCTGAGTGGTTTTCAACGTTACGAATGTATTGTGCGTTGTCTCACTCTGCACTCAGTATGCAAGTATTGCGGTGTTTGACTCAGTGAGGTGTTTATCTCACTAACGATGATGTTAGGCCTACATGTACGTAGGCCCACAGGCGTTCCTAGCATTATGGCAAGTAAGTTATACGCTTAATACATATATAAAAAAAGTAGGTCACTTTCTAACGCGACTTTTTTAACTGAATTGAAGTGCTGGGGGGAGGGGGAGGATGGAGAAGGGTCTACAGCGCTTACATAGGTTAAATCCTTGGAGCAAGCAGGTAAAAAAAAATCTGTTTCAAACCGCCCAAATAGGTTGCTACTTTCGGTGCCGCTTACGGGCTAGGGACCATGTGTATAACCCCTTCCCCTATTTTAACTTATTCTACTATGTGCATATAATGTAATAACATAAAAATATTGGATGGATTTGAGAAATAAAGGAATTTAGAGCCAATTTTAGCATCAACAAATCGGAGAAAAATATCCCCATTGACATCACGTTGCAAATGTTTCTGAAAAAAAAAACTACCTTAAACCGCCCAAATAGGTTGCTACTTTCGGCGCCGCTCACGGGCTAGAGACCATGTGTATAACCCCTTCTCCTATTGTAACATATTCTACTATGTGCATATCATGTAATAACATAAAAATATTGGATGGATTTGAGAAATAAAGGAAATTAGGGCCAATTTTAGCATTAAAGAATCGGGAAAATATTTCCATTGACATCACGTTGCTAATTTTTCCGAGAAAAAAAACTATCTTAAACCGCCCAAATAGGTTGCTACTTTCGGCGCCGCTCACGGGCTAGGGACCATGTGTATAACCCCTTCTTCTATTTTAACATATTCTACTATGTGCATATCATGTAATAACAAAAAAAAATATTGGATGGATTAGAGAAATAAAGGAATTTAGAGCCAATTTTAGCATCAAAAAATCGGCAAAATATCCCCATTGACTTAACGTTGCAAACTTTTCTGGAAAAAAAACTATCTTAAACCGCCCAAATAGGTTGCTACTTTCGGTGCCGCTCACGAGCTAGGGACCATGTGTATAACCCCTTCTCCTACTTTAACATATTCTACTATGTGCATATCATGTAATAACATAAAAATATTGGATGGATTCGAGAAATAAAGGAATTTAGAGCCAATTTTAGCATCAAAAAATCGGAAAAGTATCCCCAATATTTTGACTTAACGATTGCAAATTTTTCTGAAAAAACTATCTTGGTCCCTAGCCCAAATAGTTGCTACAACCGGTGCGTTTAAATAGTTTTTTTTTCAAAAATTTCACGGTCAATAGGGATCATTTTTGTGATGTATAACCCCTTTATTTTCTCCTACAATTTTTACATATTCTACATGTGCATATCATGTAATAACATAAAAATATTAGATGGATTAGAAATAAAAGGAATTTAGCGATTTAAGCCAGAAAAATTTTAGCATCAAAAAATCGATTTTTGATGCTAAAATATCCCTTTGATTTCTCGAATCCATCCAATATTTTTAAGTTATTACATGATATGCACATAATAGAATATGTTAAAATAGGAGAAGGGGTTATACACATGGTCCCTAACCCGTGCGTTAAAGTAGCAACCTATTTGGGCGGTTTAAATAGTTTTTTTTCAAAAAATTTGCAACGTTAATTTCAAAGGGGATATTTTCCGATTTTTTATGCTAAAATTGGCTCTAAATTCCTTTATTTCTCAAATCCATCCAATATTTTTATGTTATTACATGATATGCACATAGTAGAATATGTTACAATAGAGGAAGGGGTTATACACATGATCCCTAGCCCGTGAGCGGCGCCGAAAGTAGCAACCTATTTGAGCGGTTTAAGATAGTTTTTCTTTCAGAAAAGTTTGCAACGTTAATATTTGCAAAGGGGATATTTTCCCGATTTTTTTATGCTAAAATTGGCTCTAAATTCCTTTATTTCTCGAATCCATCCAATATTTTTATGTTATTACATGATATGCACATAGTAGAATATGTTAAAATAGGGGAAGGGGTTATACACATGACCCCTAGCCCGTAAGCGGCACCGAAAGTAGCAACCTATTTAGGCGGTTTAAGATAGTTTTTACACCAGGCTGTTTTCACACCAGGCTGTCAGATTTGACCCATTGAATCTTGGATTTAGCCTGTGTAAGCGCTGTAGCCCTACCTGGGAGGATGGGGGGATAGGGGGCAATCAACTTGAGAGAAGTGTCTTCATGACGTCATCGCAACGTTTCTTTCGTTTGCAGCAAATTGTTGGGCTTTTACACTGACATGACTGTATTATCTGTAGAAAATCCATCGTTTGTACATCTCATCAGAAAATATTAACAAATACTGTGGCTTATAAACGAAGATGGGAGTCTCCAGCAAATACGAGTTGAGTCAAAAAATGTAATTAAGATTCGCGAGTGGTAAAAAAAAAGGAATTTTCATATACAGTTCGAAAGTCGCGTTAGAAAGTGACCTAGGCCTACCTTTTTAAATAGGGGGCCTATATCACATGAATTAAGTATATAGGTTGCCATAACGCTAGGAACACCTGTGCGTAGGCCCTAGGCCTACAAAGACTTTCGTAACTTACTTTGGCGTCTAATTTGAGTTGGCTGTGTTGTTATTTCTGTATCTCCAAGGTCTGCTAAAGGCACTGTTTTATCATCCTGAAGGTTTTTCTCCCTGCCAAGTCTGACTGTCTTGTCCCTGGACGTCGCCATTTTGTTCAGTTTGTTTACAAATTGGTTTACAAGTTTTTTTTTTGTAAGAGCAAAATAACTATATTAACAATGTACACCCATCTGGGAAATTAAGAAGCACTTCCAGCCGCAGTCGACAGAATCTTTAACCGGGTGTCTTTTTATGACGTCATAGCAGAGTAGACGCCTTGAGAACAATGACGTAATTTTTTTAATATTTTTTTATAAGAACAATGACAGAATGAACACTCGCGCGGCTTGTAAACACACGTGGGTCTGTGGTCAACTAATTATTCTCAATATTTAAAGCTATGATGAAAGAGTCAAGTTCGGGTTTTTTTTTTGTACCAGAATGTTATAGATTTGGGATATTTGTGATGTTTTCCCAAAAGTACCATCTTATATTTCTCGGATGAGGGTACTTTCGATAGGGGGTCACCAGCGGTTTTGGCCTTCTTTTTTTTGGCCGAAGTGAAAAGGTGTTGTACCTAAGGACATTTTAATAATTTCAGTGACGCCGTCAGTTTCCCCCTCCCCCAACTCACTATGATAATTGTCCTCCCCTCCTTCTACCCCTTCCCATTCAATGTTGGCTTATTGTTACTGTTTTTCCTGGAAATGACGTTAAGAAAGGAATAAATTCAACATTGAAAGGGGGGATAGGGGGTTACAATTCTCGGAAAGAATATTACAGAAACATAACTCTATATTATATGAAGTTCTCAAAAAGCTAAAGTGTTCCAGCAGTTTTGTCCAAGATTGTAGGCCTAGGCCTACTCCCAATAGAAATATATCCCAATCCATTTTCTTCAATTTAAGATGATCTGCACGGATTTAAACTTCAGTCACAAATGCTAAATTAACTCTGTTCACCTAGGAATAGTTTAACGTTAGACCTCAGATAGTCCTTGAGTACTTGGTTAACCTACTTCCCTTCAACAACTTGCGGGAAGTTTCAAGCCCTTGTATGACACTATAACCTTGATTTCTGATGAAATCATTCCATCTATCCAGTGCTGCCATGCAAAATAAATTATACCCTATCCATTTAATGGTACCTCAGACTCTATAGCAATCAGTGTAACAAACACTATTTAGAACTATCTATAAGTTACAGTTGTACAGATAGCTAGCTGCCATTGTACAGATAGCTAGCTGCCTATGGATACAACTAACTGACTAACGTAGTGTTACTGTAAAGCACTTTACGTGCGTGGGACCCAGGTAACAAACATTCAGACATTAACAAAGTCAGAATTTTAAGAAACTTTAGTCAGGTGATGAATCACATGAAAATCATAGTGCCGAATCGTCATGTGACGAGAAATTTGCGACTTCAGTATGACATCATGATGTGTAAGTTGCCATAACGAGAAATGACGCCATAAAGCCAGAACGAGATTTGACGTCTTAAAAAGACACCCGGTTGAAGATTCTGTCGATTGCCTTCCAGCCCCTGCACATGCACGGACAAAGAAAGCATGTCAGCGGGAAAACAAACAAAAAACACAATAGTTTGATACAGAGGGAAGTTAAGTTTAACCATGAACTCCGTGGTTTAAGTATTATTAATCTATCACAAAGTTTGTAAGATTATCTGTCCAAAATGATGGTAAAACATCAAAATTCGACGTGTGTATAAGAAACGGGCCGCATTGGCTCTCGGCGGCCCTTATTGAGGAGGTCGGACATCCGAGAATGTTGTGGTGCACGACGACGTAATAATGCTTTTTTGACGATCTCGACTTCAGTCAAAGGGGAAAACAAACAGTCAGTTATCATTGCAGTCAACAGGAGAAAAACATGTTTTTTGTCATTTTGCTAAAAATACTCTACAGAACTTATTTTTCTTAACAAATGTTGTGTATTAGATAATAGTTTCCAACATATATGAGTACCATTCATTTTCGCTGACTGGCTAGAGAAACACAAGTATTCGTAAAAAATATCCCATTGACTATAATGATAAAGTTTCCCCTTCAACTTGGCAAAATCGTACTGAGCCCGTACATGGTAATGTCGAACCGACCACCTCAATCCCCAAAGACTATTCGCTTGGTTGGTTTACGTCACATCCGGGAGATTACGTCATTTTCTGGAGCGAAACAAACCATTGCGCGACACACGTGGGCAAGTCCGTATGCATTTACCGTGTGCGGTACGTATGGCATGTAAACAAACATAGCTGATCGCTTTGTTTTTACTCCAATGCGGGGTGAATGCGCGCGCTTGCTATGCGGTCAGATGACCCCAGGTCACATTTTCAACCAAGTGAATAGTACCCACCCAATTCATTGTGTTCCCAAATACCAATCGACTCTCTGGCCGCAGTAGCCTTTTTTTAACATACTAAGTGAGGACACTTCCCCTAAGTTGATTGGCCCCTTTCCCCACGAGTGGTGAGTATTTTTACCTAGTTAATATCCCTAACATTAAATATTGGAAAAGGCTGTACCCAGAGGCGTAGGAACGGTGGGGAAAAAGAAGGGGGAGAGAAGGGGGGAGGGACTGCCCTGGATTTTACTCTCCCGTTAACATACAATTGTAAAAATAAATAAATTAATTACAAATTTGGATTCAATTATTGGAAATTTCCCGAAAATGAAGGAAATTTCCCGAAAATTGAAGAAAATGTCCTGAAAATTAAATAAAAGTTTCCCGAAAATGAGGGCAAATATCCCGAAATTGAAAAAAAAATGTATCAAAAATCGAATAAAATTTCCTGAAAAATTTCCCGAAAATAGAGGAAAATGAAGAAATTTTCCCCAGAATCCAAGAAAATTTCTCGAAAACATTCTATGATCCAAATTTGATCAGTTTCTAAATTCTTGAGAAATTTGTGATGTATGACAGGGTGAACAGCCAGCCTAAAATCTTATGCAATTCTCTGAATTTCTTTTCAAAGTCTTAGTCACTAAAAAGATGAAAGTTCTATTTCGCTGCTAGAATTTTATTAGGGGCATATAAAAAATTTAAAGAAGGATTTAGGCCCTCAGTACAAATGGAAATACCAAGATCGTGTTATAGATACAACATACAACTTGAATAAGATATATGTCCTGATGCCTGAGATTTTAAAATGGTCAATGAAGTTTCTACCGATGACAATTTTGATGACATTTTGTGCTACTATATGATGGTTTTTGAAATTTTGTAAGGCAATTTACATATTGTTGCCTTTACATGTCCACATACATTTAAAGTTAGACACTAAAAGTGAGAAAAGTACCTAAATCATGCAAATGGTCCCCTCCAGTGGCGGTTCAACGTGTAGTGGTTATGGGTGTATTTTACCCTATGAGATCGCTTTGACCCCACTTCCCCCCAAAAATTTTGGAAAGTGAAATATTTTGTCCGATTTATAGGCTTTTTCCCCCATGAGCCAAAATTGTCCCTCTCTTTCCCTCATGCCCAAAATCCTGGCGCCGCCACTGGTTCCCCCACCCCTTTCTCTTTTGCAAAGTCATGCAGGATCCGTTCCATGAACTTAGTACAAAATCAAAATGAATTATGTTTATGATTAGGCAACGATTGTAATTCGACTTCCACATTTTCTGGGAAGACTTTCCACCTTATCACTGAAAATAAACAAAGAAGTTTGCTTTATGCATCCCTTTGTCTCTATCGCACGAATTTGCATGGTTTGAACAATGTTTACATCCAAAGTCTATTATATCCGGCAGGTGCCTCATTAACAATCAACGATATTAGTGCCATAAAGCGAACGGTTCTCCCCCTTAAATATGATGAAACTGGATGTTTCCCATGTAACCCTTTTTTTTTTTTTTTTTATCATAGAGGATGGATGCATATATCAGTGGCCATTGGCGGCGATTTCTTTCAACATTGAGGAGGGGGAGGAGGAAGGGGGCGAATTAGCAATTAACAATTAGTGATGTAGCCAACTTGTAGCTTGTGAAAGCTGCATCTACTATTCCGTCCATGGACAACAGATGGTGATGATCTGAAGACATGATAATGATGATGATGTATCCAGCCAAATAGGCTTTATATAAGGCTTCATTCTTTAGGGGACATAATGATATTCGTCCACCAATAAAATTATTGAGAGTAGGCCCCCGTCCCATTCGGGATCGCCGCCTATGTCAGGGAAAAGCACTCATGGGGCTTGGGATAAGTCTAAGTAGTGGGGATAGACGGGGAAGAAGTTTACCCTAAAAACGTAATAACCATGCACCATGCATCGTCTAAAAGGTGAAATGGGATGGGAGAGGGGACGGGTTCAACCGTGACTTTTGATATCAAAGCTCAACAATTCAGCGAGTGGATGCAAATGAATTCCGTAACGTTAATTCTGAAATGTGTGTGCTTGTGCGTATGGGAGAGGGGGGGGGGGGGTGGAAAGTGGGGTGGAGGGGGGTGGGAGGTTGGGTGGGCGGGCGGAGGGTTACGGTTCCGTACGAAGAAATGATAACAATTTGAGACAGAATCATTCCAAAGATTACAAAGAATTTTCCTTTTCGATATTTTCAGCCACAAACAGTTTGGGGGCAACCCGAAAAACTATAAAATACCCAAACAATTAGGTACTTTTATGTATTACGTCATCGCATGAGCCTACACATTAGACTAGCCCACACTAAACGTATGGGGTTTCTTATTTTTCGCTCCGGATTGTCCAAATTTTCACTGGATATCTTGAAATTTTGAATACGGATAGTAAATAGATATTCAAAACTTTTTTCCCCTGCTTTTTGAAATTCATCGTCGCCTTTTTAGGAAAATCAACAAAACTGATTGCTCATTTTCTATTTTATTGATTTTCTCATAGAAGTAGCCAAATGTCTGGGTATTTCAAAGTACCCAGTTTTTCAAGCTGCTCCCGGACTGACAAAATTTGGAAACCTCCATCATAGTTTTCCTACCTAGTACCGTCGCATATAGTGAATAGCCCATCTATTCATGTATTTATCTCTCTTTTATTCGACATGTAGTAAAATACACAATGCTCAAATTTATCGATAGTTCAAAAGTCTTTTTTTCTTACTTTTTAAAGTTCGATACCGGCGAAATTAGTACCTTAGGACCGATTGATATACTTATGGTTTTTCTAATTTGCGTAACTTGTTTTTCCATCTACCAGTAGACTATTTGGGTCCAGACTTGAAATAAAGTAGAAGAATGCGTCTCCTTAAGCTGTTAAGTTACTGACAGGCAGTGGCGGCGCCAGGAGTTTGGTCATGGGGGTAAGCGAAGGGTAAGTTTGTCTCATAAGGGGGCAAAGCAAATCGGACATTGTCACTTTACACAATTTTTTCGGAGAAGTGGGGGGGCAATCTCACGAGAGGGATGCTATCATTCCCGTAGCACCGTAACTGCTGACAAGTGATAGAGGAAGGGGACTGGAAACATGTCATATAGCTCTTGGTTCCACCTTCTCCTTTGGTATCACAATCAACATATTTAAACAAAATTCACGTGGTAATTGAGGACAGTACGTATAAGTTGAGATTTTTGTCAAACAAAATGGAAATGTCAGACAAACTTATCGTATTTAGCGAGGGAGGAGCTTTATTCCAACCTTTGCTTCGTTTGCTCTGTTGTTAAGGATTAAACCAATATACGTGCTCAGTGACGTCAAAATAGCTGTCAACGCAATAACCGTCCCTACGTTTCTGTGAAAGGCTGCATGTGTTCATCGGTTCATATACGTGCATGTATTTCCTCGCCGGTATCGATTTATTAATTTCAAATTTTATTCAACTGAACTTGAGAGGAGAAAGAAGAAGAAGAATTAATTTCGACAAGCAGTAACTCTTGAAAGGAGCATATGAAGTAAAGGTAAATAATCACAAAAGCATATTGTTCTTGTCAATATTTCCGTGTATAGTTATATTTTCGTACGTCCTTGGTTATATCTAGTTATTTCTTTTTCGAAATCACTAAGATCAAAATGTGTAAAATTGTTCATTTCTTGCGAACATATTCAGATATTCTTCAATAAAGAAACATAATTGAAAAGAATGAGACAAGATGTAAAACAAGGAAGCAGTCAGGGATGGCGGAACAACCGTGATGGGACAACGGGGCCGCTCCCCTTGCCCTAAAATAAACGGCAGGAGGTGACCAAGCAGCCCCATTTCGTTAAAGCAAAAACTTGTTCATGTAGTTAAGACATTAAGCACAGTTATTAAGCATTTTATTCACTGAAATAAAAATTTCTTTCCTGCTTCAGATCCTTCAAGTTAGAATGATAAAGAAGGACACCTCACTGGATTATCTTCGCCCCTTCCCTTTACCCTTTCGCCGCCCATGAAGCCAGTGACATACACAAGTATGAGAGGGTTTTGTGAAATTTAGCTGCCCCGTATAAAAATGTACACAGTAGTGTGGGAAGACACGCCGCATGTGAAGCATCTTGAAAAACAAATTGGAGGGAGTGGGGGAGAAAGCATTCTGATAAGAAAATGTTTCTTACGGGGTTTCTTCCCACGTATGATACGGGGGAGAGTCTTGGGCATTCATAATAACACTATTCCGATGTTTAGCGTTGAATACATAACATCTCCGTTAACGCATGAATTATAGGTCTATTTGCCCAGATATATTCTGGAAAACTGAGAAGAACAAAACTCACGGGAAAACTGTACCATCCAAAAGATAGTTTACCAAGTCTATACCTTATTATTATGATAAGAACATCTATAGTAGCACACCTACATACAAATTTATCCCGTAACAATGTATTTCTTTGTTTTCTCAGGTCTGTGGTCCCATCCATTCATTACAAG